>CM076570.1:1357009065-1357609065 GCA_034641835.2 Pinus albicaulis
TTATCATATGCTGCCATTTTGGAATTGATTTTCATCTGAATAGTAAACTATAATTACGAATAATCAATGTTTATTGAAATTTAAATTATAACATGAAAAACCCACAATGAAACTTGAAGCACCATGTAGCGGCAGTGGGCGGTGCACGTAATGCATCACTTAAAATTAAATTGGATTCTCAACGCCTTAATAGCACTCGCTAATAGCTTAATAATACTTGATGATAAGTACATTTTTGTATATTCATTTACGCACATGAGCGATACATTACTGGTTTATGTAAATTTATTTTTTATTAAATTATTAAATTAAATTGGATTATGAGTGCCTTAATAATACTCATTAATAACTTAATAATACTTGATGGTAAGTACATTTTTGTATATTCGTATACATGCATGAGGGGTAAACTATGGTGGTCTCAACTGTGTTAGTGTGACACCCAATGCGCCGACGAACATGGCTATCCCGTTGATCAGGGGAACAGTGATTGTGATTCTAACAGGATAGAGGAGAGAAACTACTGGTATCAATTTTTCTCTCTTAGCCGCCCCTGTAGGAGTATGAAGGTTCAACTGTGTCATAAATGGTGGAATTTGAGGGTTTGTTTATGCTGCTACTGTGATCAATAATTTTTCTGGGTGAAGGGAGTTGATGGGTTGCTTTGGGGCTATGTTTTTTCTAAAGTTCAAAGTTTTTAGCCATCGAGTTTTTGTCTTTTTCTCTATGGTGGGTCTACGTGAGATAAATCCGGGACCCCTATTAACATACTTTCATTTCTTTTATTGCCTAGGTCAATCTCTTATTTCTATTTTTATGCACTCTGCTTCAGGAGATATTGGGTATTGGCGTTATTACGGTGATCGAGTTCCAATGGGTGGTGATCGTTTTTTTTTGTCAAATTCTCTTTTCACGGGAGGGTAGAATGGTCTCACAGATACACTGTAGCAAGTTTTCAAGCTACAAAATGGATGGTTCTGTTATCATTTAATGAAGGCGGATGATGTGGGGGAAGTACTACGACGCACTTGGGTGATTGGTCGTTGTTTTTTTTGGCTCTCCACCGATGGTATGTTGGATTTCATCCAACAAAAGATACACCAAAAAATTCATCTACTGAGTCAAATTACGTGGGTTGCCTTTGGAATTATGGACGATACACGTTCTTTCTGCTGTTGGAAACAGTATTGGATCATGTCGTTTCTTGGATCCAAAGAGCATAGATGTTTTTGATAAACAGGTGGCTTGGCTTCTGGTAGAGGTTTCCTTCTTAGGAGGATTACCTACACATATTGATTTGGAGTGGGAGGGGGTGGTTCACTGCTAGATCATTGATTACTGGCAGAATCCTTTTAGATGCCACTTATGTCATGGTACAGGACACCTCAGGCGTCACTACCATCGATGGAGGAAGGAGGAATCTGTTATATTGGAACAGGATCTAGGCCGGGAGAAGTTGAATGACGGTGGTCACTTTTCTAATTCAGACTGCCAGCGAACTATTACTCCAATTTCTGCTCATACAACTGGTATGTTAGCTTCATCTTCTCTTTCTCCTTCAAATTTTAATGCAACATTGTCTGTGGGGGCCATGGAGTCTAGTCAACTACGGGGATCGAGTGTCTTAACACAGACTAGGTCTTTTTTGGCGGGGGGGGAATACCCAACACTGATGGATGGTTCTAATACGGTGCCGGTGGTGCACGGGAGGACTTTTTTACCTCTTCCTCCCATCCCGTTGGAAGTGGTCTTAGGACATGGGATCCATGAACCCCCACACTCCTCTTTGTCTTTTATCTCCACTTTGAAAATTGACCTTCTATTCTATCTCAACTTGACATGTCGTCTTCCTCCCCGAGACATATGGCTCCTTTATCTCCTCGGAATTCCATTGGTAGTGACTTGGAATTTATCCTTCAAATTCCAGAAGCTAATTAGGCTCCACTGGTGGTTGATATAGGTCGTCCCTCCTCCACTCCTATTGTCATCAGCCCTTTTTCGATTTCGAATGTCACCATTAGGAAAGGGAAGGGGAGACCTCGACTAAAGAAAAAATCCAGTTTTGTATCGGGTATTGAGCCGAATTTACAATCCGGGCATTTCAAGGACGTTCCGGTGTCCCAAGCATTAGACAGGGTTCTTACAGCGTTGACGCCCTCATCTGTGGTTCTGTAAGGATGGTTTGTTCCTTAAATATCCAGGGGTTTGGGGGGATGACAAAATTCATGTCTTTAAGGGAGTTTTTTAAGAATTTAAATCATTGTATGGTCATCATTCAAGAGACTATGTCTAGGGCTGATCGTTCAATTTCTTTCTTTCGTTCCATGTTGCATGGCACATGGTCGCAAAAGATGCTTAAGGAAGATTGAGTGGCCTGGTGGCGTTATGGGATCCTCGTAGGGAAACCTTTCAAGATTTTAGTTTTTTCAGGGGCATGATTATGACTAGCTCAATCAAAGGTTTCAAACATAGAGTTCACTTGGTTAATATATATGCACCATATCTAGAAAGAGCTACTTTCTGGAGGAAGATGGAGGAATGTGGGATATTAACTCTGGATTGTTCCATCATAGTTGGAGACTTTAATTGTACCTTACACGAGGGAGAGATTTGGGGGGAATGGGGAAGAAGAGACCCTTTGTCAAAAATTTTGGGGGGCTCTAGTTCGGGAATCAAACCTTATGGATATCAGAATGGAGAAAAATTGCCCGACTTGGTATAACAGGCGAAAAGGGTCTAAATTCATAGGGAAGTGAATTGATAGATTTATGGTACAAGCTAACCTCTTGTCTCAGATGGGAACTATAACATCAAGGGTGGAGGCCCTTATTATTTCTGACCATAGAATAATAGTCATGGAGTGGCATTTCGAAAGAAAATATAATGGATTCCCTTTTAAATTTAATCAGGTGTGGCTAGAGGACAAGGAATTCAATGATCTGGTCCGTCGGTATATGAGCAAACATAAGAGAGAAGTTGGGATGTTAGCTATGGATTACCTAACACACACCCTTAAAGGACTGAAAGGGAGGGTCTGGGAGTGGGAAAAGAAGAAGAAGAGGCATCTAATTGCGGATTTGAAATAGATAGAAGTGGAAATGGCACAGATTCTAAAAGTAATGGATGCGGATGTCCAGATTTCGGAAAACTGGACTAGGCTCAGAAAGTTGGAAACAGAAAAAAGGAGGATATTGCTAATTCAAGAACAAACTTGGAGATTAAAAAGTCGTGCTACATGGCTCAAAGAAGGAGATAAAAACACAAATGATTTTCATTCATTTGCCACAAGGAGGAAGAATAATAATGCTATATGGCAGGTAAATGTAGAGGGGAAATCATATCACACCGCGGAGCAGATACATAAAGAGGCGGTAAAGTTTTTTGATGGATTATATAAGGCTCGTGAGGATCCAGGGGTGGAGGATCAGTTGTGGGCTTTGGAAGAACATCCAAAGATGTTTGGGGCTGAAGAAAACATCAGTCTAAATAGGATTTTCAGTACAGCCGAGGTGGAGAGCATTCTTAAGTCGTTTCCCCCTGACAAGAGCCCAGGGTTGGATGTGTGGACCCCTAATTTTTTTATTCACTTCTCTGATTTTTTCATTCAGGACATCTCTGATATGGTTGAAGAAGTTCACCTTCAGGGCCAAGTACATGGCACTGTCAACTTTACTTTTTTGGTGCTCATCCCTAAGAAGAAATGATCGATATCCTTCGAGGACTACAAATCCATTTCTCTGTGTAATACACTATACAAAATAATTTCAAATAACATTGTTGAAATATTGAAGGATGTATTATCGAGACACATATCTCCTAAATAATCTGGGTTCCTCTAGAACCATAGCATTCACGATGATGTTGCTACAACACAGTAGATCCTGCATACAATCCATTCTCAAAAATTGGAAGCTATTGTTATGAAGGTCGATCTAAGTAAAGCATATGAGCAGGTAGACTGGGGTTTTTTTAGAATGTTCCTATACAAGATTGGTATGGACTGTATCTCGGTGGATTGGATCATGGGCTATGTATACAAATCGTCAATGACAGTGATTATCAATGGTACAAATTTTAGATTTTTTAAGCTAGGTAGGGGTCTTCGACAGGGATGTCCAATGTCACCCCTATTATTTATCCTGGTCATGGATGCTTTCAGTACAAAAATCAAGTGTGTGACGAAAGAAGGTGTTTGTTGGGGCATAAAGGTAACATCTCAGAGGGATATAACCCGTAACTTCTTTGTTGATGATGTTCTGATATTTGGGAATCTTCTAAAAATATGTTGGGAAGCGTTATACGAAAATTTTCAAAGATACTTCAAAGCCACTGGTATGGAGGAGAATGGAGCTAAGTCATGTATTTATCACTCCGTGGGAGAGCCGGAGGAATTTGATCACATTGGAGCACTTTTCAATTTTATAACATCTTCCCTCAACGATGGTTCCACATACCTAGGATTCCATCTGAAGCCCTCCTACTACCATGTGGCAGACTGGAATTGGATACTAGAGAAATATCAAAAGAGAATTATGGGATGGTCAATGAAGTGGTTGTCCAAGGGGGGAGACTTGTCCTGGTGCAGGTGGTATTATAAAAATTTACAGTGTTCTGGGCACACCTCTTCCTGATTCCTAAGTCCATCACTGAAAGAATAAAAATAATAATGGCTAAGTTCATTTGGAATGGAGGCCGAGAAGAGGGTAAATACCATTTGGTAAGCTGGGAGCAGATATCGTGTCTGAAGGATTGGGGGGGGGGGAAGATGGGGAATACTGGATTTGGAGGTTTTTGGTAAGGCACTACTAATCAAATCACTATGGAGATGCCTTCATATACCTGGTATCTGGAATGAGATAATAAAGTTCAAATATCTACGACAACTTAGCATGGAGGATCTTTTCACATTGGGATGGGAGAAAGTGTTGAGGGGGATACATATTTGGAACGAATTTATGAAAATTTGGCCACAATTTAACGAAATGTTTAGATGGAGTTTCAGAAATGGAAGAAAAATTCAAATTGGTCATACAGGAATCCGGGGCCTCCCCTCGGATACATTTATTAGTGCGGAGTTAGGGTATCATCTGAATGGAAAAGGTATCTTTTATCTGGCTCGAGTGATTAAGGAGTGGGTTGAAGGAGTGTCGGGATGGATGGAGGCTGAGGATTTGAATTTACATGGAGATCTATGGGGAGAATGGAAACAATACCTTGATATTTTAAAAATCATGGGAATCTGTCAGAACAGCGGGGGAGATCAGGTAATCTGGGGCGATAACATGGAAAAGGGTCAAACAATAATCAAAGATATATACAAAGAGCTGCTAAATGGTAAACTAGGGGTAGGAAAGAATTGTTGGTTTAGTGTGATTTGGAAGGTCAAATTCTAGATTAAAATGATCATCTTCCTCTGGCTTGTGTGGAAGGAAAAAAATCTCACTTGGGATAACCTCCATAAAAGATGGAAGATCAGACCAGGGATTTGTATATTATGCTTGAAGGAGAATGAAAACAATAAACACCTTTTCTTCAACTGTAAATTTCCACATGAGATACACCACTTATTGAGTAAGCATTTCAATTTACAAGATCCACACTACAAGATTGTCGAAGAATGCATTAAGTGGTGGTTTGAAAAAGGTAAGCTATTTCAGAGCATTCCTATAATTTTCCACTAGAGTTTGTGGGGCTGTAGGAATAGGTGGATTTTTGAGGAAAAGGAAAGTACACCTGCTATAGTTTCTTCACTGATTATTCGACAATGGGGTAAATTGAGGGTTCATCAAAAACCTCCATGTGACCTATCGATTAGACTCAGCCCTTTTGAAATCCACTACCCTACTAGTTTTTTTAACGAGGCGACACAGAATAAGAGATGTGGCTATGGAGCATGGATAATGATCTCTCCTTAATGTCACTACAAAATTTATTGGCATGGCGGACATGGTACAAATATGAGAGCTGAGATACTAGTGCTCTAGGGTTTACTATGGTTTACAAAACAATTATATCTAGAAACGTTGTGGGTATTCGGGGATTCCAAGGTCCTTAATGATAATATGAACAATCGGTCTAAACTGGCACCGGCCACCTTTATGCCTGGTTGGATCGAATAAATGATTTGAGAAGATCTTTCTCCTCAATATCCTTCACACACATTTATAGGGAGAAGAACCAAATGGTTGACTGACTATCAAAGAAGGGGTTGTATGGGTTATTTGGAGAAATGCAATATGAACTTATAGATTCTTCTAGATATGGGACAAAAGGTGTGGTAAAATTTTTCTAAGGCACAGTAATGCTGGAGTCGATGTACTAGTAGTTTTTGGACAACACCTTTGCTCAAAACTACAGGAAACATGGTATTCACTAGACAATGTGGGTTATAAAAACACTCTTAGCAGGCCTAGAGGTATAGTGGATGTACAACATCGGGAAGAAAAAAAAAGCAAAGAAACAAGAAAACTCTTTTTCAAGGATAATGTTAATTTCGTACTATAGGACTACACTAAAAATTTTGACATTTTGTAGAATGAATATTTGAACAAAGATCTTTGATGTAAAACTTTTTTTCTTTTGTACTAGTACTATATACAACCCAGCCGTTTTTCTACTGAAAAAAAAAATAAATTTAAAAAAATTTAAAAAAAAAATCACTTTTTTGTCACACAAGAATTTCATGGTCGTAATGTCACCAAATGTCATTGATGGCAATAGGAGCCAGTAGTAATAACAATGTGAGGACATTGGAAGTTTCTTTACGGATTATAATTTTTGTTTTAACTTTAAATGGACAACTTATATCCCCCCTCTATTTGTGTTGTAGACTGTCGTTCTAAACTTCACATGAAAATAAAATTTTTAGTTTTAGTTTTTTAGAAAAATCATACCTCCAGGATACACATGACCACATTCCAACTTAATTTGTTGAACCGAAATGGCTTCCATTGATGATTCAAAAATATGGAAGACGAAATTTAGGAATGAACCACACATCTCATAGGTGATTCGAGCTACACTATAACCTACCCAAGAAGCATTGCTAAACATTCATTGAATAAACAATCAAAAGATACAAATATCATAGGATTCCATTTAGTTAGGGAGATCAAACAAATTCCCACAAAATGGGATCTAACTCTTAAATACACACATAATCAAAACCACCGAACAAATCCATTCTCCATTATTTTCAAGTTTCCCCTTAATGGAGAAAGGAGTTATTTGCACACCTAATATCTCCCCAAACAAATCAAATTTCATCTCCCTAAAGGGCTTTGTGAAAATATTTGCATCATTTTCACAAGTATTACAATATTCAAGAAAAATTTCTGTAGATTCTATATTCTCTCTAATAAAATGAGACTAAGAATTGGCATGCTTTGTTCTTGCATGATGCATTGGATTTTTTGCCAAATTGATCGAGCTTTGGTTGTCAAATTTGATCACAGTAGCCTTCTTTATTTTTTCTCCGACATCTTGAAGAACTCTCCTCAACCAAACAACTTCACAAGTTTCTACACACAAAGCTTTATATTCTTCCTCGGTAGATTGCAATAATATAGTTGGTTGCTCCTTGCTGCTCCATGAAACAATCCAGGATCCAATACTAATAGGATAACCTGTAGTAGATCTCCTATCATCTGGATTCACGACCCAATCTAAATCTAAGTAACCTGACAGCTCAACATCAAATGAATCAATATAATTAAGACCAAAATCAAATTTTCCTTTAATATACATGAGTACATCTTTCGCTGCTCTCCAATGTATTTCCAGAGGCCTCACCAAAAACTAACTTAACAACTAATAGAGTATGCTAAATCAGGTCTGGTTGTTGTAAGATAATTTAAGCTTCCAACCACTTGTATATGCAATGTACCATAAACCTCCTTTGAACCATCATAAAAATGAAGTTTCACATTTTTTTTCATTGGGGCAAATGCAACTTTACACTATTACATTTTAAACTTCTTAAGCAATTCTTTGACATACTTACCTTAAGTAACAAAATTATGACCAACATCTCTCCAAACTTCAAGACCTAGATAGTAATGTAACTCACAAAGATATTTCATCTCAAATACTTGTGACATTTGCACCTTAATTCCATTAATTAGTTTAATTGAATTTTCCTGTAATAATTAAATCATCAACATATAAAGAAATAAGTAATACATGCCCCTTTGCATCAAATTTGTTATACAGATTTGAATCACGTTGGTTTCTCATAAAACCATGTTGAATAAAGAAGGAATCTATCTTCTCATACCATGACCTAGGTTCCTTCCTCAACCCATACAAAACTTTCTTTAATTTACAAACTAAATGTTCCTACCCATTTTTCACAAACCCTTCAACTTGTGCCAAATACACATCCTCCTTTAAATAACCATTTAGAAAAGTATATTTTACATCTAATTGGTGAAAATTATAATGGTACCTTATAGCTAATGCAATTAACAATCTAATGGTATTTAATTTAGCCACATGTGAAATTTTTTATGCATAATCAATGCCCTCCTTTTGTGAGTACCCTTTTTCCAACAATCTAGCTTTATATTTGTCTATAGTACCATTTTCTTTAAAGTTTGGTTTGTACAACCATTGAAATCCTATGGGCTATTTATCTTTATGCAATTTAGTCAATTCCCAAGTCTTATTTTTAAATATAGATTCATATTCTTCTTTCATTGCTTTCCTCCACCGTTCATGTTCATTAGCTTCATTAAAGCTCATGCGTTCTATGACATTCGAAATATTTCTCATTAGGTCATAGTATTTATACCTTTCAGGTAGGAAAATTTGTCAAGTAGATCTCCTTCGCACCTCACTGTCTTCATCCCTATTTTATGAAGGTACTTCTCCACCTCGAGGTGAACTCCCACTGCAGGTGATGTCCATATCACTGGATTCTTCCTCAAGTTTCTAGATTCTTCCTCATGTTTTTGCTGCTCACTTTCTTCTTCTTTTTCTTTTTTGTATTCAACTTCAGGAAGTATGTGTCACCTTTCATAGTTGTTATCATTTTTATCTTCATCTGCCTACTCATGGAAAATTACATCTCTACTTGCAAACAATCTATGTGTAGAGGGATCAAACATTTTAGAAGCTTTAAATTATGAACAATATCCTACAAAAATACATTTGATACCTTTAGCATCAAGTTCTTGTAACACCATCCTCCCAAATTTACCCAAGCTAACCGATCCACCGGGGTAAACATGTGACGAAGAGTTACTACGATATGATTTGACTCCCCGAGCATTCTTACCTTCCTCAAGAACTACAGAACTTTCAGGAGACAACCAACACTCCTAGGTTCCCAACCACTGAGACCACTTGATTTTTCACTGACATAAAATACCATTCACTCCCATTACAAAGAAACAGTGCAACTGAGACTCTCTAGTTGCTCCCACAACAAGGCCTCCCAATGACTATGGAATTTGTTAGGTAGTTTTGTGCCAGCGACCCCAAATTCTAAGCCACTTTTCAGGGCTAGGACTCGGGCCTCTTCCTAAAACTCGTTGAGACTTCTAGAAATGATGAATAACACTTAAACAAAGGTACTAATGTAAGAACTTGAATGAGGACTTGATCATACCCCCACCATCCATGACAAGCGTTTCGTCAAACATATCAAAAATATGCAATCTACAAGTCATAACAACAAATCTAAGCATAAGGGTCTCATACTTATCTGAGGATCGTCGAGAAGGATTGATTCCTTCTCACATTAGTTTCATTATCATCTATTAGGTCATTCATTCATTATTGTTTCACATAGTAATCAAAACATTATAAGACGCATACATCTCATAAAACATGTTTATAACCAGAAAATAACCAGATATATATCAATGAGGAAATAACCATTAAAGTCACATAATACCAAGTACCTTTACTCATGAAAACACCAAGGGAAAATAAAACTTATTAACATGAGAAAATCAAACCAAGTCAGGGACTTCCACATACCACCTGACCATAGACTAGGTTGAACCAAACCTTTCTTTCAGCCAATCACCCTCGTGCCATATTCCAAACATGAAAGTGGGATCTTATGAAACAAATCAAGAAAAACCAAACTAGGGTTTCCAGAGGCTAAACCACCTCAAACCTCTACCAGTGATTATATCTCACGGTTAAACATTGCTAACCATCACCAAATCAGTCTCTACCCAAGATTTCAAGGGCTACAAATCATTTTTCCAACCAAATCAGTCTCCTCTTGTACTTTCTTGCTTTTTCTTTTCCTTCCTACTCCAAATCCCAAGTATGCCATGCTCCTCCAAGAGTACTCCAAGAAAACTCTAAGTGTCCAAGAGTATCAGAGAGAGAATGAATGATAGCTTCAAGCTAAAATTGAAAAAGGTTGAAATAGCAAAATCCATGAGCTAATCCTCATAAGCCTTTTAATCAATGAGGCCTCTATTTTCCTTCATTTTCCATTATTTTCCCTCATTTTCCTCCTCACATGCAACCTGTGACCTTTCACCTTTATTTTCTCCTATTTTCCATTATTTTCATAAATTAAATGCCAATTAATGCCTCTTGTCTTTCTAAATCCTTTTCCATTTCCTTTGCCAATTTCCAGAGCCATTAATTAATCACAATTGATCCCCATCACTATGTTTTTTTCAAACATTCAACTTGGAATATGTGTCTTGTGACCTTGGTTAATATTTTTCCTTTATTAACTTTATTGCATAATTTTTGACTAGGGATGTTACAAAACCCTCCCAACACTGTTACCGATCAAATAGGTAACTTGACCTCAAAACGGGAACTCTAGCCCAAAAAGTCTCAAAAAACATGAAAAAACACCCAAAAAAAAAGTGTGTCTTCCAGAACCCAGTTGGTTTTTTTTGAAGGTCAAATTTCAACATTTTATAAAATTATGCTAAAAACAAAATTGTTTGTTGAAAAAAGGATTGAAAAAACACCCTCAAAACAAAACCAGTTGATGCTGGAATAACAAAAAAAAAAGTGTGTCATACTTTTGGCATTTTTAAAAATAGAAATAACATTTCTTAATTTTTAAAATTCAAACATTAAAAAAAACCTAAAATTTAAGAAAAAAAATAATTTTAAAACATAAAAGGATTGAAAAAACACCCTCAAAACAAAACAAGTTGATGCTGGAATAACAAAAAAAAAATTGTGTCATACTTTTGGCATTTTAAAAAATAAAAATAACTTTTTTTAATTTTTAAAATTCAAACATTAAAAAAAAAACCTAAAATTTAAGAAAAAAAATAAATTTAAAAAATGAAAACATTTAAAAGCTTTAAAAAAAATAAAAATAAAAATAAAAATAAAAATTTTAATTCAAACATTTAAAAAAACCTAAAATTTAAGGGGGAAAAAAAATTAAGATTAAAATTTAAAAAATATAGAAATTAAAAAAAAAAAAAAAAACAAAATAAAAATATTAAATTAAAAAAAAAGGTAGTTAAAAAAAAAGGAAATTATAAAAACTAAAATATAGAAATTAAATTTAAAAAAGAAAAAGAAAATGCTTATTAAATTTAAAAAAAGAAAAAAAAAATTTAAAACAAAAAATTAAATTTAAGGAAATATATTAAATTTTAATAAATTTAAAAGTTAGAAAAAAAAAAACATTATTCAAATTAAAAGGAAAAAAATGAAAAATTAATTAGAAATAAAAAATAAAAATAAAATACAATGAAAATATTAAATTTAAAACAATATATATTAAAAAAACAAATAAACTATAAAAAAAATAAATTAAATTTAAATTAAACAAATAAACTATAAAAAAATAAATTAAATTTAAATTATAAAAAATAAAATATATATATGAATTTAAATTAAAATATGTATATATATCAAATTTTATTAAAATAAAAAAAAAAAAAAAAATATTAAAATAACAAATTAAATTTAAAAACAAAAATATTAAATTTTAATAACTAAATGAATAAACAAATAAATTTTGAAAGAAAAAATAAATTTTAAATATAAAAGAAAAAAAAAAAAAAACATTTTTAAAAGAAAAACTTTAAAAACTTTAAAAATCAATTAAAAATGGAAAATTGGGAAAAAAAAACTAATAAATAAAAAAATAAATAAATAAAAAAAAATTAAATTAAAAAAATTAAGTTTAATTAAGAAAAAAAATCTAATTTTAAATACACAATTTTAATTGAAATAAAAAAATATAAAAATTTTATGTAATTAACCAAAAAAAATTAATAAAAAATAAAACATTTAAAAAAAATATTAAATCCAAATAAATTAAAAAAAAAAAACAAAATTTATTAAATTTTATAAAATTATATTAAAAAACTAAACGTAAAAGTTAATAACAAAGAAAAATTATGAAATTAAAAAAAAATATATCAATTAAATAAAAAAAATAAAGCAAAATTTAATAAAAATTATTTTAAAAAAAACAAAAAATAAAAAATTTAAAAAAAAAAAATAATAAAATTAAAAAAAAAAAAAAACAAAAAGAATTTTATTTAAAAAAAAAAAAAATTTAATGTTTTGAAATTAAAAAAAAAAAAAAATCAATTAAAAAAAAGAAATTTAAAAAATCAAATAGTGGTGGTGGTGGGGGCGCGGCCCCCCCGCTGGGCGTCGGTGGCCGGCCGGGCGACGCCATGGGGGCGGCCCGGCCGGCCTCTCGGCCCCCGATTTTTTTATTTTTATTTTATTTTTAATTGATTTTTTTTTATTTTTTATTTTTTATTTTTCAAAAAATTATTTTTATTTTTCAAATTTTTTTATTTAAAATAAAATTCGTTTTTTTTATTATTATTATTTATTTATTTTTAATATATATATATATATATATATATATATATATATATATATATATATATTTTTTTTTTAATTATATTTTTATTTTTTATTTTTTATTGTTTTTTTTAATTCAATTTTTTTTTATTTTAAATTCAATTTGTTTAATTTTTTTCTTTTTTTCTTTTTTTTTTTTTTAATATTATAGATTAATTATTTTTTTAAATTTAAAATTTAAAATTTATTTATTAAAATTTTTAAATTTTAATTTAATTTAATTGTTTTTTTTTTAATTTTTTAATTTATTTAGTTTTTCATTTTTAAAATCTATAAATTGTTTCATTAAAAAAAAAAAAAAAAACACTATATTTATGTATATTTGTTTTTTAATTATTTGCACGTGGTTTTTTTCATTTTTTTTTGTTTTTGAATGATAGTTTTTTTTTTTTTTTTTTTTGGTTAATTTTAAAATTTGTATATTTTTTTTCTTATTATTATTATTATTTTTAATTTAATTTTTTAAATTTAATTTTTTTCTTTTTAACTTTTTTTTTTTTTTTTTAAATCTAAATCTTAATTTTGTAATTTTAATTATTTTTAATTTTTTTTTTGAAATATATATATATATATATATATATATATATATATATTATTATATTGTTTTTTTTAATAAGTTAGAAAAAAAATGTTTTTGATGTTTTTTTTAAAATTTTTTTGGTCAATTTTTGTTTTTTTCTTTAAATTATGTGTTTTTTTTTTTTTTTTCAAATTTTGTCATTTCCTTTGATATAATTTTCAAATATTTTTGTTTTATTTATTTATTTTTGTTTAAATTTTTTATTTTTATGAGCTATTTTTGTTTTTTTTACATTTTTATTGGTTTTTTTATTGTTTTTATATATATTTTTTTATCTAAGTTTTGTGTTTTATTACCAACATGAAAATCACCACTCTAAAAAAAAAGGTTGATGCAGCATCAATACGTTTCAAAATTAGCATGAAAATCACTGCTCTAAAAAAAAAAAAGTTGATGCTGCATCAATACATTTCAAAATTAGCATGAAAATCACTAACATTTTAAAACAAATATTCATACTTCATAAATAAAAATTTTAGAGTGTCAAAAATGTGCACCAAAAAAAAAAATGGTGATTCTGCATCACCACTTTTCAAAATCGGGTGCTTTTTATGCTACCAAAAAAAAGTAGGTAACATTGCGGTTACCTATTTCGTCGGTAACATTGTTTCCCCCTTTGGGGAACATTTTCCTCCATGTTCATTGACACCTACAACTAGCAATACTTCTGAAAACCAAAACATATTTCCCATGGAGCTTTATAACATAGCTCATTGTAGTATTTACAATTATCAAATTGCTGAAAGTAAACTAACATAACCAACATGACAAACATAACAACATGGAAACCATGCCACTTATTGGAGCTTTATAACACATCTCGATGCAGTATTTACATCCAATAAATATATACACTTGTACCAAAACATCACATCAAAAAATATGCCAAAAAAAATCGCTCAACCAGTGAATAAAGAAGGATACATAGCCCGCACCTAATACGACATATCCCATGTAGCTTCATCGGGCCCAAAGTTCTTCCACTACACTTTAACCTCCTCGATTGTTCGATTCTGGAGCATGAGCATTTTTCACTACAAAATTCACTTAGCTTATGATTGTAATTCTCCTTTTGTCTCCACTTGCAATACAAACCAGTCAATCACATGATCAACATATTTAACATACTTATTAATAAATGACACATGGAAAACATCATGGACTTTCACTATTAGAGGCAGTACGAGTCCAGATGAAACTGGTCTAATCCTTTCAAGAATCCTGAAAGGTCCACGAATCCAAGGTGCCATCTTGGGACATGATCCAGTCCTCAAGGATGTCTTCTTGGGCTTGATGCACAAGAACACATGTTCCCTGACGTGAAGCTCCTTAAACAACCTATTATGATCTACATATCTATTTTTCCTGTCCTATGTTACCTTCAGATTCTTCTTGATTACCTACATTTCCTATTCCATATCTTCCAACATATCTGGTCTTATCAATACCATTTCACTCGATCACTCCAACTAATGGGAGTATTACAAATCTACCCATAGAGTTCCTCGAACAAACTCATCCTTAGTGACTCATGGTACCCATTGTTGTAAGAAAAATCAACCAGTGGAATATACTCTTCCCACTTTCACTATTGATGCATCACATACATCCTCAACATGTCATCCAATATCTTTTTGGCACTCTCTATCTATCCATATGTCTGCGGATGATATTATGTGTTAAAGGCCAGATCTATAACTAAACCCTTCAAATAACTCTTTCCAGAACCTACAAGTGAACTTAGCCGTATCCTTGTCTAACACGATATTCTTTGTAACACCATGCAACCTCACTATGTCTCTGATGAAGACCTGTGATACATAATTAGTTGAATAAGTAGACTTCACTAGAATTAAATGTGCTACCTTTGCTAGCCTGTAAAACCAAAACCATAATAAAATCATGTTTTCTAGATGTCCTCGGAAAACTTGTAATGAAATCCATGGAAATGATGTCCCATTTCCACTCTGGAATTGGAATTGGCTGTATTAATCCACTTGAATTGTTACACTCCATATTTACCCGTTGATAGTCTAAGAACCTAGCCACAAAATCTACCATGCCCCTCTTCAGATTCAGCCAATAATAAAACTTCTTCATCGCTTTAAATGTCTTTTGATATCCTGGGTGACCTAAATATGGCTTAGCATGAAATTCCCTAAATATAAGCTTCTTGATCTCACTATTGTCTGTAACATATATCCTCTCCCAAAATCTGACGAAACCATCCATTGTGAGACAATAATCCACATCCTAATCACATGTACCCTGTTGTAACCTATGCATAATATCCATTCACCTATCATCATGTTGTCCTTCGTGCAAAATCCAATCTTATAAATTTGTCCTGTAGGATCCCATAGCTATTATGTGATTTACATTTATTCTTCTGCTAAGAGTATCTGTTTCCCTATTCATTTTACCTTTAATGTACCTAAACTTGAAGTCAAACTCTCTAATCATGGCCAACCATCTAGGTTGTTTGGAATTTAGATTTGGTTGGTAAAAAAAGTACATCAATCCACTGTGACCGCTCATCAACACAAACCTCTTACAAACAATATAGTTCCTCCACATCTTCAATGCATGAATAATTGTTTCAAACTCAATATCACATGTTGGATAATTTTGCTCATGCTCATTTAGTTTCTTGTATTTGTAGCATACTACCTGTCCTTCGTGCATAAGGACTCCACCAAACCCTTTATTGCAAGGATTTGTGCATACCAGAAACTCTTTTTCCAAATATGAAATCTTCAACGTTGAAGTACTTGTCAACAACTACTTCAAATGCTCAAAACTTATTGTACATTCCCATGTTATTCAAATTTCTTACCTTTCCTCTACAGCTACATAATAGGATATGCAATATGAGAGAAGATCCTGATGAACCTACTATAGTAACCTGTTAGTCCCATAAATGACCTTACCTCATTCATATTTCTAGGAGTTTTCTATTCCATGATCGCCCTTATCTTTTTCAGATCCATTGTTATGCGTTCCTTGGAAACCACATGCCCTAAGTAATGTACCTTTGTCTGAAAGAAACTGCATTTGCTAAGCTTGGAATACAACTAATGCTCTCTTTGCAATCTCAATACTACTGCTAAATTTTTGACAGGTTCTTCCTCATTCTTAGAATATAAAAATATATCATCAATGAACACAATAACAAACTTGTCTAGATAAGGATGCAATACATTATTCATCAAGCACATAAAAGTAGTTGGAACATTAGTCAAGTCGAATATAACTACAAAAAACTCATATTGCCCATACCTAGTCCAGAAAGCAGTCTTGTAAATGTCCTCTTCCTTCTTGTGTACTTGATGGTATCCAAATCTCATATCAATATTTGAGAACAATGTTTCTCCCTTCAACTGAACAACCAAGTCATCAATCCTCGACAACGGATAACTATTCTAAATGGTTACCTTATTCAATTGCCTATAATAAATACATAACCTGAGAGTACCATAATTTTTCTTTACAGACAACAATAGTGCATCCCATGGTGATACACTTGGACTAATGTACCCCTTGTAAACCATTTCCTTCAACTACAACTTCAATTCCACTAACTCTGGTGTGCTCATCATGTATGGTGCCTTTGATGCTAGTGTTGCCCCTGGTACCAACTCAATAGAAAATTCCACTTCCTTGTGAGGTGGAAACTCTAAAATCTATATGGGAAATACATCCTGAAACTGTTTTAAAACTGGATACTTTATTAAGACATCCACATCCTCAACTTCCTTACCTCTTTCATTGGAAACATGTACTACAAATAACACACCCTTTTCTCTAATTGCATTTATCCTACATAGTTTTCACTATTCTAACTGATTTTTCCTTCATCTTACCTTGCAAGATTTGTTATTCCCCATTGTCATCTAAGCACTCAATATATTTTTCATAACAATCCACCTTAGTCCTGTGAAGATATAACCAGTCCATGTCCAAAATCATACCATATGACCCGATTGACAATACGTTCAAGTGTGTTTATGTAGGCATACCATTCAACTCAAATGAAAAAGATCTTACCCAATGATGAACTCTCTTATTTTTACATATAGCCAACTATACTAACCAAGATTATGCATGCACTTCTTTATTCAAACCACACTTATCCACCAGGTCTAGATTAACATAACTATAATTAGATCCCGAGTCAATAAAAATAGAAACAACTTGATCACAAATTTTATTGTCCATCTCAATAATATACACATGGTGATATTCCTGCCTATTATCCAATGCTGCATAGATCCTAGGGATACTCTTCCCAACATCGCCAACTCTCTATGCTTCCTATGCATTGTAAATATGAGTTCTACCACCCTAACGTTATGGAAAATCTCTCCTGTGATTCTCTCCTCCACAAGTCCAACATTCTAAAGGCTTCCAACTAACACCCTTACCTCATTCCTCAGACTGAAATCCTTGACCTTTGTCAAATGCATTGAAATTATTAAGAAATACTACATTCCTTTTGTTACCTGTATCTTGAAGTCTTGTTCACTTCTTGTCCCATTTGCCTTTATTCTTTGCATTACCTTTCTAGTTCAGTCTAGTTTCAAATTCGTGCTTTGAATGCTCATAACAATGCTTTAGATTCCGGATGGCTTCCTCCAATGACCTAGGCTCATAAAAATCAATCTTGTATTTGAATGCTACTAACAACCCTTTGATGAATCATTGAATCTTTTCCTTCTCCTCCTTAAGGTAGGGCACATATTTCAATAACTCCAAAATTCTACTAGTGTACTCCTCGTCGGTCATAGATCCCATCTTTAGGTCATAGATTTATTTTTCCCTATCATCATATTATCTCTCTGATAGATACTTCTTCCCAAAGAGTCTCTTGAACTCACTCCAAGTAAACTCCTCTTCATAAATACCTCTGACATTATTCACGTCTTCCCACAAAATGTTTTCTTTACCTTTAATACTGAAATTATCTATTTTTGACTTCATGTTCATTGAGTAATCATGAAATCTATAAAACGTATTCGTCCCAAGCAACCATGATTCAACATCATGTGACTTATTCATTTTTCCATCAAATGTAGGTGGATTTTATTTTTTGAACTCATATGGGAAATATCCCCTGTCACTCCTCATGAAAGGGTGATAATGATGATGATTGTGAAACTTGTCTGAACCATAACTATAGTAAATCCCATGTCCACTACCTCATATATCACGTGTATCCAATAATCTTCCATCTTTTACCATGTCATATTTATTCAACATGTGCCCACCATGTGACCTGCTACCATATTCTCCATTATTCCTATCCTCCTATCCACGATTGATTCAAAGTGGTCCCTTTCTCTGCAATTCTACCAAACTCTGAAGGATTAATGCATTGACTTATGAATGTTTCTCCTATGCCTGAATGATACTATCATTATCTTCTTTGCAACTCCTTGATTCTTCCTTCAAAATTCTCAATGTGTCTATTATATCAGAAGAGTACCCAACACCATGTTTCTCATATGATCGATAGGGAGAATCTCATGAACTATAGTCTACCATTATGTTATTCATATTTTTTCTTCTCTTCCTGTAAGGTACCTCATGTCAACTAGACCAAATCATAAATAACCAACGTACCTTAATTTAGTTCAAGGGATGATATCGCATCTGCAAGATCAATCATATTAGCACGATACATGTACAATCATAATCATTGTTAGATATATACATAATCTCGATCATCATCCAGTTACCATGCATGATTCCCAACTACGACACCAACTAGAGAAGATGCATGAATAACAACATATGTATGACACATATGCATACACAATAAATACAAACACTAACATTCATTCATGATGATACATTCCGACAATAACACCATCAAATTTTACATGAAATCACATTGAAAACTATGACCACTACCATGCATACACAAAAATCACTTATAATACAAGCATAAGGATACATATACTACTTTGACATGTACATATGACAACATATTCATCCAACGAGAATGAAAACTAGACATGTCTTAAGGAGAATGGAACAATGCTCTGATACAACTTTGTAACACCCTCCTCCCACATTTACCCAAGATAACTGGTCCATTGGGGTAAACATGTGATGAATATTTACTATGATATGATTTAATCGCCACGTATAGTTAAGGAATTGGAACTAATAAGACAAGAACATTATGACCTTCCTTGGGAGCTACAAAACCTTCAGGAGACAACCAACCCTCCCAAGTGCCTGAACCCTAAGACCACTTAATTTTTCACTGACCTAACATCCTAGTCACTCCCATGACAAGGAAATAGTGCAACTGAGACCCACTAGTCGCTCCGAAAACAAGGCCTCCCAACGATTGTGTACTTTTTTAGGTAGTTTTGTGCCAACGACCCTGGATTTTGAACCACTTTTCAGGGTTGGGACTCAGGCCTCTGCCCAAAACTCCATGAGACTTCCAAAAATGATAAATAACACTAAGAAAAAGGTACTAATGCAAAAAATTGAATAAGGACTTGACTATACCCCCACCATCCATGACATATGCTTCATCAAACATATCACAAATATGAAATCTGCAGGTCATAAAAACAGATCTAAGCATAGGGGTCTCATAATTATATGAGAATCATTGAGAAGGATTAATGCCTTATCACATTAACTAAATTACCATATATTAGTTCATTCATTCATTCATTATTGTTCCACTTACTAATCAAAACATGATAAGATCCATACATTATAACTGTCATAAAACATTTTTATAACCAGCAAATAACTAGCGATATATTAATGGGGAAATAACCATTAAAGCCACATAATACGAAGTACCTTTACTCATGAAAATACCAAGGGAAAATAGCTCTTATTAACATGTGAAAATAAAACTTGGTTAGGGACTTCCACGTACCACCCAACCATAGACTAAACTGAACAAAATATTTCTTTTAGCTAGTCACCCTTGTGTCATATTCCAAGCATGAATGTGGGATATATTGAAACACATCAAGAAAAAACAAACCATGGCTTCCAAAGGATAAACCACCTCAACCCTCAACCAGTGATTCCACCTCACACTTAGACATTACTAACTATCACTAGATCGGTATCTACCTAAGATTTCCAGGGATCTAGATCATTTGTTCCAACCAAGGCTTCCAGGACTAGTAACTCAACCCACAACTATAGTTGGGCTTCTAGAGCATTTTTCCAACTAGGACTTCCAGGACTAGTAGCTCAACCCATCAAGGGCATCCAAAGTGTTTTTATAACCAAGGATTCTAGGACTAGTAACTCAACCCAAGCTATTACAAGGCTTCCAAAGAGTTTGTCCAACCAAGGCTTCCATGAAGTAATAACTCAACCCACAACCAAAGGAACATGAGCACCGACCCTAAAACAAAAGAAAAACCCACAACACCATGGCTATCTACGAAATGGAAAGGATAGGAAAAACCATTGTCAATCTAGGAAATCCTCCATGCTAATGATAGATCATGACCAATAAATGACATGCATATGCCATTCATGCCAAAAACAACAAGGAAATCATACATGCAACTTGATAGTTGCAAGAAAAAACTATTGTACCTACTGATTCCAATGTCTTCTTACACTTTCCTGCTTTTCCTTTTCCTTCTTTCTCTAAATACAAACTATGTGATCCATGAGGATCTTGACACATTTTCCAAGGAGCACCATGTTGAAGAAAATTTCATTGAAATCTAGGTTATGGGTATTTCAAATTCGAATTTAAATGTTCTCATATTTGAAGTTGTTTATTTTTAAAATAGAAATTGATTTATGAGAGGATTTCCTCAAATTCAATTTCTAAAATCATGATGAAGTTGAGAGTCTTAAGGGATCTTCTCTCATCCCTTAAGTTTTAGATAAGATTCTTGATAGGTGTATTTGAGAGATTTACTCCTCATAAATCTCATGGAGCATATTTTAAGGGATTTAAAGAGTTATTTTCTCCTTAGAGTGGGGATCTAAGGAGATATTTTCTCCTTTGTTTTGGGATATTGAAAGCTATAGAAAACCCTCCTATGTACTTTGTGTGGTATGAGAGTTTTGGAGAGGAGAGCTTGAGGGTGTTTTTGAGAAGGCTTTCAGAGATTCATTTTGAGGAGAAATTGGAGATCATGGAGAGCTCAAGAGGTATTTCAAATGATTTGTTGATATGTACAAGTACTAAACTCATTTGTGTAAAAGAAAACTCTATGTTTGGCCACCCTTTTGTAATAAAGCATTGTACATTTTCCTTATTTTAAAAACACAATAAAAGTTATTCGATTCTTGGAGGTGAATCCAGAGATGTAGCCTCGTGGAGGGGGTGAGCTTTGTTATCAACCTTGCTGTTTCATATTTTTTAATGGTTTGATAAAGTTCTTTTTACATGCATTTTAAGTTACAATTTTATGATGAAATGAACATGTTTATGGATTAATTGTAACTTAATATTACAAGCCCATCTGATTATTCAAAATATCTTCTTTATAAGTGTTTAAGCGCTCTCAAGTTTTCAAATCACTTGGTATCAAAGAAATTCATTGTATGGCTTATTGGGTGTATTTTTTAGGTTTAATTCAATGAAGGAGAAGGAAACTACTTAAGAAGGTAAATTATTAAGTTTCAAAATGTCGATTTCAGAAAATGAGTCTTTTTTAGGATCCTTTATTTACAAAACTTTATCAAGATTCAAAGGTGTTTAACGAATTTCTAACCATGAATAAAATGGTAGAGGATTTGTATGATGATGACAATGAAGGAAATAATTTGTAGAAAGGGTTGAAAGAATTAGAAGATGAGAAGCATGAGCTTCAAGATAGACTGCAAGTGATGGATATGCAATTACAAGCTTCAGAACAAGCCCTAGAAAAGAGTTATAATGCTAACATAAACGAGGTAAGAAGCACTTGTAAGCATTTAGTTTCCTCTCAAGAAGATGTTTGTTTTGGTTCCTTCGAGAAGGACTAATCCAGGTGGATATTGGTGGCCATGCACCTATTCCACTCATACCCCCACCAGTTTCTTTCAACTTTCCACATTTTACTATTTTTGGTAATTTTTGCGATCCTAAACTTCCGAAGCCGTTTTGAGGCCCTAAACGAAATTTTTGGGGAAAATCGAGACCAACATGGGTGCTCATTTGGTTTTTTTCACTCAAAATTTTTAATACTTAGATATATCTTTCTAACAAGGTATTGAAAATTTAAAATGGATATTGTATGCCAAAGTTACGTCCTCGGGAAGTTAATGTACCAATTTACCCAAACGAGGCCCATGGTTTTGGCGCTTCATTTCCTAGGGGTAGGTTTTTGGATGTTTAGGGTTTTCCGTTGTTTCTAAATAATAAATAGGCCTTCGAGCCTCATTGTAACATAATTCAGAGGCATGTATATGCCACATCTCTTCTCAGAGATAAGCTACCATCGCTCTAGCTAGTTTATGTTCATTATGTCTATAAGCATATTTAAGCCATTTTATATTAATGAAATGAAGTTTTATTTATGCTGCATCTCTACATTTATGTTTATTTCTATATTTTATTTTGTTCCTCCATAAATCTAGATTAGTGTTATCACAACGGTCTTCTCTTACTCGATATTTCTTTGCATGTCCCCAACGAGGTCGGGGTATAAGGAGTTAGGGCTCGATCTGGTTGAATCTTTGCAGGATCAACCTCACAAACCCTGATAGCCTCTCATGGCAGAAGAAAAGAAAGAAAAGGGAGTAGGAGATCCTATCAAAATATTTCTTTAGGAGGCCCTTGAGAAACAAAGGAATGTGATGATGGATAATTATGCCTAGATCCTTCAATGACTGCCCACCAGTGGCATATCTGCATCCAACAAATACTCTGGAGGCGCCACTCCTTTCAAGGTACAATTCAACTTCAAAATTCCTGTATTTGAAGGCCAGATAGATGCAAACATCGTAGACAGATGGTTGAATTTTCTGGAAGGGTATTTTTCGGTCCATGATTTCTCTAACCAGGAAAACATTACTTTTGCACTCCTCAAAGCTGCCCCCCATGTCACAGACTGGTGGGAAACCTACTACGAGAAAAAGGAGGAGAGGTAACCCTCTATGTTCTCGATCACACATAATTGGAATTTGTTCCGAAATGGCATCAAGGAACAATATTACCCAATGGGGAGCTATGAGGACAAGTACATCCAATGGACCACACTGTGGCAGCAAAGGGTTCAAGATGTGCACAAGATGACGAATTTGTTCCATGCCCTGCGCAGAAAGTTGGGTATTAAAGATTCATAGAGACATTTTGTGCTCAAGTACAACAATTTTTTGCACATATACATTCAGGAGGAAATGGATTTCCTATACATTACCTCGCTTGGCGCGGCATATCGATATACGTCCAAGATCGAGCATAAAGTTAAGCAGAAGAAGCAAGACTTTGGATCTGCAAATCTGAAGCCAGTGAAAGGAGCCCCCGAATCGTAGAAAATGGAGCAAAGCCAAAGCGGGGTGACTCAGAACAACACCACAAATCCAAAGAAAGAAATGGGAAAGTGGTGTGAATTTTGTAAGATCTCCACTCACAATACAAGCGAGTTTCGAGCCAAACAGTTATTGGTGGCCGAACTGAAGGCATTTGAATCAGATGCATGTTCTGATTCTAAGTCAGAACCAAACAAGGGGAAGGAAAAAGGGAAGAAAATCATTGATGCATAACCAAATGCCACCGTTTCCACCACCAAGTTCCAAAGGGAGGATCCCGAGGATCCAAAGGAGGGTGAGTGCCTCTTCCATTTGCAGATGTGGGTGAAGGGTTCTCCACTGCAATTCCATGTCAATAGTAGAATCCAAACTAACCTCATTTTAGTAGAGTTCATGAAGTGGCTCCACCTACCAACCACAACACACCCATAGTCGTATGCCATCGGGTGGCTTCACCAAGGAAGAGATCTCCGCGCGAGCCAACAGTTTCGCCTTTCGTACAACATCAAGCCCTTCACGGATAAGATGTTGTGTGATGTTTCTCCTCTTGACGTGTCTGATGTATTATTAGGCCAACCATACTTATGAAAATGACATGTTTTATATGAGTCTAGGCCTCATTCCATTATTATTACTTTGGGAAATAAGTTGTATAGGATACCGGAGGTGGTACCGCCTCCTACCATCTCTTTAATTAATGCAAAGAAACGCAGTAAGATTATTTCCAAAAACATGAAATTTGTTTTCATTACACTTCAAGAAAAGAAGAATATTGTGGCCACAGCCTCCAAACAGGGCTCCCCTGCATGATAGCAGTATATGGAAAAAGTCGTGGAAAAATACAAGGAAATTTTCTCCTCACCCACAGAGGTTCATCTACACTGTCAGGCCAAGCACTCCATTGATATGACCCCAGGCGTGCGCTTGCCTGATGTTTCCATACCTCATGCGACCACACATACATAATCCACATGTGTAATATCTGAGGTTGATAAAGAAACCAGATTTATTGAACGCATCCAACACGTTTTCCAGCAGGTCCACGACATCTTGGATAAATACAATGCCAAGTACAAGCAGTGCCATGATAAACATCGGGTTCCACACAAGTTCTATGTGGGTGACATAGTTTGGATACATTTGAAAAAGGAGCTCCTTGTTAGACCCCACTGCCACCTTCTCCCACTCTGATATGGGCCATACACAATCACCTAGGTGATAGGGGACAATTCATTTGAGCTTTTTATTCCACCATTCCTTGGTCTGCACCTAGTGTTCAATGTGGACTGCCTTCGGCCCTAGTTTCCACCTTTGCTAGACACATCCAACATGGCATAACAACTCACACCAAGAGAGTTGAACCCAAACTGCATGGAACAAGCCAAAACTGATTTGATTATGGACACACATATCAAGAACACCTGATAGCAAAATATTTAGTTGTATCAAGTTGTCAAAGTTGGACAACTGCTGCACCAACGCAAGTGGCTCACCAGGGACCAATTTCAAGAGAAGTTTCCTCATCTCATGGAGGAACTCAACACAATGGGGACCATTTCTTCCTAAGGTGGGAGTAATGATCCAGGTGGATATTGGTGCCCACCCACATATTCCACTTGGACCCCCACCATTGTTTCTTTCATATTTTTAGTTTCCTAAATTGTAGCACAGTTTACTATTTTTGGCATGTTTTCCGGTCGTGAACTTTCGAAGCCGTTTTGAGGTCCTAAATGATTTTTTGTGAAAATCGAGACCAACATGGTTCTTCACTGATTTTGGTCACTCAAAATTTTTATTCCTCATATATATCTTTCTAACGAGGTTTTGAATGCGTCAAACAGAGATTGTATGACAAAGTTACATCCTTGGGAAGTTGATGTACCAATTCACCCAAACAAGGCCCACAGTTTTGGTGCTTCATCTCCTAGGGTTAGGTTTTTTGAATGTTTAGGGTTTTCCATTATTTCTAAATAATAAATAGGTCTTTGAGCGTCCTAGAAACATGGCTCAAAGGCATGTAGCTTCCACATCTCTTCTCAGAGATAAGCTACTATCGCCCTAGCTAGTTTATGTCTATTATGTCTGTAAGCATATATCAGTCATTTGATATAAATAAAATGAAGTTTTATTTTTTCTGCATCTCTAAATTTATTTTTATTTCTATATTTTATTGTGTTCCAACATAAATCTGAATCAAGCATAGTCAAGGAATTAGGTCGAAACTGTTATTGAAAATGGGTTACGAAGGGAAAGGCTTGGGAAGCCATTCCCAAGGTATGATATAACCCATTATGGTTGATGATCGCCCTCGATATGATGGAATTATATGGAAAATAAGAGGTTGGAGAGAGTTCCAAGACTGCTAAAGCAAATGATGTTTCGAAAGGAACTTTTGTCTCATCAAGTTCACCTCATTAGAATCATGACAAAGGTGATCATCAAATGTATAGGCCTGATTATACAAAAGTTGATTTTTATTATCAGGAGCATGGTAATTTAATTTGTAAATTTTGGCATATGATTCCATGTTCATTTTGTGGCCTATATAATCATAAAGTTTCGAAGTGTTTGAGGAGAATGCCTTCATACAGGAAAGTTTTGAAGAAAAAGAAACGAAAGTACCAATCTCCAAATCATAAGGAAGTTAATGGTCAAGCAAATTTGCAACGTTGTAGTACTCATTGTCATCAAAGTGGTCATTTGGGTGACAAATTTTGGAAGATTTATCTGAAATTTCATCAAAAATATTAGAGGAAACAATGCACAATACCCTGCCAAAAACAAAAAAGTTAGTCCAGCAAAGATCATTCAACAAACAAAGCATGGTGAAATGTAGTTAAATAGGTATACATTCAAATGGATTGGTAATAAATGGTTAACATTTCTACAGAATTTAGTTTTCATACATGATTTAATACCTCGAAAAATAAGTTAATGTCTATTGAAGAAATCTATGCATTATCCACAGTGTTATAAAACAATGGTCGATGTTTCGAATCCCAATAGGGATCCATCTTCAGGACAAGATGTTGAAGATGGATCCTTGTTGGGATTTGAAACGTCGACCATTGTTTTATAACACTGTGGATAAGCTAGAGCTTTCTTGAATTAACGATAACTATAGAAGCTTGAAAACCATAAAATTTTATGTCTGTTGATGAAAACATGAAAATAAAAAATGAATTGCATACATTTGTGAATTCTAGTATATAGTGAAGAATGAGCTTGGTTTGTATTCTCTGCCCTATTGAATTTTTGATATGTTTAGGGAATATTGAGGATTCCATGTTCCAGAACATGCAATGATATTTATAATTTTGGAGTTGCATTGATTCATTGCAATGAAAAAAATTTGTTGGTGTGTGGTATTTTTGTTTATTTATTGGATGTTGAATCAATATTAAATGGAGCTTATCAATTCATCCATATTATACACTAGAATTAGAGTTAATGGTGGCATTTATGGAATTCATGAAAATTCATCAATGATATTTCTGAGATTAGTAGTTTCCATTGAGAGCACAATTATGATAGCCATAGCTATAACACAAAAAAAACAAGAGAAGATGGCATACATGATGGATTCAAAGGGAACATTATTCACACTGTTAATGGTGGTGTTCAAAAAAGAGAGGATCATGACGCAACTTACAATCCCTCCAAGATATGATGTGTTTTTGTTTAAGAATCATATATGTGTGAATTCGTTGTTGGTGGAGGTGTTCTTTTACCCCCTCTTTCTAGACAATAGGGACTCATGGTGGCCATTAAAGAAGATCCTCCACTTCTATGGTGACAAAATTACCTTCATTGCTCATACCTTCACGTTATCATATCAATATAATTAATTTATTGCATATTTATCTTGCTTCCTTCATTGACCAAATTATTCATTTTGCATTAGAGAAAGTGGTGAATTCTTCATTGGCTTTGTTTGAATCAGCCTTTCAAAACACTACCACCAACATCACGACAAGGATCTCATTTAAGTATGGTTTCTCAAGAGCCATGAAATTTTGGGAGATCCATGATATGTGGTTAATGCATTCCAAAGGGACCATGCAATGGATTTGGCCCATGCAGAAAACAAGTGTACCACGCAAAGAATGACTACAGAGTTGGTTTTAGCATGACATGAAGAATGATGGTTATGTGAACCTCAATCCATCATTTAGAAAAGGTTTTAATGCCCACACAATGATTTACATGGACTGTCAACCGAGATTCGTATACTAGGATGAGTCAATGAAATCCCCGTCCGACGTATATATGCCATACCTATCATCCCTCCAAATGAATGGGGAAATGGTATTAACATTGAAAGTGGAGGATATTTGATGTGCTTGATGCCTTCACAGTTGGGATATTGTTTTTAAAACACATATTTTGTGGAGATGTTGTAGCAGCTACAACCACCCCCCAAAATTTTTCCATTCCTTAGATTTTGGAGCCTAACATTCTTTTCATAGGAGCTTACCTTGCAATGTTATCAGGTCTCCATGATTTGACTGATGTATATCTTTTATTCATGCTTGTGTTCACTTGCTCTTCACTTAGAAAATATTTTCTAGGTCACAAGCTAACCTTTTGTCTAAGCCCTGTGCAGTAGTTCTAGACTTGCCTTTAGAAACTACACAATTCATGGAGCCAGACTTAAGCTTGATGTTCAAAATTGCGCATTCATGAATGGCAGTTAGCCTTGAGCTTAGAAACTACAAAGTCATGACAAGAAGGCCATCACTGAGCCTAGAAACTGTGCGATCCTTCACTGAGCTAGAAACTACGTAGTGCACCGAGCTGAGAGCTTCCAGTTCCCCAGAACTTCACAATCCTTCTCGGTGATGTGCATGGAAAATTTTCCTAGAAAAATCTAGAAAAGCTAAAAAACATCCCTAAAATTTAGGGATCTATTTTTAGTAACCTGAAGGAAGCACATGTGTTACTTTTGGAAATTGTCGCCATGTGTCATTTTTCCCTTGATTTGTGGCATAAGCATTATAAACCCTAATTCTCAAATATATTTAATCGATGCCCCTAGAGTTCATTCTCACACTCGATCTTAGAGCTCTAGCATTTCCGAGGAGATCAAGAAACCTTCGGTGTGATCATCAGCGCTTTTTCGGGTGAGTTTTTCACTTATCACTTTTAGTCACTTTTTGGACATTTTATCATTTGTCTTGTGTGAGTGTTGTTTTTCTTGTTTCTTTGCATGAATGTTGGCATTTTAGCTTGCTTTAGCATGTAGAAATGTTGTTTCAATTTATCCTTTGCCTTTAACAAGTGTTGCATCAGTTTATTTTTTTTCACCGATGGTCATCATTACGAAGACTCTCCTCATCGATCTCGTTCACTTCTTGTTTGTTCAGTTTCTACACTCCATTTGTCTTATTTCAATCACATTTAGTCAAATATTCACTCAATCCTTCACCATCTCTCATATCTTATAATTTTTCACACCTCTCTTACGCATATATGTCTTTCCTTTGGCGATAATTTACTTTGCTCAGCTGGGCATTGTGCAATCTTGAGGCCCAAGCTCATAGCTTGGCCTATGTAACTACAAAATGTGTAGTATAGGCTATAATTTTAGTGCATTATGCAGTGCTAGGCCTCGGCCTAGATCCTTGGCCACTGAGACTGCACAATGCACAATCTCTCCCAGCTCATTGCCCAGGCTGAACTACACATTACGCAGTCTCAAGCCTTATGCTTCAACCATAATTGTTGGTACTGCACAATGCACAATTTCCTTAGCCAGTTGGACCCTCTTCCTAGAAATAATTGCACGATCCTTTTCATCAGTTTCCTGGTTTGCTGCATGAACATGTCCATAAAGTAGTTTTTATTATAATTAATATTTGCTTGTCATCAATGTATTTTTTGTCCTACTATTACAATAGTTGTTGAGCATCTCTCCAATGGTAAATTTCACAATGGAATCTAAGAGAGTTGCATCAAAAAAATAGTATTGGGGAAGCAATTGAACAAGTTCCGAATAGCTTACTAGTTTATGTGGACACTCAGTTGTTTTTAGAGTAGAGATCAAAACTGACATCGCAACAAATCAAAGATATTTTCAAAAAGGACTTGCAGGCATAATTAGAGGATTGACGTGTGTATCTTAGAATCATGAAGTCATGGATTTACAAGGTTTCATGCAGATATCCATCATTCCCATGTGTAGACGTGATCATCTGGATTGTCTCAAACACTGCTGCGAAAACTATGACATTGAGAAACAACAGTGAGCATAAGCTTGCTACATTCTTGGCAAAAAAATTTAAGCAGATGTATAATCTTCCCACGCCACAGAAGAACATGGACTCACTGTTTTATTCCACTCACATCTACACGAGCACAAGAGATATCATCAAAAACTAGATGAAGGAGCCAAAAAATTTTATACATACACACACCCACATGTACAAGACAAAGGCACTCAGGAGGTCCTATCAGCTTTTGGTCATATTAGCTTGCAGAATATATGGCTAACCAAATACAGAGATGTTTCCTAAGGGGTGGGATATCTTATTGAACAAGGTAATGAACGTGGGGTAGTCATTCAGCTGGTCAAATTTTTTGGCTCACCAGCTAATATTCCATGTGACACAAGCTCATAATCCACCCAAGGGCAAGCAAGCACGCTTCTACATGTTTTCATACTTACTAGATGCAATATGTGCACATAATCAGTTCCCTCGCATGAACTGGACATGGACACCGACATAAATTTTCGTACATATCTATTGAAAGCTACTTTCGAATTGTAGTCGTCACAGAGTCATGGAGCATCTTACTAATCACTTCATCATCCCTCTTTATAGACTCATCTTTCAGGAGGACCCACATTGCATGTCACGAGTAGCTATCGAGGCGATATCAGAGATTGCAGATTGGTTTGCCTTACCAAATGGCACATTGATCAAAGTATTCAGTGGGTAGAAGCCAACACATCTTTTGCCAAGATATTCCATCAGAAAAAATTTCATGCAAGAGGCATATTATCATATCTCCATAGGGTTTTCAGCAACAAAACATAGGATGAATAAGGCATCATGGCCAACTCTTCATTTGCAGGTCATATTATTCAAGATTAAGAATCTCAAAGTTGTAGATGCCAAAGGGAAATCCATAGTCAGATTCAATTTTAGCACAAAGAGTTACAATTTGTATGATCTAACGAGAATTTTCAAAGACTACTGTGTGAGACTATACTACAACTGGGTCAATGGGATATTTCAATCTTCAGAGAAGGAACCATGGGAAAATTGTCATAACTCCTCCCAACCTCATGAACATATCATTATGGCTAGGAATTTTGAAGTTTTTCCACAAACGGCAGCTATTCTGGAAGAAGAAACAACATTAGGTGGTGGTCATGGGAAGGATAAAGGAAAGAGGAAGGTAGTTCAAAATACAGAAGAGGAACAAAGTTGTAAAATGAAAGAGGATCCTCTCAATGAGAAAGTATCATTACCAATCAAAGAAAATAGGGGAAAAAGGCAACAGAGAGTAGAGAAGAGAAAGAGAGAGAAGCAATACTTATAATAAGCAATCTAAAGAGTGTAGAGAGAAGAACAAGAGTTGAAGCAATAACGAGATCTTAGAAGATGATAACAAGAAGAGAGACAAAGGCGAGAAGAGGAAGGAAGGAAAGGTTCCACAACAAAAGAGACGACACTCGTATAGGTTGAAGAGAAGATACAAGATCAGCTAGAAGAATAAGGAGTGAGCAAACAGATGCATGAAAAAGAGTTTAATAAAGAGCGTGAGCAGTTGATTGAAGTCACAGACATGGAGGTTGGACTGAAGCTAGAAGATGAAGATGTGGACTTGATTCCTAGTGCACCTCAAGCCACCTTTTGGACTCCGCCACCTTCATCCGCAGAGGAAGCCCTGAGGAAGAAAGGGGAGGTAGTTCCCCTTAATGATGATCTGGTGATGGATGTGTAAAATCTATCATTCGATGAACTACCAAATAATATTGTACAAATGCGGATAAATAACTTCACGGATGATCATGCATAACCTCCATTCATGACATAAAGAGCGATCATGGCAAACACCAGCAAGAATCCAAATTCCATTGTCGATGCCATATTGGCCTTCACAAGAGGAGCCATACCTAAAACTCAGTTTTTGATGGCCGAGAAAAATTAATTGGCATAGAATATAAAGGCACTTTGGCAAGAGAATGAACAACTCCATGCAATAGCAGAGGACACACCTTTGGAAAAATTCTACCATGAGGAGATAATAACATTGATAACTATTGAAGTATTCACACTTAGAGACACTATGCGGGACCTTTATGAGGATTTTTTGAGAGTACATAAGGAATTTTTCCACTTAAATGACTTGAAATGATAGAGTAGAGAGCTTGTTAGGATCCTTAAGAATTTACAAGCTACCATCACCACTGTGCATGAGTGGACAATGTGATACAAGTTTGCAATGCTTTGGCTGGCGAAGAAGATGAAGTCGTAGGCAGATTTAGAGAAATCCGGAGTTTGGATTTTGATCCAAAAAAAAAAAACATATCACCTCATTCATTGGAGACATTCAGGCCTCAAATGTATGGATATATAGCAGTTTGGATTTCATGGTGAGAACCCACTAGATCCCATCAGTTGGTACACTCACCAAGACTAAACACAAACGACAAGTATGGTGGGAGATTGATCAGTACCTAGAGTAGATGGCCACCCAGGAGGTGACAGAACATGCAGACCTACATTGGCGGCTTGGTTCATATCATAACAATGTTTCTCCTGATTGATAATGAGGTTAAGACCACTTCCAATATTTGTACCCGGATGCTATGGAGGCAAGAGTCTGCTTCTAGCATGACATTATCTCACAGTTTGGGGATACCATTGCATAATACCAAGCTTGGCATGAGTATGTGATTGAGAGATACCAATTCCAAGATGCCTGACTTGAGTTCACCCCAACTCTAGCATCATAGTGTTTTTTCTTGTTAGGCTATCAAGTTGTTTCTACCCTATTTTGTCTTATATGGGTACAAGTGGAAAATGTAATATTATTTGTAATTATTATATAACTGAAATTCCATGTGTCCATGATGGAATGTGAAGATTAATATGTAATTTGAGGATTAATGAGGGGAGTCTAAGAGTCACAAAGGGGGCATGTCAAGAGTCACCCCCCTTTTTTATAAATACATCTTCATAACTCTTGTAAGGGGATCTTGGGAGCCAAACTTTTGGCTAGACTCAGGCTTATAAAGGGCTTGGGAGTTTTGTGTCAGCCTTGGCTTATCTGTAGCATAAAGGGAGTACACTTCTTTGGGAGGAGCAGGTGTTGTTGAATTCATGTTCCACTATTGGGGTAAGTGATTCGTCATGTTTTATGTATGAATGGAACTTTCACTTATAATAAAATCAGAGCCGACACATCTTCATGCATATATTGTAAATGTAGTAGGACTATTATTGTTATATTTGTGATGTATTTTTTTTTTTAAACTTACGCATATGATTATGAACTATTTCATTTGAATTTGTATGAATCTTGTTGAATGCATGCTCATGTTTTAATCCATCACCTTTAACTCATAGAATATTATTTTTGTTATTCTATGCGATGTATTTCAAATCGTGTGTTCCTTTCAAGTTGGGTACTATTATAAGCTTCCAAGGAGCGCACTTCCTTTTCCCTTCGCTATTAGAACTGCTCATGCATCATATTGAATTTTTGCAAGGTCACATAGTTGCTTTAACCAAAGACACCATGCACCACTCTATGCATTTTTCAGTCCAAGGCACATCATTAAACACCCCACTATTGGGAATCCTACTCTAAACGGTGTGAGGTCTACTTGGAACTTCATATCGAGGAGATCCCCTAAATGTTGGCGGGTCCAACAACGTCAAAGTTTCTGGCACTATAAGGAGGGCTAGATGAAAAGCTGAGCTCTTGAAGTCTGTCTTGAATTTCCACACTCATTTTATGACTTCTTCCAAAATCATACTCTCAACATTTTTTTCTAGAGATATAAAATTACAAGTGTCGGTGAAAATCATTGATGACTTGCCATACTTTAAATTCTATGGCGAGGGTGTAACAACCTTGCTTAAGCATATTGATTGTTTTCTTCAATTTTGGATAGAGCACAACATCCCCCTTGAGTATGTTGGTTGTTGGTTTCTCATTCTCACGTTTGAAGGGAGGTGGACCTCGTATTGCACCAAGATTGTTTCAACTCCCAGAGGCTACTCAACTTTACTTTCTCAACCAGGGGTTCGTAAAACTTGGAGGTGACAGTGCTATATACGCAACAGATAATTCTACTCATGTCATCCTCTTCTCAGTTCTACTATGAGGCACTACTACTAGGGTTACTTCTAGGAAAGGAAGTCTGCCACACTTTTGAATGAAAGCTAACACTGAAAACAAATCATGACCATTATTCTATCAGTAAGGAAAGAAACTATTCTAGATCATAATGACTCATCTAGCTATCTACAAGAAAGAGAAATTCACACTTAAGATAATGAAAGAAATAAGGTTAAACTAAGTGGCATTCATGATTTAAATTTCTATATTGAACTTGCAGAAAGGGAAACTAATTTAGGCACACTTGCTGAACCAAATGACTTATTAAACTCTATCTATCTCATGCTTAATTGTTATGCTTAACAATGCATCTATCAATGAACTAACTATGTTTTTGAATAAATTTGTTTTGCAGCAAAAGAAGGAGGGGTTGAGGTGACCTAAGAGGGTCTTTGACTCATGGTTTCAGAGCTGAAGGTGTCTTTGAGGCTGTGCTAGGTATAGATGAGGTGAAAAAGAGTTTTTTGGGCTAAAGAAGCGACTGGTTGGCGCTGCTACATGATTTCTTGTAGTGCTACAGGATGTCCTGAAACATTATAGGATTTAGGTCGAGGGTAGTTTGAGGCCAGAAATGGTGAGGAAAAGGGTAGGAGAGGTGGAAAAAAGGTGGATCTAGGTAGATGAAGGGTATCCAACCCCTTGGTCAAGCTCAGAACTTCTCTCAAATCCTTTCTTGAACCTCCAAGGTGGCTCTCGGTGTTGTGGTGGAGATCTCAAAAAAACACGGATGAAGGTGACTTGGTTGGAGTTTGGTTGATGATAGTTGGAGACTGAAGCTAATGGTGTTGGGGAATTCCTCCTCTAATTTTCTATCATTAACAAATCTATGATGAAAATGGTGGAAAATATAAGTTGAATTTAAGAAAACCTACCTATGCACTTGAAACAGAATACTAACTCTGCATCTACAACATGTCCATGATAAGAAAAAAAACCTATCTAACTTTTCCAAGAAATCATAAACTGAAAGAAATTTTGAGTTTGTGGTGAAGATCTACCCTCCTCAGGATCCAATGGAAGAGGTGAGAGAGGGAGGCTTTAACACACAATTTTGAGATTTTATATGATATTGCAACATGAATTGAAAAGAGATTAACTACAACGATCATGAAATGTAACTAAATTAACTACTGCAACATGAAATGTAAAAGTAATTAACTAATACAACCATGGAATCTAAGGAAACTAACTATTGCAACATGAAATGTTAAAATACTAACTACAAAAACATGAAATGTAAACACAAATACATAAGAGAGGTTGAGGAAAATGGATTGGGCCTTAACCCACAAGCTCAACTCCCTTAAACTAACTCAGTGGAGAAGAAACCAAATTCTCATTTTATTTCATAACCAGTCTTAAACATAACATATGAAAGTCAAAAATGTTTATTACTAGAGCTAAGAGTGATCTAGCTATCTCCAAAAATCGAATCCTAGTGAGCTATTGCTTTGCCTTATTTATCCTAAAGGGTAGCTACCAAAATCTCCCTAAAAGGTAGGTGTTTTGTCTCCTTGGAACTCGAGAGAAGTGGAGATTGGCTCCCCTTGATCTTCCACTTGCTTGTCTACCTTTGATTTCAAGCTTTTGGAGGAGAATCTCAAGGATATCTTGGTTTCCTTTAGGAGTTAAGGAGGTGATAAACCCCATACAATCACTTCTTTCTATCTACTTTGAGCCATGATTCTGCAATCTTCCTCAAAAATGGTATATTCTCTTTATTTTCCTCCATTTAAACCACATTAGGCCTTCAAAGTATTACAACCCTTATTACACCATCTGCACTAAGCAACATATGACCATAATGCAATTAAATGTGAGAAAGAGAGAATAATTAGGCTAAAAATGTGACAATTAACCCCTTGAAATGTACCTAATGATGGTGCTTGTCATCACCCCCCTACCAAATGGTTGCTCATCCTTTGAGCAAATTAATCCTCTTTATTTATCTCTTTTAGTGCTTTAGTGGCCTCTCCAACATCCCAAGGAATCAGGGAAGGAGTCCCCTCAGGAGGGTAGAATCCTGCATTCTTTTATGCCTCCTCCCATTCTTTGTTTCTTCAAGTTGATCTTTTCCTTCACCCGTACTAGCAGCAAAGGTGGGTTGAGTTTTAAGCCAATCCATTGTATCTTCATTGCCTTCATAGAACTCTTTCAAAAATATGCCCTTTCTAAGGAATTTCTCAATCTTTCTGGAGTATGATAATCCATGTTTCTTAGGCTAAGAGGGAGGCCATTCCATCTTCTCTGACTTTTCATTACACATTCCCCTCCTAGTAGTCTAGAAATGTCAACAAAGTGTGTAATGGCCCATGCGTGGGTGTTGAGGTATTTATATGCAAGGTTGACATCATTTGGTATAATTAGGTTATTGTTAATGACCCCTCTAGGGCTGAATAGTTTTTCCCTAATATGGAGAGGCTCCTTTCCTTCCCTTCTCATCACCTTTTTTACCTCATCTTCCCTGGCCTCCTCATTGGTCATAGAAGAGGCTAGGGCCATAAACTAAATATCCCCCAACCTAGGATTAGGATCCAAAATGTTTAGATCAGTTAAGACAAGATTATGCATATAAAATTTTGCCAACTTGGCCTTATCTTCCGATGTTGTATTGATTTCAAAAGTCACTAAATTGCCCGCAATTTTGAAAAGGTAATGACCCATAGGATGCTATTGTTTTGATCTGAAGCTGTAGCCATTGTTCCTTTAGGTATATGGCATAAGAGTTTTAGGGATGTCTTTGTTGTAGTGCCTCCATGCACATGTATTCCATGGTGGCAATCTGCTTGTCCTTCTGCTGCAATTAGCTTTGTAATCTTGCATTTTCTTCTTATGCCTCTTGTAGTTTCTCATTTAACATTGCTTCCCTAAGTTTGACATCATCCAAATCTCTCCCTATCTTAATTACTTTCTCTTCCATGATCCCTACATATTTCACACACTTTGTTTTGGAAATTTGCATCTAGTGGTGTGTGTGTGCTCTCTCTTTCTCTAGCTGATAAAATATGGGAACTGAGAGGTTTTGAGGGATCATCCTTCCTCCTTCAATGAATGTGTAGTAGGAGCTTATATTTGGCTGTGTTCTAGGATGTGGAACTTTTCTTATGTCTTTAGGGATGGATTTTGGATAGGGAGGCTCCTCTTTTGGTTCCTCCCCTTCCTTCCCTTTGGCATCCTGCCCCTCAATTATTGTCTCTTTTTCAACATTTTAGGCCTCTTTCTCTTCTAAATTTTTCTCATCTTCCTCCCCCGTGACTTTATTCGCTCCCTGTGGCACATATGTAGTTTCCTATAGAAAAATCTGTTTTTCCTATAGCAAACCCTCCTTTGCTTGTTGCCCCTCCTTTTATTTCTCTTGAAGGTTTGTGGGGGTTGTTACTTGTTTGAGGGTTGCTAACCCTGAAGAGTGTCTCCTTATACAGGTCACATGTGTCTTCTTAGGTGATGTGACCTCTAGAAATTTTCCCTCATTTGCGCCTATTTCATCTCTCTTATTGGGTGAATCTTCAATTTTTATTGGAATATTAGTTGGAGTTTGGGGTCTCCCTTGTTTCACCTTGGCACTATTCCTTGTCCTAAAGTACATGGGGGTCTGTATTTTTCTCTTTGCCTTTACAGGGCTACTTAGAGTGGCTAAGGTGGCAACCACTTGCTTTTTTGAGGTTCTTGGTCATGGGCTAGTTTTTTTAGAAGAGATATAAATGCTTATCATGGGGTCTAGTATCTCTTCCTCTCATGTCTTTCCTTCCTTCTCTTCTTCTTTCTCTTCGTCATCCTTTTCATCTCCTTCTCATTTTTCATATTTACATTTTTCCTCCTCTTTTCCTTCCTCTACTTCTAGGTTTTCTGTGTGTTCTTATTTTGTCTCAATCTCTTCTTCTTCATGTTCTTCCTTTGTCCCTTCAGTCTCTTTGTCTTCTTCTTTCATACCTCTCCCTCCAAGACTAGAGGTAGGGGTTTTTCCAAGAGTGAAATCTTGTGTCCCAATGAATGCTTCTTTATCCATGTCTATGAAGGTGGACCAAGGTACATGGATGTTCAATCTGTTGAGAGCATCTCCCACTATAAGTTTAGTGAGGCCATGGTGAGCTAGGTGTTTATACTTTCTCTCCTTCCCTCTCAGTATCGTGTCTCTAATTGAATGAAGGAGGAAATATGGAATGTTTAGTCTCTTCTCTAATGGAATATCTCCTTTGAATCTAAGCTCATGTAATAATCTAAAGCCATAAACCACATTAAGTCTCCCCTCACAGGAAATATATTTCATGATGTGATATGCTACTTCATCCCATGGGTAGGGTATATTTTACCTTCTTAATCCATTTGTATCCTAAATGTATTCTTCATTAGGTAGAAATAATCTTTTCTTAGAGGTAGTACTAGAGACTCTATCCTCTCTATTCCACTTGACTCCTAGAGGCAAGGTTGTAACTATGCTAATAAGCTTAAGGGTTATGGTAATGGCTAGCCCTCTAACCACTATGGTGGCCCTATCATCTACTTGGGAGTGCAAGGCCACTGCAAATTAACAAGCCACTTTATCATAAAATCCCTTGAGGAGCTCGAAGAATCCTAGCCACTGGTGATTTATAAAAATATTCACCACTTGAGGGTGTAGTCTAATTCTTTTAATGTATGTGGGTTCCCTTATATTAAAACCTCCCCCCATCTTGTGATTGTGTTATGGAGATGGATAGTTGGCTTTTGTCTTAACACACTATTGATATGGGACACCAAAGGCTTCAATTTAACACCATATGAGATTTTATTACACCTACTTCTCTTAACAACCTCTTAAATTTATAGATTATTTCTATGACTGTGTATAATTTTTCATGAAAAATTCTATAACTTGGTGGGGTGACATCCACTTACCTTTGCACTTTGATGTTTTCTTACTTGGAATATGGTGGTGTGGGGTGTCAATACACTCTAAGGGTGGCTTTCATGGCAGCTTCTATCATTGTGCAGCCTTGCTGTAAACTTACTGTAGCACGAGCTTGCATGCAAAACCTTGATCTTGGTTTGGAATTCCTCAATGGCTCTTGCCTCTTTCATGCTCTAACTATTCTTGAAATGCACAATGGAATGAGGGAGAATGAACCAAAGCACACATTTTATTCCAAATTGAGAGGACTTGGAGCGTAGTGGTGATTTGGATTTGGCATGGAGTTTCCTCATTTGGACTGTTGTTCCCACTTGATCCAATCATTCCCATATGCCTCAGAATCACCTCCAAATCCTTGTGATCTCCCCCTTAATTTATTTTACAACCCATGTGGTGTGAAAACTCCACTTCTCCTTTACATTAAATTTACGAGGTGGCCAAGTTAACTAGCCACCTTTTTTCCTTTTAATCTCTCTATTCTCGACATTAATTCATTTCAGCCAAATGATGCATAGAAAGAGGGTGAGGGAGCCATACCTGAGCCTACCTGGTGCTGAGGAGTTGTAGAATATTTTGATGCAGGGAGATGGAGCATGGTGATGGCCATCAATTTTTTTTTCTTTTTTGTGTTTTTCTTTATTCATATTTTCTGAGTGGGCATCTTATTTCTGAGTGAGATGCTTATTATTTTTGTTTGTTGATTCTTTTTGTAGGTGTTGCATTGAGATACTCAGGTGCTTCTCCTGGTGTGGATTTCTGTCTAGATTCCTCTGGTTATCATCTGGAGCCATCTCCATCATCTATCTATTGCATTCTTGACTTGTTGTTACATGTACAAGATTGCAACAAGAAGTGGTCATCTTCCTATAGCAGTCCCCTTTCTGTTGTTTTGGAGCTGCACTTAGCTGAGAAATGAGGAGAATTAGTGAAGGGATGATTGGGATGGAGTTAAGGAGTGAATTGAGTGGTGGAGATATGAGGGGAGAGGCCTTGTGTAAGGTTTTAGCTAAACTAGCTCACGGTGGCGAAAGAGAGGGTTTAGTGAGTGGATATTTATGCATGGAGGTGGAGTGATGAGTGGTAGGTAAAGGTAAAAAAATTTATTTTCATGTCTTATTTATGGTTGGGTGTCCTTGGGTGAGTTTAATCCTTCTTGGATGACTTTCTTGTAGCAGTACAGGGTTTCCTGTCACACTACAGGAAATCCTGTAGCAGCCTAGGACATTCGGTATCACTGCAGAGTGTAAGAAAAACATGGGGTTTTTTCTCACTTGGAGAGAGAAATGGATGGATGGATGCATACTAGGCTTGATAATGGATTGGGTAGGTAGAGGAGAGAGAGAAGTGAGAGAGGATGTTTCTCCTCTTTTTCCAAATTTTCCTTGATCAAAAACCTGTAAAACAGAAATAGGTTAGTGCATAGGTGTTGTTTCATTCTTTTTATTTTTCTCTTTTTCTCGTTCTTTTTTTAAAGATATATGGGATACCTCACTAGAGGTTTTCAACCCACAAGCCTGCCTTGGTCACCTCAAAGAGGTTTTCACCTAAGGATCTTTTATTTCTTTTTTCCTCTTTTTTTTTCTCTAGGATCGTCTCGTGGAGTTTTTCAACCCAGGAGTTAGCCTTGGATGCCTCAGAGAGGTTTTCACCCATGCCTCTTTTATTTTTCATTTTTATTTTTTCTTTCTCTAGGAAAGTGAGGAGCTGGAAACTACATGGAGGTTTTCAACCTATGAGTTGGCCTTGGATGCCTTAGAGAGGTTTTCACTCATGCCTCTTTATTTTTATTTTTTATTTTTTTCTTTCTCTAGGAAAGTGAGGAGCTAGAAACTACATAGCTTCCAATGACATTAACTTCCTTGTTTATTGAATTGATAAACTCAAACCTAGATAGGGGCTTCTTGTACATTTTTAGCCTGTAACCATTGACAAGCAGAGGGATTCCCTCCTCATTATGGTTCTGATCTAAATAGCTCCATTGTCATGGAATTTTTCCACTTGATAAGGTCCTAGTCACCTTGTCATTATTTTTCCTTTGAAGTCCTTGAATCTGGAGTCATAGAGAAGCACCCAATCTCCTTCTTGAAATGTCTTTTTTTTATGTGCTTATCATGCCACACTTTCCTTTTCAGTTGGATTACCTCTGTGTGAAGGAGGGCCTGCATTCTAAATTCATCCAAATGATTTAGCCGCAACAACCTTTATTTTTGTGCCTTTGTGATGTCCAGGTCCAACTCAGATGCAATTCTCAGGGTGTTGTACTCAAACTCAATGGAAAGTAGATATTTCTTCCCATAACTAGATCATGTGGAATAAACCCTGTGGTTTTCTTCCAAGTAGTATTGTAAGCCCAAGTGGCTTCCACCAATCTGTCTGCCCAATATTTTTTTTTCCTCCTTAACCTTGGTGAGGATGTTCTCCAAGGCTCTATTTGTCACTTCCACTTGGCCATTTTCTTAAGGATGATAGGCACTGGAAGTCATGTGCTTTATCTTGTGCCGCCCTAGAAGGTTTTCAATGAGATTATATGTAATTTTATCCCCCTAATCAGTGACTACCTCTTTGGGGTATCCAAAATTATAGAACACATTCTCTCTTTGAAACTCAACTACCTTATCTTCTGTTGCTACCTTCACAACCCTTGTTTTATCCCACTTGATCAAGTAATCGGTGGAGACTATGATATACCTATTTTACCCAGATGGTGGATCAATGGGTCTAATGAATTTGAAGCCCCACTTTAAGAATGGCTCTAAAGCCACTTGAGGGTGCAAGGGAATTTCATCCCTTGGTGTAGGTCTCCCTAGCCTTTGGCATTGATCACATCTACTAGTGTATCTCCTGGCATCTTGGTGGAGGGTAGGCCAATATTAAACTTATTGCAAAGCTTTGAGGGTTGTCCTCTTAGCAACAAAGTGGGCCCCATAGGGACCATCGTGACATGCCGGGAGGATTTTAAAAACCTCTTCTTCCCTAACACATATTATAAGAATTTGGTCAGGACCCAACTTGAAGATATTTCCACCAATTCAGGTGAAAGGGGAATTTTTCCTAACTCAATCTTGCTCTTTTCTTTGGATGAAAGGTTTGGAGGAAACCTTTCAGTAACCAAGTAGTTAGTTATGTCATCAAACCAAGGAGAGAGTGCCGACATAGAAAATAGGTGTTCATTTGGAAGTAGATCATCTGCCATCCCTTCCTCATCTACATGTAGAGTTAGTCTAGATAAGAAATCTCCAAGGACATTTTCCTTTCCTAGTTTATCAACAACCGTTAAATAAAATTGTTGTAATAACAAAAACCATCTAATCATTCTAGCTTTAACATTCGATTTATTCATTAAGTAGTTGATGGCTGCATGTTCAATATGTACAAAGGAATGGATAATGGCTAAGAGATCCTTTTCTGTGACAGTATACTTAAGTTCAGCTTTGGATAGTTTCTTGCTAACGAAATAGATGGCATAGGGTAATTTGTCTTCTAATTTCCTCAGGGTTGCCCCCATAACTTTATCTGATGCATCTATATGGATGTGGAAGGGAAGAGCCCAGTTGGGACCTCGAAGAATGGGGGCAGTGGTTAGATTTTCCTTGATGAGCTTAAAAGCCTCTGGATAGAGAATAGACCAGAAAATTTTAAAAACTTTGGCCAACATTCTGAATAATGGTGAAGCCACTTTGTTGAATCCCTTGATGAACATCCTATAGTATCCAACCATACCTAGGAAACTTCTAACGTCTCTTTTCTTTTGTGGAACAGGCACCCTTTTTATGATGGTGATTTTTTTTGGGTCTACCTATATTCTTGCTTGTGATATTGAGTGGCCTAGGACTGTCCCTAATAATTTTAAGAATTCACACTTTTTTGGACTCAGGGAGAGATGCATTTCAATTCACTTTATCAGCACTTTTCCAAAATTAGAGAGAGCTTCCTGGAAATCATACCCATAAGGTGTGAAATCGTCCATTTATATTTCTACAGAGTCATGGACTAGTTCAGAAAAAATGCTTAGGAATGCCCTCTGGAAAGTAGCAGGGCCATTGCACAATCCAAAGGGAAGGAATCCGTAAGCTAAAGTGCCCTAGGGACATGTGAAAGTGGTCTTGTATTGGTCCTCAAGGTTAATTTGGATCTGGTTATACCGACTAAACCCATCTAGGAAAGAGAAAATTTTCTTCCCTGCAAGGCCATTGGGGACTTGATCTATGAAGGGAAATGGGAAATGATCCTTCTTAGTGGCTTTGTTTAGTTCTTGGTGGTCAAAACAGGTTTGCCACTTTCCATTCTTATTTGGGACTAGAACAAGAGCAGTGGCACCCACTCACTGTTTGATATGGGATAGATGAAACCTGCATCCAACAACATTTGCAGTTCATCCTTCACTATGTCCTTTAGAGCTAGGTTCATCCTCCTTTGGGGCTGGCACAGAGGCTTGCATCCTTATTTAATATAAATATGTGTGCACACTGAGGGATGCACCCCTTTCATGTCTTTGCAGTCCTAAGCAAATGCATCAGGGTTTTCCTTCAAGAGTTGGAATAACTACTCTTCTTCTTTGGCTGAGAGGTGTGAGTTAATATTTAGAGGTTTTGCAAATTTCAAAGCCTTGGTGGCTTCAGAGGTTGAATCAACTGAGTGTAGCTCCATCCAAGGGCATATTTCATATTCTTTGACTAGGTCATCGAGTGGAATGGCAGTGGGGGGATGGTTTTAAATGATGTATTCGATGGGATCATCCTCATTAGGATGCCCCCCTCTAAGAAAAATATCTATAGTACAGATGGGGTAGGGTTTGGTACCGTATACTTCATCTTCTTCTTCTTCATCCTCCAACCAAAAAGGTAGGTCATGGTCAATGGAAAGCTGAGAAGGAGGATATAATACCAACTGTTTAGATAAGGGCCCATTCTGTATAGTCATGTTTTCGGCCCTGCAGCTAATATAAGAATAAAAAGTGGCTAACCAAGGTCTTCCTAAAATGAAAGGATATTTGTTAAACTTGGATTTTGGTTGGCGGACCAGGAAATATGTAGGGTACTCCAAAAAGTCGATTGAGACCATAACACCCTCAACAATTCCTTCCAGAGCTGTTGTGGACCTATCTGTAGGATGTAGAACAGTGGTGGTCTTTCTCAAAGCTCTTTGGAGGTTGAGTTTAAGCATAGTTTCCTTGGTCATCACATTGATGATAGCCCCAATATCAATCAAATTATGGGGGAATATGACACCATCGATGTGTACATCTACTACTATACTTCTAGGGTCTAGGTACTTTGGGAAGATCACCATTCCCAACATTAAGTCATACAGTTGTCCTACAACATTGATGGTGCGGGTGTCTTTCTTTTTTATCCCAGGTTTCTTAAATAAATTTTCTTTGATGAGCGTATTGTAAATAGGAACATCCTTAATGGCCTAGAGAAGTGGTATTTTCACACACAAATTTTTCATTTCTCCCAAAAGTTCAATCTCTTTTAGGGTGTGTTGACTAGAGTGGATCAGGCGCTTAGGAAAAGGAGGTTTTTTTATCTGAGTATTTCTTTCTTCAGTTTCCTCCTCAACCTTTGCAGGTGGAGATGGAGGATGATTTTCTAGGAGTACTCTTCCTGATCTAAGGTTGATCTCATGTATATCCACAACATAAGCTGGATAGGATGTTTCTCCACTGTAAATTTGTTGTGCCTGCTTGTTATTCAGGTTCAGATTGGGCTGGGCAAGAATCTAAGGCAACTTAGGTGGAGCATAATGGCTGATATGAGGTTGAGGTTTGGGTGGAGGCATTAAAGAAGGTGGTTTATTGTGTTGGGGCCTCCACCCTTGTGATGGGTTTCTCCACTGAGGTGGTTGAGGAACATATTTCTAGAATGGTTGGTTCACAAGCTTAGGGTGATATGGAGGACTGTAAGGCCAAGTAGGAGGTGTAGGCCATGATGGAGGAGTGGATGTGTACCAAGACTGCATAGGTGCATTCTGATTTTTATGGTAGTAGGAGTAAGGTGCTCTTTTCATGCCCTGTTGATATGACCGAGGCCTTTGAGGCCTCCTCTGATTTATGAAACAGAGTTGCTCGGGTCCTCATTCCCCACCTTGATGTACAACTTTGAGCCCAGGTAATGAGGGGAAATTATCTGTGGCATGATTATCTTCATAGACTAAGAAAACCTCTATGAAATTTAGTGGACATTCATTCCGAGGGTGTTTTCTAGTACACTTACGACAGAAGATATCCAAGGCCCTCTCCACTTCCTCTTACTTCCTCTTGATCTGAATTGTGTGCATTTGCAAAGAAAAGGTGTGAAAAATCTCACTTTTGAATTCTTCCAATATATTTCCAATCTCATGCTTGATGGAGGTTGTTGTGTAACCAGCTCCAAAAATAGAATAAAAGATATATCAACGCCTTATAAATGAGCCACTTCGAGGGGGAAACCTCCAATACATTACATAAATGAACAATTCTTGGATGATACAATTTACAAAACCTTCTTTCTATATATAGGATTCCATGTGGCCATAATGTAATCCTAGTGGGCCACAATGTAATCCTAGCCGACCTAACAATAATAATTTAAGGGCACAATAATAACAAAATGGGGGTTACAAGGGTACAATAATAACAATAAAGGGGTTACACTAATAACAATAAGGGACTATATTGGTAATATAGGGACCTAACATGCCCCTCTCCTTCAAAAAAGTGTTGTCCTCAATGCTTGAGTAGCTCTGGGTGCTTCTGTATAAACTTCTCATCCTCCCATGTAGAATCTTCGGTGGGTAAGTTCTTCCACTTGACGAGATACTCTGAAATTGATCGATTCCGTAGCTGTCGAGTTCTTGTTTCCGTGACCGCTTCAGGTTCCAATATGATTTTTCCTTCCTCATCAAGTTCTGGCAATATTGTTTGAACTGGAAGAATTTCACCTATAACCTTCTTTAAGCATGAAACATGGAAAATTGGATGCACTCGTGAAGAAGCAGGAAGCTCCAATTTGTATGCCATAGTACCAATCTTTTGCAACACCTTGTAAGGACCATAGTACTTTGGCGATAATTTATTATCCTTGTTAGCTTGCTTGAGGGACATTTGTTTGTATGGTTGTAGCCGTAAAAATACCCAATATCCTACATCAAAACTTCTCTCGCTGCGATGTTGATCTGCCTGTTGTTTCATTTGATTTTGTGCCAAATTCAGGTTATCCTTTAAGAGTTGGAGAACTTCTTGCGGATGCTCGATGTGATCTTCCACTGCTTGAACCTTCGAATTTTCCCTTAAAGATGATGTGATGGATGGTGGATGATATCCATAAAGTGCCATAAATGGGGTCATTTTTGCTGCAGTATGGAAGGAAGTGTTATGCCACCATTCAGCGAGAGGTAATCACTTGACCCATTGTGTTTGTTTATCAGATACAAAACAACGAAGATATCCTTCCAAACATTTATTTACTATCTCAGTTTGACCATCAGATTGAGGATGATAAGATGAGCTATGAGCTAATTGAGTACCCAAACAAGAAAATAACTACGTCCAAAAATTTCCAGTAAAAATGGGATCTCTGTCACTCACAATAACCCTTGGGCTTCCATGTAGCTTTTGAATTCTGTCCATAAATGTAGTAGCAACTGTACTTGCTTTAAATGGATGAGATAATGCACAAAAGTGTGCATACTTGGTAAGTCTATCAACTACCACGATGATGACACTCTTTCCTTCGGACTTAGGTAAACCTGTGATAAAATCCATTGAAATCTCCTCCCAACGTTGACTTGGAATGGATAAAGGTTGTAGAAGTCTTGGGGTCTTAATTGTCTCAACTTTATTTTGCTGGCAAACCAAACATTTCGCCACAAACTTTTGAATATCAGATTTAAGGCCATCCCAAAAAAATTCTTTCTTCACCCTGTGGTAAGTTTTTAAAAATCCTGAGTGTCCTCCTAAAGGAGAAGTGTGCAATTCCAGAAGAATATTTTGTTTTAGTAGGGAATTCTTACAAAGATATAAGCGATCTTTGTACCATAAGGAATCATTTTTCCAACTAAATGTATTATATGTACTAGGATCTTGCTGCAACTTTTGAATGAGTTCCCATACATCTTTGTCCTTATTCCATTCATCTCTTGCTTCAGTTATCCAATTTGGTGGGATAATATAAATGGCACAAAGCAATGCTTCCACCTCTTCATTCTTTCTTGAGAGTGCATCTACAACAACATTAAGCTTTCCTTTTTTGTAGATTATTTCAAAGTCATAACCCAACTTCTTTGTGACCCATTTTTGCTGCTCTTCGGAAGATAGTCTTTGTTCCAAAAAGTGTTTAAGACTATCATGATCAGTTTTTACCTTGAAGTTTCTTCCCATTAGGTAAGTTCTCCATTTCTTTAGTGCATGCAGTATTGCTAACATTTCCTTCTCATAAATAGGTTTTTGTAAATACTTTCCTTTGATTGGATGACTTTCAAAAGCAATGGGTCTTCCTTCCTGCATCAAAACAGCACCAATTTCATTTCTTGAGGCATCACATTCCACAATAAAGGTTTTTGTGAAGTCTGGCGTAGCTAAGACCAGTGCTAGGCACATTGCCTCTTTAAGATGTTCAAAGGCCTTAGTTGCTTCAGGAGTCCATGAAAATGCATCCTTCTTCAATAATGTTGTTAGAGGTGCTGCTATTCTCCCATAATTCATAACAAACTTGCGATAATACCCTGTTAATCCAAAAAATCCTCGCAACTGCTTTATGGTCGTGGGGAATTTCCATTCCTTAATGGCTTTAATTTTGTTAGGGTCTACTTTAACACCCTCGTGAGATATAATATGACCCATATATTCCACCTCTTGTACTCCAAAGAAACATTTGGATATTTTTGCATATAATTGTTTCTCCTGCAATAGTTTGAGCACCTTGTCAACATGTTCAACATGATCCTTCCAAGACCTGCTATAGATTAGTATATCATCAAAAAATACCAACACAAATTTTCTAAGGAAGGGTTTGAAAATGGAATTCATCAACCCTTGAAATGTAGAAGGTGCATTGGTAAGGCCAAAAGGCATGACCAAAAATTCATAATGACCCTCATGAGTTCGAAATGTTGTTTTTGGAATATCTTCAGTCTTCATTCTAATTTGATGATATCCTAAACGAAGATCCAACTTGGTAAAATAAATTGCTCCATGTAATTCATTCAATAATTCATCAATAACAGGAATGGGAAATTTATCTTTAATGGTGAGCTTATTGAGCTCCCTATAATCCGGACACATTCACCATGATCCATCCTTCTTGTGTACCAATACTACAGGAGCAGAGAAAGAACTTTGACTAGGTTGAATTATACCCGCCTATAACATTTCTGCAATCATACGTTCAATTTCGCTCTTTTGGAAGTAAGGATATCTATAAGGCCTGATGTTTGGAGGAACACTTCTTGGAATCAAATGAATAGCATGATCATGATCACGAATAAGTGGGAGTCCTTTGGGAGTTTCAAACACCTTGGAATGATTGTCCAAGACTTGTTGGAGATCTGTAGAAATAGATTATTTTGATGTTGGAACTTCTAGTGAGCATAATTGTGCAATTACACCTCGTTGTTCTTTCTTTAGAAGCTTTGTCATGACATTAGAGCTTATTATCTTTCCCGGCTTCCCCGCAATACCCTGTAATTCGACTTCCTTTCCTTCTGAAAAAAATTTCAAGAAAAGTTCTTGAAAATTAAAAGCTACCGTCCCCAAAGATTGTAACCATTGTACTCCTAGTACAACATCAGCACCTCCCATAGGAATGGAAAGCATTGGACTAGTCAATACATATTCCCGCATGGTTAGCTTGATATTATGGCATTTTCTAGAGAAATTTATAGTTCCTCCATTTGCCACCATCACTTGAAATTCTGGTGCTGGGTATAGTAAACAATTTAATTCCTTGGCTACCTTGCAATGAATAAAATTATGGGTGCTACCTGAATCAATCAACACTATTACCTTTTTCTTCTTGATATGTCCTTCTATCTTAAGAGTTTGAGGAGTGGTAATGCCTGCCAGTGCATTACACGATATGGTCGGATTCATTTTTTCCTCTTCTAGGGCTAGTTCCTGGTGTATATCCTCTTCTTGTTTGTTTTCTTCTTCCTCTTCACAATCTATGTAAAATAATTTCTTCTCAGCACACTTATGACCTTTAGTGTATTTGCTATCACAACTATAGCAAAGCCCTTTTGCTCTTTTTTCTTCCAATTGTTGTGGTGTCAACCTTGTAGGTTGTGGAAATATAGGCGTAGAAACACTTCCTTCTTTATAGAAGTGAGTGGTAGGCTTCCTTGTTGCCATAATTTTACATTCAATTTTTCTTGCCAACCTGAATGCCTTCTCCAATGAATCAGGTTCCAAAACACTAACTTCATGTTGGATGTTATCCTTTAAAGTGCCTATGAAGAGATCAATCCTGTGTTCCTCTGGAATATCAGTTACCCTTATATTCAATTTTTGGAAGTCCTCAATGTGCTCCCCACTAAACCCTTTTGTTTGAGATTTATCAATTGGCTAAAGAAGGTGTTGCTCTTTGTATCCTCATAATGTGCTATCATTTCCTCCGTAAAAATTGACCAAGTGACAATTTTTTTACGGGAGAAAAGCCATCGATAACATACAAATGCATTTTGTTCTAAATGTAAAGTTGCAATGCGTACCTTTTGTGTGTTTTGCACATTATGGAGATCAAAATATTGCTCCATCTGTAGTATCCATGTTATAGGATCCTTTCCATCAAACTTCCTCATATCCATTTTTGGAATATGGTGGTTCTTCCCGCCAACATTAGAGCTTATGAAATCACGATTAACATTTATTTTGTTCTCATCATGAGTTTCCTCTACTATCTTTTCACCATTAGGAAACATTTCTTGTATCAACTTTGTCAAACCTTCTATGTCTGCTTTTAGATCATTCTTAATGTTTTCCATTTTAGATTCCATGCCAGCTTCCATGTAATCTATCTTAGATTCCACGTCTTTCTTCAAACCATCCATCTTTGCTTCCATGCCTTTCTTCAAAACTTCCATTTCATTTTTTGCTTCTCTTTGCGAGAGCGAAATTTGGTGCATTTGCTCTTGTAATTTTGATAGATCATGTTGCAATTCTTCATCTTCATGAGTCATAGTAGAGCCTTCTGAAGGCTTAATGGGTGTTGAATTATTTCTATGGGGAATTTTTTAGAACCCAATACTGATATCTATTCTAAAATATGCCCTTTGAATCAATTCAAATTGATTTTTCAAACAATTCTTATGCAATTCAGAAAAAAATACACACCTTTTTCTTTCTTTTGAGGAGCTTGAAATTGAAATTTGATTATATCTATGATTGCAGCTCTTTAATATCTAAAATTCAGCACTAAAGTAGCACTATTAATTCTCTTTTTAATGTCATAGGTCTAACCTGATTTGGATTCTCCAAGACAAAGTTATGTCCAATCTCCCACAATGACCTAATTATGGACTGGTTCAGTAGAGTGAACTTGTACGACTTTCCACATGTCACTGTTTCGTCCTTCACCTCTGAAATTGATAGCCAAGAAACTACAGTCCGTGTACTTGTGAAAAAAATTTACGGCACTCCAATCCGATGTTCAGAGAGAGAGTTATTGAACTTTTTCCACGATCACCTCTTGAGATGAAATTCGGGAGCCTGAAAAAACACCACCTTCCACAGATCATATCTCCGAATATATTGCGAATAAAGATCTGAACGTTTTTGAAGAGTTTCCTCAAGATTTAAGCTTTGCACTCTAAAAATTTCAGATTCTGAACCTTCGTAGAAACAAAGTTATAGCGCAAATTCCATGATGACCTGTTTAGGAGCCTGAAAAAGACCTAAATTCCACAGATCATATCTCCGAAAATATTGCGAACCAAGATCTGAAATTTTTAGATGATCTTCTTTAGGATTTCGGCTTCGCACCCTCAAAATTTCAGCTTCTGAAACTTCGTAGAAAAAAATTTATAGCGAAAATTCCACGTTGACCTGTTTGGAGTAGCGAAACCCTAGAATCCAAAGCTCTAATATCAAATGTTGTGTAATTATCTCCAAAAATAGAAGAAAAGAGATATCAACGCCTTAGAAATGAGCCACTTTGAGGAGTAAACCTCCAATACATTACATAAATGAACAATTCTTGGATGATACAATTTACAAAACCTCCTTTCTATATATAGGAGTCCATGTGGCCATAATGTAATCCTAGTGGGCCACAATGTAATCCTAACCGACCTAACAATAATAATTTAACGGCACAATAATAACAAAATGGGGATTACAAGGGTACAATAATAACAATAAAGGGGTTACACTAATAACAATAAGGGACTATATTGGTAATAGAGGGACCTAACAGAGATGAAAGAGGAAGGGGTGTTGGTCATGATTTGGCTAGCTCTACCTTTCTTCTTAGCTTCCCTAGAGTGATTTCTAAAGACAATTTTGATGTCCTCATAAGGTAGCTAGTAGATGTCTCTTCCATACAACATATTAAGGGTTTCTATCACCTCTTCCCTGATCCTTCGAAGAAGTACCAATTTAAGTGTTCTGGGATCAAGGGTGCATTTGGCCCTTTTATAGTTCAGCTGTAATATTTCTTCATAATCCTCCAAGGATTCATCAGGTCCCAGAGTTATCCTAAATATTTCCCCTTTGGTTTCTTTGGATCTACAATAGTCTCTATATTTTTTGTTAAAGGACTCTTGCATTTGAATCCAAGTAGTGTTGTTGTTCCCAGGCAAACCCATGAACTAGTGAAAGGCTACATCCTTGAGGGTGGATGGGAATAACTTCTTGTCATCTAAGGCATAGTCATAGGTCCTGCAGACAATAGAAAATTTGAACATGAAGGTGTCAATATCGTCAAAATTAATCCCATGGAAATATGGAAGGGTTGAGGGACTAATGTTCTTCATTCTAGTTTCCCCATCTATTTCTCTAATGGGAAAGACTCCTTGGGTCCCAATCTCAGACATGGCTTGAATTGGTGAAGAAGGTTCCTTAGGTGAAGCAATTTATTCTTCTTCTTGAATAGGTTCTTCAAAGTTTTCAAGAGACTCACCTATGGTGTGTTCAGCCTCACAGTCACTGAAGAAGAGTGAAGGGAAACTGTGTGGGGATGTGGGGGCTTTTGGTAAAACTTTGCCTTGGTTATCCCTACTCCTATAAGGCATGAAAATCAAACTACTTTTTTATTTTTCAAAATTTTGGAACTGAGTGCAAAAGAAAAGTAGAAAAGAATGCTAAAGCATAATCAAAGCATCTACTTAGAAACCTCCCTGGCAACGACACCAAAAATTGGTGAGCCCTCGTATTGCACCAAGGGTGCTGCAACTCCCATAGCCTAATCAAATTTAGTTTATCAACCCGAGGTTCATACAAAATTGGAGGTGACAGTGCTATATACACAGCAGATGAATTCTACTCATGCCATCCTCTTCTCAGTTTCTGCGATGAGGCGCTACTACTGGGGTTACTTCTAGGAAAGGAAGTCGATCACACTTCTGAATGAAATCTAATACTAAAAACAACTCATGACCATTATTCTATTAGCAAGGAAAGAAACTTTTCTAGATCATACTAACTCATTTGGCTATTTGCAAGAAAGAGAAGTTCACACTTAAGCTATTACAAGAAATAAAGTTAAACTAAGTGACATTCATTATTTAAATTATTGAATTGAACTTGCAGAAAGGGAAACTAATCTAGGCACAATTTTTGAACCAAATGACTAATTGAACTTTATCTATCTCATGCTTGACTCTTATTCTTAACAATGCATCTATCAATGAACTAACTATGCCTTTGAATAACTTTGTTTTGCAACAAAATAAGGAGGCACTAAGGTGACTTAAGAGGGTCTTGGACTCATGGTTTTAGAGTTGAAGGTGTCTTGGAGGCTATGCCAGGTCTAGATGAGGTGAAAGAGAGGTTTTGGGTTGAAGAAGTGACTAGTTGGTGCTACTACGAGATCTCCTATAGTGTTACACGATGTCTTGAAACACTACAGGAAATAGGCTGAGGGTAGCATGAGGCCATAAATGGTGAGGAAAGGGGTTTGGAGAGGTGGAATGAAGGTGGATCAAGGTGGATGAAGGGTATCCAAATCCTTGGTCAAGCTCATAACTTCTCTCAAATCCAGTCTTGTACCTCCAAGGAGGCCCTCGGCATTGTGGTGGATATCTCAAAAAAATAGGGTTGAAGGCGACTTGGTTGGAAGTTGGTTGATGATGGGTGGAGACTAAAGCTAATGGTGTTGGGTAAGTCCTCCTCTATTTCTCTTCTCAAACCTGCAATCAAAATAATTGTTCATGCATTCATCATTGACAAATATATTATGAAAATGGTGGAAAATATGAGTTGAATTTAAGAAAACCTACCTATCAACTTGAAACAAAAAACTAACTGTTGAGCTGCACTTTTGTCCAAGTTTTTACGTTTTTTATTAAATAATTATATGCTTGTACCTGGTGTTTTGTCCTTTTAAGTTGATGAATAAGAGAATTTAGAGACAATAATTATTAATTCATAAATTCTTCTTGTTAATTAAATTGAATAAGTGTTTTGTGTAATAATACCATTAATAATAGGTTTTCCTGATGGCAGGAGAATAAGTCTAGCACCAGTAGTGCTGGAATGCTTCTTGAAATACATTTGAGTACAAGTTCATGCACAGAAGAAACATCATATTTGAGTACGGATTTTGTAACACTGCACATTGAAAAGCTTGTCAAAACCTTCAATTGTCCAGATAATGCGATCATGGGTTATGCAACAATTGCCATCATAAAGATCTATGCTTTTGAAATATCAGCCGGAAGAGAGTAGATTTATTTCCAGAGTGCCATTCCTTAAATTGATGAATTATGGAAATCATGATCGACTGACTTGTAGCAACGTGCCTATGAATCGCATCTAACTAGTTTGGTCTTCAAATTATAGTTTTTAGACTGAATTCATCAAACCTTTTTTCTAATATGAATGGTGTTACCTCATAATTCTTGGAGAGGATCGAAGGGCTCGTCGAAACCAAAAATGTGGTGTCATCTATTCTCCCTTGATTCCATTGTGGGAGGGCCAGGAAAATCACTGGATCATGACAAGTTGTTGTGCATGTGAGAAACTGATCGTTGTTGGATAATTTCTGTGTAATTTTCCAATGGAGGTGCATAAACTTAATTTGATATTTATTTTTTAGCATCAATATGCTATGTGAAAAATATCAAAGTAATCATAGCAAGCAGTAGGTCCTCGTGGAGATAACCTGATTGTAGAACAAAAGTCTTCTTTGGGTGATTTATTTGTGGTGGCTCCAGCCCCGATCTCATCCAAATAAATCTGTATTTACCCTCATTTGATCGTATGCCTTATTGTGCATACCTGTGGATGGTGGCATCGATTTTTTCATTCCATGGAACCATGGGCATGTGTTGGATAAGGTTATGGAGTGGCTGAGTCAGCAGTTTGAGTCAGTGGTAGGTGTGGGCTTACCCTTTCATCTAGGAGGATAGTCGACGTGATGCTGACAATGAATATCGTAGATTCAAGCTGCTACCTAGAAACTTAATTCATCTGTGTGGGTGTGGAAACTTCAATCGTTGAAGTCAGAGGTAGTAGCAGTAATAAGACGCTGACTCTGGAAGAAAATGGAATGAATTTGACAGAGTAAGGTTCAGTGGATGTCTGCAAAAACGCTGCCCAAGGATGCATGTAGGTGTGTGAGGAGAATGTGAGGCCTTGTTATTCACCTCGAATTATATCATTACTTGATTATCTCACGACCAAACATCTACTTGCATGAAACGTTGGCACATGGAATGGCCAAGATGCCCTTCAGATTAGCACATATTACGAGCAGGTCAGGGCATGCATTTTGGAGGCAGTCAGTGAGAATTTTGTAAGGGTTTTCTTCTTGATTTCAATGGCCGATCATGATGCAGATGAGCTTGCAGTAGCCAGCTCTGAAGCCTAAGTGGAGCAAGCTGAGGGTGTAACACATGCTCTCCGTTCAAAATAATTCCATAATCGCAATGAACCATATGACAAAGGTATGATAACCGATACAGAATGAGTCTTACATGAGTCTGCCCAAGGTTCATGTATGGGATTTTAGTTATTTAAGTCTTGTTTACACTCTTTTGAGAAAACATAAATTGAAATGGTTTTTAAATAATGGAAAGGTAGAGGACTAGGATGATCCTCTGTTCCCAACAGTGCAGAGAATATTACGTAGAGGCTTGCGAAGTGAACTTGCTAGCTATGTGATGGTCAAAATTTTTCCAGAAGTTAGGATCGCATCAACTCAAATAGGAAAGCAAATCTTCTATTTCAATTATAACTAATTTGTATTAACAATAATCCTAAAATTATGTACATAGTCGATCCATCTTAATGTTGATCAGCGGTTGTCATTGATGTCAACCCAAGCAGCACCAGGGGCTAACCCAATATTTCATGGGAATTTTTACCTACCAAATTAATATATTCTAGGTCAATAATGATTTTAATGGTTTCTACTTGTTGAGATGTTTCCGTTGATATATGGCACACCATGTAATTCTTCACGGTTTGAGAGATATTCATGTTTGAAGTTTGTACCCCCAGTTAGTGGGTTAAAACCCCATGGGGTTGGGGCATGGGTCATTGAAAAGTCATAATTAATATTTTTTAAGCTCCTAAAATCCCTCCCACGTTCACTTGTTGAAGCCCCTCTCAACTTAATTATTTATATAAATTGTGATCCTCATTTCCTCCTTATGCAAGGGGATTTCGCCATCTAAAATAGGTCATCGTGGCATTTGCGCTCTAAATTTTTTTCTACGAAGGTTCAGAAGTTGAAATTTTTATGAGGCAAAGCCGAAATCCTGAGGACACTTCTGTAAAAATTTCAGATCAAGGTGCGCAATTTTTTTGGAGATATGATCTGTGGAAGTCAGGGTTTTTGCAGGCTCCTGAAATTCATCTCAAAGAAGTGACCTTAGTAAATTCGTTATAACTCTCTCTCTCTGAGTATTAGATTGGAATTTCATAAAAAGTGGCAGATAGTGCATAGTCTTTAATTTTCTCTCTATCAATTTTAGAGACAAATGAAGAAATAGTGACATGTGGTATGCCGTACAATTGCGCTCTGCTGAAATAGTCCATAATTAGGGCATTGTGAGAGATTGGGTATAACTCTCTCTTGAAGAATCCAAATTGGGTCAAACCTATGGCTTTGGAAAGATGACTCATAGCACTACTATAGGACTAAAAATCAAATATTGAGGATTTTAAATAATAGAGATACACCAGATTCAATATCGAGCTCCTAGAAGGAAAGAAAAAGCTAGATCATGTGTTGTTAAGGGTTGAAAAGGACCAGAATTTCTATGGCATCAAAGCAAATAAAGGTGCAGCAGAGGGTAGCATGACAAGAGAGGCAACCAAGGAGCATAACAGTAGTAAGAAATTCATCATATGAAGTCTTCAAGTGGGCAGCACTGCATACAATCATTGTAAAGGTATCATTGTACTTAGTCATTGTAAATACATTATTGTACAAATTGTACTAGTGTCTATTTGCCAAGGGTTGAAGAGGCAATGTTGGGAGGTCTAGGATCATCATTAGGTGGTTGTGTCAAAGTTGGGGTTATGGTCTAGTATATCTTCTTCTTCTGCATCATTCTATATCATTGTAAAGTGGACCATTTTCCCTGGTACGAGAGTCCATTCTTCTTTTATTCTTCTATAGGGTGGTAGGGTGGTGCTAGGGTGAGTTGTAGCTCATCGGGTGTTGGGGCATCCATTCAGTGACTACTGAAGAATCTCAGGCGTTGGAGTGTCCATCCAGTGGGAGCTAGAGAAGAATGCTTTTCTAGATTCTAGGAAGTTGGAGCTTTATTTTCAATTGGAGTTGAAAAGAATTATTAGAAAAGCATTAGGTGGTTTTTGTCCCGGAGTGGGTTTCCACCTTAAAAATTGTGTGCATTTGTGTTCCTCTTATTTTCTTCTATCATTGTACAAACACTGATAATAATTTAAGATTAACTAATGCTCTAATTGAAAGGAATACTGATTCACCCCCCTCCCCCGCCTCCTTAGTATTTCCAACAATTGGTGTCAGAGATTGGTTCCTTCAATAACAGTTTAACAGCTGGAAGGAGGGCATGGAGCATACCAAGAATGGTGTACCTCTATTCAATGAAAATAATTATGCACTCTGGAAAGGAAGAATGGAGGTCTATCTCTTGGCGCAAGGTTACGAAGTATGAGACACTATTCAAAATGGATTTACATCAACCACGGATGAACAAAGCAAGAAGAATTTGGTAAATGATGCAAAAGCAAAGAATATTATTATCAATGGACTTATTGAATCTACTTATCATAAGGTGTTGGGTTGTAAAACTGCCAAAAATGTATGGGACAAACTTGAGAATATATATGCAGGTGACTCAAATGTCAAAGAAGCAAAGCTTCAAATCTATAGAGAAAAATTTGAGCAACTCAGAATGAAAGAAGATTGCAACATTGCTACATACTTCCAATATGTTGATGAAATAACCAATACTCTGGAAGGATTGGGAGAGCCAGTTGACGAGAAGACTATTATACGGAAGATTCTTAGAACATTACCAGGGAGATTCAACCCAAAGGTATCGGTCTTAGAATACAGTGCAAATATGGACAAACTCAGCAAAGAGGAATTACATGGAGTTCTCATAGCATATGAAATGAGACTTGATGAAGAAGAGGGTACTTCGCATCTAGAAACTGCGTTCGTTGCATCTAAGAAAACCAATAAGGATAAAAAACCTTCAATTGAAAAGACATGCACCTACAAGTGTGAAGAAAAGGGAGATGATGAAGAAGGTCTTTCAGATGAAGAATATGTTTACTTCACGAGAAAACTAAAAATTGGTAAGGGACAATTCAAAGGTAAACTTCCATTGATATGTTTCAGCTGTAATGAGGTTGGGCATTTTGCATCATAATGCCCAAACAAAAGTAATGGAAACTCAAAAAGAAAGAAAGGCTTTAAGAAATTCAACAAGCAAGGATCCAAAAGGAACTTTCTCTCTAAAGAAGATAGCTCATCATCCAATGAAGACAATGACAGTGAAGAAGAAGCCAATGAGAGAGTATTGTTTATGGCCAAGCACAATAAACCCAAGCACAATAAACAAGAGGTATCAAACAACGAAGAAGAAGGAATGACCATAGAAGAATTTTATAAGGAAGCAATCAAGCTTATAAAAGATCTCAAGGTAGAGAAGATCCATTCCAATACTCTTGAAGAACAAGTTCAAGGTCTCAAAATTGAAGTTGAAGAACACAAATGCATTGAAGAGTCACTTCAAAAGAAGTTGGAATAAAGCAACCAAGAAAGGGAAGAATTAGAAGCCGAAGTAGTCTCGCTGCGTGAGGAAGTTAAGAAAGGAAAAACTATCCAAAACTATGCCAACAACTCAAGGGCATTGGAAGGAGTCATCAACAAAAAATGATCTTACAATGACAGAACTAGCATCGGTTACAAAGAAGAAGAAGCAAGACCTTCTACAACAAAATACAATGAACCTATGAGATCTAACATGCATGTAGGCTTCATGGGACAGGATACGGAAGAACAGCCTTAGAAGACAATTCCTCGATGAAAATTTCCATCCAGGTACCAACATATTTTTTATGGCTACTGTTATTCATGTGGAAAATTTGGTCATAAAGCTGTAGAATGTCGCACGTACCCTAGGAATGAATACAATTCTAGGAGATCTGTCAAATATGAACCTCCCAGGGCTCAGCAAAATATCAATAGATTTGAACATTTAAGAAATAATATTGAATGTTACAAATGTCGAAACTTTGGACACATAGCCAAAGACTGTAGATTTGAAAATCCCCCAGAAGAATCTTCGAAGCCACAGAATGAACGAACATGGAAGAAGAAGAAGAATGATAATTGTGCTCTCGCTTTCAAGGCTCAAAAGAACAAGATGCGTGGTATGTTCATATCAGTTGCTGAACGCATATGACTGGAGATAGAAATAAATTTGTATCTTTGAAAGAGAAGAAGGACAAAACCGTGTCCTTTGGAAATGATGGGTCTTCAAATGTTATAGGATCAGGTACTATCACTCTCGAAAGCAAAGATGCTCTAGCCAAGAATGTTCTATTGGTTGAAAACATGAATCACAATCTGCTCAGTGTTGGACAAATGTGTGATCAAGGACACACAATACTATTCAACTCCACAAAATGTGAAATCAGGAAAGGTGTGTATGGTGAAATTGTGGCTACAGCAAGTCAAGCTCCAAATGACATATATGTTCTGGATGAAGCAACTAAAGCATGTCTAATAGGTAAAGAGGATGATACAATAATTGGTAGCAATGATGATCGTCTAAGTAAGAATTTTGCTATAAAGGTGCAAAGTGATTTCGAGATGTCTTTACTTGGTGAGCTGACATACTTCTTAGGGCTTCAAATATCTCAGCAAGAGAAAGGAATATTTATATGTCCAAGTACATCAAGGAAATGCTCAAGAAATTTAAAATGGAAGATTGCAAACCCATCCTTACTCCAATGGTAACAGGTTGCAAATTGAGCATAGACGACTCATCTAAGGATGTGGATCAAAGGTTGTACAGATCTATGATTAGTAGTCTTCTATATGTAACAGCCTCCCGGCCAGATGTTATGCAAGCAGTTGGAAAAGTAGTAAGATTCCAAGTAGCACCAAAAGAATCACATATTAGATATTCTCGAGCATTGGAATATCTTCGCCAAAGCTTGGGATTCTCCCAAGTTCTCATTAGATTTTCCTTTTTTAGAATATAAAAGGGGAGTGGAACTAGATTACAAGTCTGTAGGACGGTTGTGTGTCAGCAGGAGTGGAAGTGTGTACAGGTCTATAGGATAGTTTTGTTTCAGGGGGAGTTACCCTTTGCCATTGATGTCAAAGGGGAAAAGAATGTTGTAGGAAGAGGTGTCATGATCGTAGGGGGAGTATTTGTGTTGCCATGAATGCCAAAGAGGGAGATTGTTGATCAGTGGTTTTCATTGATGTCAACCCAAGAAGCACCAAGGGCTAACCCAATATTGCATGGGAATTTTGACCTACCAAATTAATATATTCTGGGTCAATAATTCTTTTGATGGTTTCTACTTGTTAATATGTTTCCGTTGATATATGGCACGCCATGTAATTCTTCACGGTTTGAGAGATATTCATGTTTGAAGTTTGTACCCCCAGTTAGTGGGCTAAAACCCCATGGGGTTGGGGCATGGGTCATTGAAAAGTCATAATTAATATTTTTTAAGCCCCTAAAATCCCTCCCACATTCACTTGTTGAAGCCCCTCGCAACCTAAGCATTTATATAAATTGTGATCCTTATTTCCTCCTTATGCAAAGGGATTTCGCCATCGGAAACAGGTCATCGTGGCATTTGCACTCTAAAAATTTTTCTACGAAGGTTAAGAAGCTGAAATTTTTATGAGGTGAAACCAAAATCCTGAGGAAGCTACTATAAAAATTTTAGATCAAGGTGCGCAATATTTTTGGAAATATGATCTGTGGAAGTCAGGGTTTTTGCAGGCTCTTGAAATTCATCTCAAATAAGTGACCTTGGTAAATTTCTCATGACTCTCTCTATGACTATCGGATTGGAATTCTATAAAAAGTGGCAGATATCACACAGGATTTACTTTACACTCTATCAATTTCAGAGCCAAATGAAGAAACAATGATATGTGGCACGCCGTACAAGTGAGCTCTGCTGAAACAATCCATAATTAGGGCATTGTGAGAGATTGGGTATAACTCTCTCTTGAAGAATCCAAATTGGGTCAGACCTATGGCATTGGAAAGATGACTCATAGGAATACTACAGGACCAAAAATCAAACATTGAGGATCTGAAATAACAGAGATACACTATATTCAATATCGAGCTCCTAGAAGGCAAGAAAAAGCTAGATCATGTGTTGTCAAGGGTTGCAAAGGACCAAAATTTCTATGGCAGCAAAGCAAAGTAAGGTGCAGCAGAGGGTAGCATGACAAGAGCAGCAACCAAGGAGTATAACAGCAGCAAGAAGTTCATCATATGAAGTCTTCAAGTGAGCAGCACTGCATAAAATCATTGTAAAGGTATCATTGTACTTAGTCCTTGTAAATACATTATTGTACAAATTGTACTAGTGTCTATCTACCAAGGGTTGAAGAGGCAGTGTTGGGGGGTCACTGTGTGCATTTGTGTTCCTCTTGTTTGCTACTATCATTGTACAAAAACTGATAATAATTGAAGATTAACTAATGCTCTAATTGAAAGGAATACTGATTCACCCCCCCTCCCCCCCCCCCTTCTCAGTATTTCCAACACTTAATTTGGGCAGCATCACTGCTATAAAAGCGATTGTCGTACATTGATTTAGGGAGATTAGAGATTATCTATCGTGGAATGTAATTACAAGTAGTTTAAAACTATGTATTTTGAAGACTCAGTTCCAGTAATAGATTGTGGGTATGCTTTGATTCAGATCACTTTGAGTTATGGTTTACTGTAAGTCTTTTATTTAAGTGTTTTAATCCTTCCTTTAATGTAAGTAGTTTTAACCTTGCCCAGGTGTTGTGGGGCCCACCACCATCTAGGATCAAGCTTCATTATTAGTTAAAATAGATAGTTGTGCGATAAATTCATAGAATCAATCTGTTCATTTAGTTAATGCGTGAATTCATTGAGTTTCTTCCATGTCATTGCATGAGGTATATAATTGATTTATGGGTGTTTCTATCATTATAAGAACTGCACTCGTCAATTGAAAAACTAGATCTGAGTTTATATGTTGCTATTGGTCACATAGATTGTGCACACTTTCTTTTGGGAAAGCTGAGTCCAATTAATCATCATTGGGGTATTCAACGATCCATTATGAAGCGCACTATGAGATTAGATCATAACACATAACAAGAGTTTGAATAAATTCGTATTTAATGGTTAATTTGGAATTCAAAGAATGGTTGATGAGTGAGTTTTTCTGATATATATATATATATATATATATATATATATATATATCCACTGTGCTTAGTAGTGTTAATAGATCATGTGTGCGTATTGATTGATTTTATTTTAGAAACATCATGATCCTATTAAACAATATGGTTTGTTTCTTACATTGAGATAGTGTGATTTGATGCCGGAAATTTCTTGTTGATTGAATTCATTTAAAGGCTACATGTGATTTTAATTTAACTATTCATTTCTAGCATCTAAGATTGATTTCCATTTCCAGTATTATAGAATAAAGATTGATTTCAAGCATCATTAGTATGATTTAATTCAAGTTGTGAGATTTAATTTAAAACATTTGTGTGGTTTAAGTCATTCCCAACATTCAGATTTAGTTCCAGCACTTCCAGTTTGTCTTAAGCAGTGTGAGTTAACTCAAAGCATTGTCAGTGTGATTAAGATCTAGTTTTTATTTCTGAACAAATATAATAGAATAGATCCAATTCCCATTCCAAGTATAGTAGCATAGGGATTGATTTTATAACAATATGGTAGAGATTCCATTCACAAACGCAACATAATTTCATTTCCCTTTAAGCATCAATAGATTGATTTTCATTGTTTTCAAAACTAGTCATAAAAGTGTGGGTTTTAATGTGTTTTATTTCTAAGAAAGAATAGACCAATGAGATTGAATGAGTATGATAGTTTAAGGGTTAATTTTGGTTTTCATTCCAAGCTGTAGCATTACATTTTGATTTCTTAAATATTAGGTTTTGATGATTGCTTGTCTCTGCATTTTGAACAATTAGAGTTTGAATTTCCTGTTTTGAAAATGTTTTATTTCAAGAATTGTACTTGAATTAGTTTTCATCAAGCCTTTGATTTGAGTATGTTTGTCTTTGGATTGTAGAAATTTAGAATAATTTGTATTGAATTAAATTGATTTCTTATGTCATAATGAAGAATTATTTTATGAGAATGAGATGAGTGCTAGTTTGCTTAATTAGTATTGTTTCATTTTTCCATCATTCTGTACTTAACGATCAAAATGAAACTTATATACTCTGACCATTATGCTGAACCAACATGTAGTACAACTCGTGCTTAGGAATCTTAGATTGACAATTAAATATTAAGAGCTTTAATCTGACAATTAAAACTCTCAACACTAACTATGCATCTACAACATGTCCATGATAAGCAAAACAACCTATCTAACTTTTTCAAGAAATCATAAACTGAAATCAGGTTTGGGTCTATGGTGAATATCTACCCTCCTCAAGCTCCAATGAAAGAGTTGAGAGACGGAAGCTTTAACACACAATTTTGAGATTTTATATGCTATTGCAATATGAAATGAAAATAGATTAACTACAACAATCATGAAATATAAGGAAACTATCTACGGCAACATGAAATGTAAAAAGACTAACTACAACAACCATGGAATGTAAGGAAACTAACTACTGGAACATGAAATGTAAAAAGACTAACTACATCAACATGAAATGTAAACACAAAATCATAAGAGAGAACGAGGCCAATGGGTTGGGCCCTAACCCACAAGTTCAACTCCCTAAAACTAACTAAATGGAGAAGAAACCAAATGCTCATTATATTTCATAACCAGTATTGTACATAACAAATAAAAGTCACAAATGTTTATTACAAGATCTAAGAGTGCTCTAGCTATCTCCAAAAATTGAATCCTAGTGAGCTCTTGCTCTGCCTTATTTATCCTAAAGGGTAGCTACCAACATCTCCCTATAAAGCAGGTGGGTTTTCTCCTTGGAACTCGAGAGAAGTGGAGCTTGGCTTCCCTTGATCTCCCACTTGCTTGGCTGCCTTTGATTTCGAGTTTTTGGAGGAGAATCTCGAGGATATCTTGGCTTCCTTTAAGAGTTTAGGAGGTGATCAAACTCGTACAGTCAATCCTTGTTGTCTCCTTCCAGCCATGATTGTGCAATTTTCCTAAAAAATGACATATTCTCGTGATTTTCCTGCATTTAAATCACATTAGGCCTTCAAAGTATGATAACCCTTAGTACAACATCCACACTAAACAACATATGACCATAATGCAATTAAATGTGAGAAAGAGAGAATAATTAGGCCAAAAAGATGACAATTAACCCCTTAAAATGTATCTAACGATGATGCTCATCAAAAAATTTGGAAGAAAAAATTTGTAAAAAAATGGTGTCACACATTTACCAATGCTTCCCTTCGCTCTTTCAAAAGCTTTATCACAGAACCATTCCATGCTTTTGACCAATATGATCACGAACATCCGTGCAAGAAAATTTTATACTCGTGAAAATCACCCAATAGATCGTTACGCCATTTTCACACTCATTTTGTCCATCTTTGTTGTGAATTTCTGGAAAATGAAGTTGATTCGGAAGTATCCATACCTCTTGTTCGCATTTCACTAACTTCGCAAGACTTAGAAATTTTCAATTCACGCCTAGCAGGCTAGCGCTTCCAAATCTGCGATGGAAAAGGTTGTCGTTCCAAGCAACCCCCCATCCGCTTCTCATCCAACAACTCTAGTTCCACCGGTTGAGGAATTTAAAATCTTTTAGTTGTATTGTCACCATCTTTTCCCATCTCACGTGCTCAGAATTCATGTGCAATTTTGGACTGCAAGCGAGATGGTTGTAGTGAAGTGTTATGTCCTCATTCTCCACCCTTTCGTTACACTGGTCCTCCGGATTATGATTATTTGTGTTTACCTGTTTGAAATCTTTCAATTGATGTTCACGAGGATCAATTTTGGATGGAGTTGGTGTTGAGAAGCCAAATTGTGATGTCATTTACAATTAGTAAGTATGGGAGCCCACGTATTTACACCATATCAACGTCATGGCCATCAAACGATGCCACGCAGATTTTCCCACGGCCCACGATGGTCCACAAAACATGTTGACAGAACTTGAAATGGTATTGGTTCCACGTGCCACAGTCGACGGTTCCAGCAGTAGTTACATTGTATATGCCACGAGTTCCATGTCAAAAAGGCCCCGTTAAGCACCTCAAATCACAGGATATGTATGGTTCCAAATGAAAAAGTGGTGGTCAATAAAATGATGATTGGATAAGTCCTGCAATTTCAACAGTCCAAAGCTGAGGAAATGAATGAACTGCGTTGCAGTTTGCTACAAGTTATATTGTGTATCAATGAACCACGCTGAGCTATTATATCAAACGCTTAACCATATTGATTATGACAACAAAAGAAATTTATTGAGCGACGTTGAGATTTGATGCACAATAGGAGAAAAATCCATAGTACGCAGTGTGTTGTTACTGTTTTTTGTGGACTCCTTAAATTTATTTGGTAAATTGTTGATTCCATAAGTATTTGGTTGTCTATCAGTGATTATGTACCTGTTCAGCAGTTCAGTAAGTTACATATTAATCTTTTGTTGATTATGTACCTGTTCAGCAGTTCAGCAGGGCTTTGCTTGCATCTGCTCTGCGATCTGGCTACTCGAACGATGATGGTAAGAGGACTACGTTGCTCGTGGAAATTGATGTGTTCGAGGGAGCTACTTTGATACTTCACATCAATGCTCATATATTGGTGAGTAAGTTTGTCAAAACCTCTTTGACCTTCGCTCCACGTTTTGGGCCCTCATCTTTTGTAAAATAACAATATTCTATATCTATTTAAAAGTGGTGGTTTTACATAGATGTCGAGTCACGGAGTGGAATTCTTAAGTGATTCTCATGAAGGTATCTATAATGTCAAGAATGAAGATTCTACATAGTTGAGAGTGAGTCCAAGTGAGAACATAGGTGTCAGGGATTTAAATTCAGAGCATATTCTTCTCGGCCATGGAGATCCCTTGTCGGGCAAGTTTCAAATTATTTTTCTCTGTTGTCTCATGAAGATACAAATATTTTTCCTCCACTGTGGCATCGAAAACCATTTGACCTACCTTGATTATTATACAAAAATCGTGATCCCGTTGCTCCATTTATTATTTCTTTAGCAGAGTTTTGGCTTCAAGGCTTTACAAATGGGCAAATGACACCTCTTAGCCACACTTCGATGTTATGATGCACATTATTGAGGGACTCAACATATGTTTCACATAGTTCCAATTACCTTATAACATAAGAGAAAGCAGTATGTTTAGTTTACCCGTTGATGCAAAATGATGATAGTTCATGAAGCACAAGGTTTGGATATCATTTTCCATCTTTTGAGCAGCTAATAATCAAGAAGAGAAGAGCATCTAATAAGAAAGAAGAGGAGATTCATCTTTTCAGAAAAATCATTATTTTGATATTAAACTCAACTTCTTGAGCTTTTGGTAGACCAAAAACCTTCTTTTTTGGGGAGGTATGATCCAAGAGGATTTTGACACATTTTCCAAGGAAAACTATGTTGAAGACAATTTTATTGAAACCTAGGTTATGGGTATTTCAAATTTGAATGTGCATGTGCTCATATTTGAAATTTTTTATTTGTAAGATATAAATTTATTTATGAGAGGATTTCCTCAAATTCAATTTCTAAACTCAAAATGAAGTTGAGAGTCTTAAGGGATTTTATCTCATCCCTTGAGTTTTGTATAAGGTCCTTGATAGGTGGATTTCAGAGATTTACTCCTCATAAATTTCATGGAGCATCTTTTAAGGGATTTAGAGAGTTATTTTCTCCTTAGAGGGGGGATCTAAGGAGATATTTTCTCCTTTGTTTTGGGATCTTGAAAGCTATATAAAACCCTCCTATTTACTTTGTGTTGTACGAGTGTTTTGGAGAATAGAGCTTGAGATAGGTTTTAGAAGCCTTTGAGAGCTTCATTTTTAGGAGAACTTGAAGAGATTGGAGAGCTGAAGAGGTCTTTTGGAGGTTTTGTTGATATGTACAAGTCTTGAACTCCTTTGTGTAGAATAAAACTCTATGTTTGGCCATCCTTTTGTAATAGAGCATTGTACACTTTCCTCATTTTAGAAACACAATAAAAGTGTTTCGGTTCTTGGAGGTGAATTTGGAGACGTAGCCCAATGGAGGGTGTGAACTTCGTTATCAACCTTGGTGTTTCATGTTTTTATTGTGGTTTGATCAAGTTCCTTTTACATGCATTTTAATTTACAAATTTATGATGAAATGAAAATTTTTATGGATTAATTGTAGCTTAATATTACAATCTGATCTGGTTATTCAAAACAAATTCTTTGTAAGTTTTTAATCCATAAAATAAGTATCGAAGAGTATGAGAGAAAATAGAAGGAGAGCTCCAAGCTAAAACTAACAAAACGTTAAACTGAAAAAATCCATGAACTGATCCTCATAATATTTTTAATCAATGAGGCATCTGTTTTCCTTCATTCTCCATTGTTTTCCTCAATTTTCCTCCTCACATGCAACCTGTGACCTTTCATCTTCCTTTTCTCCTATTTTCCATTATTTTCATAAATAAAATGCCAATTGATGCCTCATTCCTTTCCAAATCCTTTGTCAATTTCCATAGCCATTAATTAATCACAAGTGATCTCCATCACTATGTTTTTTCCCAACATTAAAATTGGAATACGTGCCCCATGGCCTTGGTTAATATTTTTCCTTTATTAACTTCATTGCATGGATTTTTTACTAGGGTTGTTACAATTTCTTTCTATTATACTTCGAAATATGTGCAAAGGCCTTACACCCAAATACCCTCGAACAATGAAATATTGGTTTAAAACCATGCAAGGCTTCGAATGGGGTCTTAAGATCAATATACTTTGGTGGAATTCTATTCTTTAAATAAACAATAGTACTAATGGCCTCTGCCCAAAAAAAAATTGAGGTTCTTACCTTTGATTATTAACTCGGTGCACACTCTACCAACGTCCTGTTTTTCTTTTCTGCAACATCGTTTTGCTATGGAGTGTAGGGTACTATAAATTGTTTCACTATTACATGATCCTTGCAATACTTGATGAAGTTCCCCAATCTATACTCTCCCCCTTGATTTGAATGGAGGATTTTTATGAACTTCCATGCCTCCTTCTCTATCATGTTTTTGAATTCTTTGAAGTACTCAAGGATACCACTCTTTTTCCTAAGGAAGTACACCCAAGTGTACCTTATGCAATCATCAATAAACAACATAAAATAATAAGCACCTCTAAAGGATCAGGTGTTGGAACAGGGTCCCCTAGTTGCGTTTTGATATGTTCCAACATTGTGTTTGATATAAATTTTGTAATAATTAGTCTAGCACAGGGGCTTTGGGGTGGGTCAAAGTCTCCAATGTATTGTAATGGGTCAAAGGGTAGACCAAGAGTCCGCAAACCGTGGTTTGCGGACCATAGGATAACGCAGGCTAAGATGCTATAAGTATATGGATAGATCGAGTCTAGAGGTAAGCTAAGTGTGATTTATGCTAGTTGCGAACTGTTGAGATCTGTTTGGGTTGTATTTGGGTAAGGACTCCTATTGGCTGTGTGCACAGAGATCCTCAGTCCTGCTATGTGCAGACCTCGCTGGTTGTGTGCACGGGTTGGGAATCGGGGCTGTAAGTGGATTTTGAATGCTAATGAATGAGAAATATGTTTGGAAGTATCTCTGTGTTATGAGAACTAGTTGTGTTTGTGTTATTTTGATGATTATGTTTGTTGATGAAAATTGATGCACACGTGGATGCGAAGGCATCACCTAGATCTGATTATTGATAGTTACTTTACTTATGTTTACATGCTATCTGTGGGTTTATGAGCTTCGCATTCTGAAATTATACTATTAAAGGTTCTGTGATAAGACTTCTTTTGCACAAATCTAATAGATCTTAACAGGGCTGTCTCAATTAAATCTCTTTCTCTCAGGGTGCGTAAACCTGGTTTCATCACCCTCCCATGCTACTTTGGGTGAGACCTTGGCCTACGCAAGTAGGGAATTTCCAAAAGAGCCAGTAGTATAGGGGTTTGTTGGCAAACCTTAAATCTGAACCTGGGTCAGGACCCCTTTCAAGCCAACAAATGGTTCTGTTGCTGGGACCTGGAGAATTTTGAGAGATATTGGGTAATGCCATGAGGTCATTGGCACCTTGAGAAGTCTGAGCTTGAAGACTGGTTCGAAAAACAGATTCAGGAATTTTCCCTAAAGGAGAATCGAAGTACGAGGTTGACTGCTGAAGAGTGGAAAAACAAGTATATCTTTACAGAGGTATACGAAATCTTCTTTGTAACTTTCTCACACGAACTACAGGAGTGGCTAGCAAGGTTAGTAGAGTTCTAGACCTGTGGGAAACATGATCAGGTTACGCAGTGGACTCCTGAATTGATTCGACAGTTGGAGAAGGCTGATAAAAAGATCACCCAGACTGTAGATCACTGGGTGGATAGTGTTTTAGGAGGATTTGTAATGGAATTCATAGTTGACAAATTCATATCTTATTCTGAAGCTGAGCCGAGGTTCTTCAAAGGATTTGAGGTAAGTTCTTGCAAACTGTCACTGCTAATTAAGATGCTATTGTGCAAAAAGGGCATGCTGTGTAGTCACATAAGGTGAATGACCTCCTATCAGAGTGAAATTACGACATGAAGTGGTAAATACTATAGATTTGATCGAGAAGGGGATATATCAGTATATAGTCCCTTAAGAGAGCTGCCTACACATGCAGAAACTAGTCCTCCGGTTACCCCACTGTCGAATCCACATAAGGGAAAGAATTCTCCTACCCCACCGCCACCACTGGAAGACGATATGGCCACACACATGAAACTACCCACCTTTAAGGGTGTGGGGGATGAGGACATGGACTGATTTTGGTTCATGGCAGAATCAATATGGATTGCGCAGAATGTTGCTAGCGATGTTGTAAAAAGAGCGCAGCTATCCCTAGCCTTTGAAGGAAGGGCCAGCATGTGGATTCATCAATATAGGAAATTAAGGATGCCTTAAAACAACAGTTTTGGAAGCCTAATTCCTATGCTCAACTTGTGATTGACTTCAAATATTTTAAACAGGGACCTACAGAGTCTATATGGGAGGTTGATCAGTGGCTAAAGAAAGTTATCAGGGATGGAGAATTTAAGTATGAGGATAGATAGCACAAGGAATGGTTCATTTCCATGCTATTACCACACCTGCGCGGGCCTATGGGTCAGCAGACGATTGATACACAAGAAAAAGCCCTGGAAATTGCCATGAAGCTAGAAACTGCACCAAGGGACGATGCCCAGTTTGGGGTGCAGTAGATCTAGGGCCAGTTGGAGGCAATGCACCTAGAAATCCAACATTTACTAAAAGAGAGGAGAAAAGAATATAGCACATAGATTTGGTGCATACGATGCAGGGTGTCAGGCCACACCAAGGACCACTGCCCTCTGCTGTTAGACTACATGCTAGCTGGGGGGCCTGACCCATTACACCCCAAAGATCTTGTTGGACCAAGCACCCCCACGTTATGTTGCGTTGACTGTCGAGTAGCCAGATTGCATGACACAAATCACTGTCCCCAACTTGGTGCCTATGTCCCGGAATTGAAGCAACAATGGTGCAGATTCTGCTCATCTGTAGGACACGATGAGCACAACTGTCTGACATATGATTTAATGATAGATAGAGGAAACCTGTATAGGGTGCAGGTTGACCCTTCATCACCATTATCTCCCTCTGGACGAGGAGGATCCCCTGCAAGAGGCCAGGGGGAGGGGGGGGAGGTGCTAGCACAGGGCGCGAGAGAGGACAATTGATCTGCTACAATTGTGGAGAGGTAGGACACTTCGCGAGGGATTGCCTGAACCCTGAACGAAAATCTTGCAGATATTGCAGGTAGCTGGATCATGTGACCGAAGACTGTCTTGTGATGATAGAAAAGATGCAGGAAAAACAGCAAACACTGACGCAAAATGTACAAAGGGTTAAGTCGGAACCATGCAATGAGGGACCCAGTATTAACGTAATTACACACAGTGGCATGGCCACGGGAGGAGCTGAGGAAAAGGCTACCATCGAACCACTTACCAGAAAAGCTGCTGACAAAAAGGAGGGCCTAGACTTACAGAAGGAGAAAGAAACCTTCCTTGAAGCTAGAAAATAATTTTCCAATCACGAGGCGTCTACCTCAAAGACCCCACCAGCAAAAGTTAGAGATGTCAAAAAAATTTATAAGGATAAGAAAAGAACTGGTCGGGAAATGTAGCTAACTATGCAGATTGGTGATTATGAAATGGATCAGGTCATCATTGATTTAGGATCTGACGCAAATGTCCTACCCAAACAGACTTGGCAGAGGATGGGAGAACCCAAGATGGAATGGTCTACTATACCGCTATGCATGGCTAACCAACAAAAGATCATACTATTAGGAAGGTTATCAAAGATTATGGTAGATATCGGGGGAGTTAAGGTGTACGCGGATTTTGAGGTGATTCAAATTGTAGAGGATGCAGACCCTTACCCTACGCTCCTAGGATTGGATTGGGCTATAGACATGGGAGGTATTATCAAATTGAAAAGACGAAGTATGGTTTTTGAGAATGAGGGACGCAAGTAATAGTCCCTCTAGATCCAGCGGAGGGTGATCGGTATATAGAACTGGTGCACGAAGAGGATGACGTTGATCATATTTACAAGATGACTACCCAAGACGAGGATTGTATTAACCCTACGGCTGATGGCATGTTTTGTTGGGAGAAGGACATGTCTCTCTGACTCACACGGTGAGATAGAAAATTGGTAGAACCAGTTGCATGATGTATCTGTGCTACGATGCCTTAAGATCGCAAAGAGCTTCTGGTGTATCTCCTCAGAGGTAAGAGAGCTACCCTATTTTGATGATTATGGTAGTGTTAGTGATTTTCTTAGAGCATTAAAAGCAGAAGTCCCCAAAGAATGGAGAATGTGGGTGCTTAACTTAGCTATGCGTGCGACCCCTGCGCAATGGTGGGAAAATCATAAGGGGACTTTTCAAGATTGGGAGGAATGTCGCAAAATGATGATCCTACAATTCGAACCTCCGACCAACCTACCCATGGAGATTTTTCCTGGCCACGGAGACTCACGCAAGCGCTTGTTTGTATGGATGGAAGTATGGAGTGGAAGGAGTTGGGATGAATGGGTCCACATGTTTATCCACGCCTTGGGACCAATCCCCACCACATGGTATTTGGACGCAGAGCTACATCAGCGCACTCGCCACTGGGACACCATGAGAGAAGATTTTTTGGGGACATTCGGGTTGATAGCCGGAACAGAGAAATTAGACGAAACCCTGCAGGACATAGATGCTCTAGTATTTGATGAATCTCTCCCTCACACAGAGTATGGGGAACCAGCTTATGATGCATAAATATAGGATATTTCCAACTATCGTAATATATCAATGGAGGAGTGTGATGAGGATCTGTGAAATATCATTATTCCTAAATCAGAGGGTGAGAGCGTAGTTGTTGGAGCCCTATTATAAGCATTCGATGTGACTAAACCTCTCAAATTAAAGGAAGTCAATATTAGAATAGCATAACAACCCAAGATGGCTAAAATTGGGGATTACTGGGATGATGATGCCATTGGAAAAATAGTGGAACTACTCACTGAATATCAGGAACTATTTCCCACAAAGTTTTCAGAGCTCAAAGGCATTGTAGGAGATCTGGGTGTCATGCGAATCACCTTAAAACCATACGCACGTCCTTTCAAGCAAAGATGTAATGTCCCTTTTTGGGGATTCTTAAGATTCTATGTCAAAGATGGACTACAGAATAATTTAATGGTTATTTCACCTCTGAAAAGAGGGTGAGAACCAGAGGCTACCTGGCCAACTGTAGACTCTGCCTATAGAACTTGCAATAATCCCAATTTAGGAATCTCAACAAGGCCTTCAATGAAAACACTGTATAAGAAAATCTGAGCAATGAAAATGCAGATCAGGGCTGGGATCCCCTCATTCAAGCTGTATGTGACATGTATATACAATTTCAGCAGAAACAAATAAGTTTCAGCATGTTAAACATATCTCCCGGAAACAAGACTAGCTAGAAATCAGCCAAAGAGAGAGACTGCTGCAAAATCAAAACCCCAGCTACTAGAATTGCGTAGATCTGACTGAAGCTCAGACAAGGTCAGCCAAAGATCTGATACTTTAGTATTATATCAGTAAATAAGATTTACAAATGATTCCATTTCCTTTACAACTGATTACAAAAAGTACTAGGGAAATATCCCTTCAGAAATGAGAGCTTCAACTAGAAATAAACTGCAGTAATACATAGACAACATTATTTTCCAGGTGGTTCAGCTGCTATACATTAAATTTCAGATCTATGAAAGATATATGGATGAAACATTAGATCTAATACAGATCTGGAAGCTACAATACTTTAAGAACAAGATCCAATTGGAATTACATCAAAACATTGCATATTAAACTGTAGATCTTAATTACAATATACTGTGCTACAGAAAACCCAGAAATTTCTTAAGATAACTTTTATTACTGAAATAGATCAGATCTATAGAGACATGGATCAGCAACCCAATCCATGGATCACCAAGGGAAGGCAAGCCTAACACCAAGAGATCTCCTCCAAACTGATAGCAAACTGAAATGACAAAGCCCTCTCACAAAATAACGCAGTATGAAGCAGAAACTATGCAGAGGGTGAAGGAGACTGAGTACATGGAATGAAAAGTACAGATCTGATATAAAATATGGATCAGCTAACTCCTTGGAGGTTGAAGAACACTCTCCAATAGAGAAAGCCTCTAAAAAACAACTAGATCTAAGCAGATCTACAATGCCACTTGCTACAAAAGATAGCAGCTGCAAAACCCTCAATGGGTCAGCGCTGCTCATGAAAGATAGAGCTTGGTATCAAACCAGATAGTGGCCAACTTCAGCAAATAACTCCTCCAATGATCCCCAAGGGAAGAGATGAAAACCCTAAACAGGAATTCCAATCACAATCCTCCACTAAACATCAAAGAATGGTATTTGTCTAAGCAGACAAATACTTCAGAAATATAATTCATCAACAACCTCTTCATGTGTCTTCTCCTCCTTTTTATAACATGAGATAGCCTTTGCAAACCCTAAACCACTTGGATGAGTTGGTCCTTTTCACATTAGAAGCTCCCTTCTAGAACTGTGCAGTCCCTCTTGGTGATCCATTGAACCTAGACATCGTAGTTGATTTGGTCAAGGTGGACCCAATCTTTGGCTCAATCCTCTTTCACACTTGCAAGTGATTATTTAAATAGCCCAGATTTGTATTTGTTCACATGGGCATTGATTTATTAGGAGTTTTACATATCCTCTTTTATTCATTTATTCATAAAACATAAAATAAATCAAACTTTAATGTCTCCTCTTAGATAAGGCTAAGTAGGGACATTAGAGTCCTCCCCCTCAAAATCTTGCTTGTCCTCAAGCAACTAGTAGGGTAAGAGCTGTGTCTCTTCTACTTCTCCATTGATGACACCATCAAGAATAAATCTCTCATCATGAAGGAAGTTTTCACCAAGGCAATACATCAAAAACTTCTCCTCCAATGCTAGCATGATACGTTCATAGTCTTCCCCTTTAGGAGTGTAAAACGAGTCAACAGAAATATGCATGGGTGAACCAATGTCACATCTGAAACATGTATCATGAAGTACTGGATATAGTTCCATCCCATGTGGTACATGTACACTACTGACTCTTTGCCCATACATACCCATAAAAAAAACCAATATGTCATCTATGTATGGTAGCAAAATCACATAAAGGAAAACTGAAATTTGCACATGAGGAGGTGGGTCACAATCCCACATAAGGTACCAACGCAGTACACTCCTTGTTATGAGTAGATATGAATGTGATAGGTGGTACTCCCACCACATATTTTTTTCATAAGCTACCTTGACATGGCTGAAAGTGAAACTCTCATTAGGTGCCTTTGGAAAGCACACATCATGAAAAACAATCTCCTTTGCACCTCAAGGGAGTGGCTAACTTTGGAGTTTTCATTGGCCCCAGATTTGCCATGAGATGTGCATGTAATATTGCTCCTTGTAGGAGCCATGGCCTGCATACATATGGTAAGAGAGTGTGCCAAATTAGAAAAATAAACTTTCTCTACAAGATCATATTTCTTACCATATAAACCTCCCATACTCATAGAGTTAGGCATGGGCTTTTCCCCTCTTTTGAGAGAAGAAAGAGATGGATGAAATATATCCTGCATAGGATCCTTTGGCTGTCCCATCCCCACATAGCTATTGCACTCTTTTAAGTGCTGATTTAGTTCCTCCCAATCATAATGCTGATGTAGCTCCTCCTCCATACCCTCCCAATCAAAACTCTTCAAGACTAGGGAGTAGATTTTTGCTGATTGCATGTAACTGGAAAGGAACTCCTTGTGTGCCCTTTGTAGTATTTCTTGCTTAAGCTTTGAGGCTTGATACAAGAATACTTTTCCAAGATTATAGATGAACCCTTCATGGACCATATAGCCTCCTCCTTGCTTTATGCCATCTAAAAACATCCCGGTGTGCAGATCTTTGGAGTACTCTACAAGGAGTTGAGACTTCCAATATGGATCTACACTTCTCAACAAGGACAACGTTGTAGATGTATCTATGGTGGTGCTTGCGTTGTTTATGCTTGCTCCTTCAGAATTATGCATGCCAAAATTTTGTGTGGGAAGGCTGATCCTCCCCTTTTCTTCCTCCCACAGCACAGTGACTCTTTCTTCCATTGTTTTAGCACTTGGTGAAGCCTTCTCCATAGAATCTAATGGCATCCCAAGAGGCTTGCCATGATGTAGGAATGTCCCTTGCAGCAATCTCATGAACATGAGAGAAGGAACCATGAGATCCTTGCACTCACTGCGCAAATCCATATTTGTTGTGTGGGTAGAGACATCAAGTGAAGGGTAGGTGTACATGCCTTGAATAACTTGTTGCTTCCCACTCTTCAAATCCATCCACTCCATCTGCAAGGCCCTCTAATCAGTGGTGACTTTTCCCAAAGTAATCAACCGCTGGACACCCAAGATGAGGTTGGTGTCTAGTATGTCTACCACAAATAAGTGGTCCCTCAAAGTGTAGGTCCCCATAGTCACAGAGAGTGAGGGAACATACTGCATGCACTGCATAGTTCTGTCTCCCGAAACCAAAACAGAGAACCCATAAAAAGAATCAGTAGGGATCCCTCTCCTCTACACAAAGTGAGCATCAATAAAATTGTGGGTTTCCCCACTGTCAATAAGAATATATACTCTTTGGTCCATAACTGAACCCTACACTCTAAGAGTCAAATATTTGGGCACTCCCCTCAAAGAAGCAAGAGTTCCACCAGTTGGAGCAAATGCTCCTTGTTCTTCCCTGGATGATGATGGATCCTCCTCCTCCACCAACACTGTGACCTCTCCTAGGTCCATCATTTCATTCCTTCTCCTCACAATCAGAGAAGACTTCAATATAATGTGCTCTCCCATCAGCACATCTATGTCCCGACACCCATGATTCTTGACAAGTGAAACATAATTTCTTCTTTCTCAACTCCCTTCAGAGATCATTGTCAAGAAGCTTTTTCTATGAGCTCTCCTTGGGTGGAGTAGTTTTCCTTACCTTCCCTTTAGAAGAGTGAGTGGCTTTGCTAGGAAGGGTTGCCTTTGCTCTTGGCAAGGCATCTTGGAGATCTCTTGTTCTTTCAATGGCATCATGCAGTGTGGTGGGTTTGGTAGACTTGACCAACCCATGCAAAGGTTCCTCCAAGCCATCTATGAACATATAGACTCTCCTTGCAACTGAAAGATCAGGAACCATAATAGATAGCCTCAAAAATTCAGAAATATAGGCTTCAGCATCTCCTGTCTACTTAAGCTTGGCCAAGCTTATGAAAAGGGCCTCTGGATCCTTCTGATCAAATCTTTCCACTAGTCTCCTAGTGAACTCAACATAAGTGGAAACATTGTTGTGCCCCAATGTAGAAAGTCCATGAAACCATCAGTTGTGGGCTTCTCCATCAAAATGGAGCTTAACAATCTTAATGGCTTCTGCTTCAGGCACTTTATTCAGCTGGAAGTAGATGTCCAACTTTTGCACCCATGCTTTAGTTGAACAAGAGGGTGATCCATCAAACTTAGGCAGGAAGAACCTGCCCATGGTGTGGTGCCTCCCATGAAGGAAACCTCCATCTCTATACTGCTGCAATGGTCTCCTCCGATCCTTTAGATGGCAGAAATATTGAAAGCTCAAGTTATCCTTGAACCTTTGGCTTTGTGAATCATATTATGCAAATAAACCTTCCAAAGAGGTTGACTCTTAAAGCCCTTCATTCTCTACAGCCAAGAAGGTAGGCATTGTAGAGCATTGTGAGATCTGTGGAGCTTGTGGCAAGCTCACCGGTGGACCAGTCCCAAACTGAGACATTTCTGAATTCTATCCTTGATGGAGTCTTCCAAGGGACTCCCTCATTCTTTCTATCCTCATTTCCTTTATTTCCTTGGATAGATATTGCATGGTTTCCAAGAGAGTTTTTGCAAACTCTTCTGCCTCATCTTTATCATTCAACTCAGGGCCTTTCCCCTTGTCTTGACCCTTGTCAAGGTCAACACTAGTATAGTCATACTTTATATGACTCCTATTCTGGTATCTCCTCTCCCTCTCAGAAAGAGGATCTTCATCTTCAGAATGCAGCATGACTAAGGCTCCAAAGCTAGCACAGGTTGTGCCAAGAGTGGAGCTACGATACCACTGTAATGTCCCTTTTTGGGGATTATCAAGATTCTATGTCAGAGATGGAATATAGAGGCATTTACTGGTTATGTCACCTCTGAAAAGAGGGTGAGAACTAGAGGCTACCTAGCCAACTGTAGACTCTGCCTATAGAACTTGGAATAATCCCGATTCATGAATCTCAACAAGGCCTTCAATGAAAACGTCGTATAAGAAAATATGAGCAATGAAAATGTAGATAAGGGCTGGGATGCCCTCATTAAAGCTATATGTGACATGCATATACAATTTTAGCATAAAAAAATAAGTTTAAGCATGTTAAGCAGATCTCCCGGAAACAAGACTAGCTAGAAATCAGCCAAAGAGAGAGACTGCTGCAAAATCGAAACCCCAGCTACTAGAATTGCTCAGATCTGATTGAAGCTCAAAGGAGGTCATCCAAAGATATGATACTTCAGTATTATATCAGTAAATCAGATTCAAAAATTATTCCATTGCCTTTACAATTGATTACAAAAAGAACTAGGGCAAGATCCCTTCAGAAATGAGAGCTGCAATTAGAAAGAAACTGCGGTAATACATAGATAGCGTTATTTTCCAGGAGGTTCAGCTGCTGTAAATTAAATTTCAGATCTAGGACAAATATATGGATGAAACATTAGATATAATAAAGATACGTAAGCTACAAGACTTTAAGAACAAGAACGAATTGGAATTACATCAAAATACTGCATATTAAGCTGTAGATCTGAATTACAATATACTGTGTTGCAGAAAACACAGAAATTTCTGAAGATAAATTTTATTACTGAAATAGATCAGATCTATAAAGAAATGGATCAGAAATCCAATCCATAGATCACCAAGGGAAGGCAATCCTAACACCAAGAGATCTCCTCCAAACTGATAACAAACTGAAATGACAAAGCCCTCTCACAAAATAACACAGTATGAAGTAGAAACTGCGCAGAGGGTGAAGGAGATTGAGTACATGGAATGAAAAGTACAGATTCGATATAAAATATGGATCAGCTAACTCCTTAGAGGCTGAAGAACACTCTCCAATAGAGAAAGCCTCTCAAAACAACTAGATCTAAGCAGATCTACAATGCCACTTGCTACAAAAGATAGTAGCTGCAAAACCCTCAATGGGCCAGCGCTGCTCATGAAAGATAGAGCTTGGTCTCAAAATAGATAGTGGCCAAATTCAGCAAAGAAGTCCTCCAATGATCCTCAAGGGAAGAGATGAAATCCCTAAATAGGAATTTCAATCACAATCCTCCACTAAACAGCAGAGAATGGTATTTGTCTAAGCAGACAAATACTTCAGAAATATGATTCATCAACAACCTCTTCATGTGTCTTCTCCTCCTTTTAATAACATGAGATAGCCTTTTCAAACCCTAAACCACTTGGATGAGTTGGTCCTTTTCACATTAGAAGCTCCCTTCTAGAACTGCACAGTCCCTCTTGGTGATGCATTGAACCTAGACAACGCAGTTGATTTGGTCAAGGTGGACCCAATATTTGGCTCAATCCTCTTTCACACCTGCAAGTGATTGTTTACATAGCCTAGATTTGTCTTTGTTCACATGGGAATTGATTTATTAGGAGTTTTACATATCCTCCTTTATTCATTTATTCATAAAACATAAAATAAATCAAACTTTAATGTCTCCTCTTAGCTAAGGCTAAGTAGGGACATTACAAATGATCCCACCGATTGAACCCCAAGTATAAGAAGAAAGTCAAAGAAGAGATCGATAAAATGGTAATTGTAGGTATCATCAAACCGGTAGAACAATCAGATTGGGTAAGCCCCATGGTGGTCCAAGAAAAGAAGACTAAAGGGGAAATAAGAATTTTTCATAGACCTGTGTAAGTTGAATGATGCTTGCATACATGATCCCTTCCCTACACCATTCTCTGATGAAATTCTAGACAACGTGGGAGGACAGGAATCATACTCGTTCACTGACGGGTTTTCCGACTACCATCATATTCAAATAGCACCTGAAGATCGTAGCAAAAATACCTTCGCAATGGAATGGGGGTCCTTTCAGTAGACTGTCATGCCCTTTGGGCTCAAGAATGGCCCTGCCATATTTTCCCAAGTGGTAGTAGCAGTGTTCAAGGAATTCATTCATACATTTTTGGAAGTATACTTTGATGATTGGATAGTGTTTGGGTTGGTAAAGAAGCATGTGCCAAACTTGCAAATGATGTTGGATGCTTGTAGAAAGCACCAAATTTCCTTAAACATTAAGAAGTGCATATTTTATGTACCTTTCGATATTTTGTTAGGACACGTGGTATGTTAGCAAGGATTGATGGTTGAACCAACCAAGGTTGCAGTTATCATTAATTTAGCAATCCCCACAACTAAGAAATAGCTGCACTCCATCCTCGGGCACACTGGCTACTACAGGAAGTTTATCCAAGGGTGCGCTAATCACAGCACCAATGAAGAAGTTGCTCAAGAAGGATATGTATTTTTCCTGGGATGAGGAGTGTCAGAAGAGCTTTGAGCTGCTTAAGGAAAATATGGTCACTACACCTATCCTCATATTTCATGACTGGGATAAAGTATTTCATGTTCATGTAGATGCCTCAGGGATTGCCCCAGGATCTGTCCTCGCGCGGCCTGGGGAAGGGGACATCCACCACCCGGTTGCCTTTTCTAGTAGGAAACTTTCTAGCGCAGAGCATTAAATACTCTACTATTGAACGCAAGGGATTGGAAATGGTGTATGCCCTGCAAAAATACTAACACTATTTACTGGGAGGGCACTTCAAGATGTTCATGGATCATTCAGCTTTAAAGTACCTAGTCAATAAGCCTGTGGTTGGGGGGGAGATTTTTTGATGGTTAATGTTGTTTTGGGAGTACGATTTTGAAATAATTGTGAAACTTGGGAGACTAAATGTTGGACCAGAACACTTGTCCCCAATCGATACCGGTGAAGAGACAACTAACCTAGAAGAAGGGTTACCCAATGTGCAACTTTTTACTATTAAGGTGGTTGACGAGAACTTTGCAGATATTATTCATTTCTTAACTATGGGGATGGCACCTGCAGACTAGTAGGTACAACAGAAAAAATAATTGGTAACTCGCGCAGCTGATTTTACCATCATTGCGGGCTAGTTATGTAAGCTGGGAGTAGATGAGGTGCTGCGAAGATATGTACTGGAGCATGAAAGACAAGCCATTCTAGCAGAATTCCATGGAGGGGTAGCGGGAGGTCACTATGCAGGAAAAGAAACTACACAGAAGGTATTAAGAGCTAGGTTGTGGTGGCCCACACTGCATAGCGACTCCCACACATATTGTAAAGCCTGTGACATGTGCTAATGGAGAAGAAGGCCTTCGCGCAGGGATGAGATGCCCTTGCAGCCGTAGATGGCCCTACAAGAATTTTACAAATGGTCTATAGACTTTTTCAGACCCATCAACTCGCCAGGAAAGAATAAATGTGCCCGATACATCCTAACCACAAATAATTATGTAATGATATGGGTAGAAGCACAAGTCGTGAAGAATTTCACGGTAGATACTGCTGCGCACTTTATTTTTTAGCACATTTTAACCAGGTTCAGCTATCCAAAGTTCTTGATGAGCGATAGAGGTACACATTTCATTAATGAAACTATTCAAGCTTTGATTGAAGAATTTAGGATCCACCATGCAAAGAGCACCCCATATCACCCTTAGAAAAATGGATCGGTGGAGGCTTTTAACAAAAAATTGGAACAGGCGCTTACCAAGGTCATAATTCTGATCACAGCGATTGGGACATGCGTATCCCTTCAGTACTATGGGCCTATCGGAAAACGTGCAAGAAGTTAACTGGGAAAATGCATTTTTGGAAGGTTTATGGGAAGGAGGCCATTATGCCCATGGAATACATCGTCCCTATCCTATGCATAGCGACTTTGACAAACATGGAAGAACCAGAAATCATGGAGGAATGCTTAGCGCAGCTAGTTGCCTTAGAAGAGGATCGGTTCATTGCTAACTTTCATCAGCAAGTTCAGAAGGCTTGGGAAAAATCTTGGCATGATAGAAATATCCAACAAAATTCGTTTAAGGAAGATGAGCTAGTATTACTATATGACAGCCAGTTTGTGCACCACCCAGGAAAATTCCCACAACATTGGTTGGGTCCATATGTTGTAACAAAAATTACAGATGGTGGTGCAGTTAGATTGACTACGTTGTGCGAATACCTCTTGCCGGGGTACATTAATAGCAACCGTCTAAAACCATACAAGGACAACTTGGCGCCTACCAAATGACTATATGGACAGAGTAGCTGTATGAGGATGATTGCGTGCATGCATGGAGAAGAACGAAGGCGGGCCTAGCCCGTGTGCAGGGGTTGTCTACAGGTAAGAAGGTGCAAAAGGGTGAGATGGGAGCACAGGGGTAGTACGCAACTATGAAAAATAGCCGTTGGAATAGTACAACTAGGTAAAAATCAAATTTTACCATTGAATGGAGCGAACAATCAATAATTAATGCGGTGATTTGGGAGGATTTTTTTACCATTTCTTTGATGGTAAGTTACAGCTAAGTTTCCTCCGATCGTTTTCAACCATCAAAAGCTATAAAATGAGGGGCGTAGACCAAAATTGGGTTCTTTTCTTTCCAAAACTCTTGTGACTTGTGATTTCTGATGAAATCTATACTTTGGGTAATATCGCCATCTACATGTCTGGGTGCGCTACCCCCTCTGATAGCAGCAACCCTGAGTTCGTCTTCTGAGCAAGAATGACTGCATCCAACCTCGCTGAATCATCGCCTGTTACGGCCTTTTCCGAGATAGCATCCAACAAAGTATTGGAAGTAACTCCTGATGTTGAGGAGGTCGTGTCCATGCCGACCAAAAAGTTGGGAAAGGAGAAGAAAAGGGAAACAGGTCAAGAGCAGGGGAAGGGAAGAACTTTCATGTGGGCTATGGTGAAGCTGCACACGTCCCCTCGAATTGTGCAAACCCCTCGGGGGGTGTCTAAGGAACGATCACCTAACCCTGCGAAGCATCCTCTAACTTCTCAAGAAGATGCTCTGCTGGCGGCTCCGCTGACTTGGCTACCACCTTATGTTCGACCAAGGTGACCTACCATGCACACGCCTAATAATATTGATGATGTTCACTCCTATCTACAAATTCTGCTAGTTCCGGATGAAGTTCCCATAATTGGAGATATGTTTGGAGGTCTCCCCTCCATCAAGTTCGATGATCACGACCTCGCCAACAATGAGGCCTTCCTAGAATTGGTGTTAGGTCCCCGTAATTTGTGAGATTGGCAAGGGAAAATGTACAAGGGTAACATCAAAACAGTATTTGGAGTCCTAGAACCTAGCCTTCCTGGACTCAGAGAGGGCTCTCTCTATATTTGTGCAAAATATGTAACTTGATAGCTTTTAGGGTTTTGATTTTAGGCTAGTTATTAGGTTTAGGGTTTGTTTGTTTGTTTTGATTAGTTGGGTAGGTTGTGAAGGAAAAAAGATAGAGTAGTAGAGGTTTAGACCATTGGGCTATGGAGTTTGCAATAGGTCTATAAAGGTACAAAAATAGGTCAAGGATTCTTCGGAGGGCAAGTTAACAAGACTGAATGGATATTCAAAGCTTAGGTGGGTGAAGTGAAAATTAAATTGTGAACAAAGTAGGGCAAACGGAAATTAAGAATCCTTTGCCAAATACTTCAACAAGAAGGTCCTTTAAGAATATTATGCATGAATACAAAACCAAAGACATGACATACCATATTTCTTTGACCTAACCCTAGCAGAAAAAGATCAAGCCAACAATCTAGTAAACCCTAGAGAGCAGGGAACTCCTAACCTCTCTAACTATCTACCTTCAGAAAAAAGAAAACATGCAAGATGACATGTAGCATAGATCAAAGAAGAGGGAACTCCTAAACATCATTGATCAGAGCTATAAAGACATCAAAGGAAACCTTTTAAGAATGGACAAAGGACATGATCAAAATAGAAACTTCTTTGGCTAAACCTAATCAGTGATACTTCAAAGAAAGATCTTAAGAACAATGTTTAAGTAACATCAAATCAGCAGGGATAACCATAAAACATCTTTGATATCTACTGTATTGAATCATTCATAAGAGAAACAAGCATAAGTGGATCTAGAAAGCAACTAAGAATTCTCTAAACTGACCTAGCAAAGGAAAACATGAAACCAAGAGAAGCAGACAGACTTAATGAACTTTTGACAGCAAACCTTAAGCTAAAACTTATGTTCTAATGCAAGGGAAGGATGAAACAATATGTAAAACATAAGAGAATGAAAAAAAAATGAGAAAAAATCACCATTATCCATGTTCATGAATCCTGCAAAGTGCTTGGCTCCATTTTCATTCAGTCCAAAAAGATTACAAGGCTCCAAGGCCAAAAACTCTTTACAACTCAGAGCCTATGTTCAGTTCAACAAGTGAAAACCAACCAACAACCAACATGTACAATGAGTCCCTCATCCAATATTTATCATGCAAATGAAGAGGTGAAAAAACCCTAGGGGCTTCTAAAATCCATTAATTGTTCATAAATATCAATTTTGTCCTTTATGACCATGCAAGGCCCAAGGCACAAAATATCTAGTGTAATAAATGCAAAATATCTTCTCAACCATTTTTGGCAAAAAAATTGACATTTAGGCTCCCGAAAATTTCCAAAATGTTTCCTAGCGTACTTTTTTTACTTTCTTTTGCTAGGGCGTAGCACTAAGATTTAAGTGTGTAATTTCCCGGCCAAGGGCGCAACACCTGCATAGGAAAACTGGGTCACCTTGCAGCCAAGTTTTGAAGGCTTTCTCGATGTCAGAATGTGCTCCGTGATGGCTCATTGGAAAGCCTGTTGAGTCTACTTTCCAGAACAACCATTAGTTTTCTAATTGGGCTCCTTTAAAATGTTAAAAAATAAAAACTCCCAAGGCTGGTAAAGGCGCGACACATGCCCTAAAAACTAGGCATAAAGGTGAAATTTAGGGTGTTTTTGGCCCTTTTGGAGGACCAAATCAACTCCAAATGACCTGAAATTTGGTGAGAATGCTAAACTTGAGCCGAGGATTCCAAAAATGTAAACTTTACCTCTTGAGGATGCCCTGAGAAAAAGCGTAGTGCTAAGGGCGCTGTGCCCTTAGCCCTCTAAATCACTGGTTGAGGGTTGAGGTGGTTTAGCCTCTCGAAGCCCTGGTTTGGTTTTTTTTGATGTGTTTCATGAGATCCCGCTTTCATGCTTGGAATATGGCACAAGGGTGACTGGCTGAAAGAAAGATCTGGTTTACCCTAGTCTATGGTCAGGTGGTATGTGGAAGTCCCTGACTTGGTTTGATTTGCTCATTTAATAAGTGTTATTTTCCCTTGGTGTTTTCATGAGTAAAGTTACCTGGTATTATACTATAATGTGACTTTAATGGTTATTTTCTCATTGATATATATCTGGTTATAAACATGTTTTATAACAATTATGGTGTATGCCTCTTATAATGTTTTGATTACTATGTGAAATAATAATGAATGAATGACCTAATAGATGATAATGCAACTAATGTGAGAAGGAACCAATACTTCTAGATGATCCTTGGATAAGTATGAGACCCCTATGCTCATATTTGTTGTTATGACTAGTAGATTGCATATTTCTGATATGTTTGACGAAATTCTTGTCATGGATGGTGGGGATATGATAAAGTACTTGTTCAAGTTCTTACATTAGTATCTTTTTTTAAGTGTTATCCATCATTTCTAGAAGTCTCAAGGAGTTTGAGGAAGAGGCCTGAGTCCTAGCCCTTAAAAGTGGCTCGGAATTTGGGGTCACTGGCACAAAATTACCTGACAAATTCCATAGTCATTGGGAGACCTTGTTGTGGGAGCAACTGGAGAGTCTCAGTCGCACTGTTTCCTTGTAATAGGAGTGACTGGTATTTTAGGTCAGTGAAAAATCAAGTGGTCTCAGGGGTTAGGAACCTGGAAGTGTTGGTTGTTTCCTGAAAGTTCTGTAGTTCTTGAGGAAGATCAGAATGGTCTTGTCTTATTGGTTCCACTTTCTTAACTGTACACGGGGAGTCAAATAATATCATATAAACTCTTCTTCACATGTTTACCCCAATGGGTTGGTTAGCTTGGGTAAATTTGGGAGGATGGCGTTACAAGAACTTGATGCTAAAGGTATCAAATGTACTTTTGTAGGATATTGTTCATAATTTAAAGCTTCTAAAATTTTTTATCCCTCTACACATAGATTGTTTGCAAGTAGAGATGTAATTTTCCATGAGTAGGCAGATGAAGGTAAAAAGGATAACAACTATGAAAGGTGACACATACTTCTTGAAGTTGAATACAACAAAAAAAAATCAGAAGACAGTGAGTAGCAAAAACTTGAGGAAGAATCTAGAAACTTGTGGAAGAATCTAGTGATATGGACATCACCAGCAGTGAGAATTCACCTAGAGGTGGAGAAGTACCTTAAAAAAAATAGGAATGAATATAGTAAGGTGCGAAGGAGATCTACTTGACAAATTTTCCTACCTGAAAGGTATAAATACTATGCACTGACGAGCAAAGTTTCGAATGTCATAGAAAACATGAGCTTTAATGAAGCTAATGAACACGAAGAGTGGAGGAAAGAAATGAAAGAAGAATATGAATCTATACTTAAAAATAAGGCTTGGGAATTGAATACATTTCCTAAATATAAATAGCCCATAGGATTTCAATGGTTGTACAAACCAAACTATAAAGAAAATGGTACTATAGACAGATATAAAGCTAGATTGTTGGAAAAAGGGCACTCACAAAAGGAAGGCATTGATTATGCATAAAAAATTACACATGTAGCTAAATTATATACCATTAGATTGTTAATTGCATTAGCTATAATGTACCAATATAATTTTCACCAGTTAGATGTAAAATATACTTTTATAAATGGTTATTTAAAGGAAGAGGTGTATTTGGCACAAGCTAAAGGGTTTGTGAAAAAGTGGTAGGAACATTTAGTTTGTAGATTAAAGAAATTTTTGTATGGGTTGAGGAAGGAACCTGGGTCATGGTATGAGAACATAGATTCCTTCTTTCTTCAGCATGGTTTTATGAGAAACCAACGTGATTCAAAGGGGCATGTATTACTTATTTCTTTATATGTTGATGATTTAATTATTACAGGAAAATTTGATTAAACTAATTGATGGAATTAAGTTGTAGATGTCACAAGTATTTGAGACGAAATATCTTTGTGAGTTACATTACTGTCTAGGTCTTGAAGTTTGGAGAGATGTTGGTCATAATTTTGTTACTTAAGGTAAGTATGTCAAAAAATCTCTTAAGAAGTTTAAAATGTATCAGTGTAAAGTTGCATTTGCTCCAATGCAAAAAAATGTGAAACTTCATTTTGATGATGGTTCAAGGAGGTTGATGTACATTTCATATACAATTGGTTGGAAGCTTAAATTATCCTACTACAACTAGACTTGATTTAGCATACTCTATTAGTTGTTAAGTTTGTTTTTTGTGAGACCTCTGGAAATACATTGGAGAGTAGCGAAAGATGTACTCATGTATATTAAAGGAAAATTTGATTTTGGTCTTAATTATATTGATTCATTTGATGTTGAGTTGTCAAGTTACTCATATTTAGATTGGGTCGTGAATCTGAATGATAAGAGATCTACTACAAGTTATGCCATTAGCATTGGATCCTGGATTGTTTCATGGAGCAACAAGGAGCAACCAACTGTATTATTTTCATCTACTGAGGAAGAATATAAAGATTTGTGTATAGCAACTTGTGAAGTTGTTTGGTTGAGGAGAGTTCTTCAAGATGTTGGAGAAAAAATAAAGAAGGCTATTGTGATCAAATTTGACAACCAAATCTCGATCAAGCTAGCAAAAAATCCAATGCATCATGCAAGAACAAAGCATGCCAATTCTTAGTCTCATTTTATTAGAGAGAATATAAAATCTAAAGAAATTTTTCTTGAATATTGTAATACTTGTGAAAATGATCCAAATATTTTCACAAAGCCCTTTAGGAAGATGAAATTTGATTTGTTTAGGGAGATCTTAGGTGTGAAAATAACTCCTTTCTCCATTAAGGGGAAACTTTAAAATAATGGAGAATGGATGTGTTCGGTGGTTTTGATTGTGTGTGTATTTAATATTTATATCCCATTTTCTGGGAATCTGTTTGATCTCCCTAACTAAATGGACTCCTATAATATTTGTATCTTTTGATTGTTTATAAAATGAATGTTTAGAAATTATTCTTAGGTAGCTTCTAGTGTAGCTCGAATCACTTGTGAGATGTGTGGTTCATTCCTAAATTTCATCTTCCATATTTTTGAATCATCAGTGGAAGCCATTTTGGCTCAAAAAAGTAAGTTAGAATGTGGTCATGTGTATCCTGGAGCTATGCTTTTGCTGAAAAACTAAAACTAAAAATGTTATTTTCATGCGAATTTTAGAACGACAGTCTACAATGCAAATAGAGAGGGGATATAAGTTGTCCATTTAACATCAAAAAAAAATTATAATCCGTAAAGAAATTTACAATGTCCTCGCATCGTTATTAGTACTGACTCCTAATGGCATCCATGAAATTTGGTGACATTATGACCGTGAAATTCTTGCGTGACAGAAAAGTGACATGGTTTTTTTTTTTTTTTTTTTTTTCACTAGAAAAAACAGTTGGTTTGTATATATTACCAGTACAAAAGAAAAAAAGTTTTACATCCAAGATCTTTGTTCAAATATTCATTCTAAAAAATGTAAAAAATTTCAGTGTAGTCCTGTACTACGAAAGTTGAATTATCCTTGAAAAAGAGTTTCTTGTTTCTTCATTTTGTTTTCCATCCTGATGTTGTCCATCTGCTATACCTCTAGGTTTGTTAAGAGTGTTTTTATAACTTTCAAAAAAACCATATTGTCTGGTGAATACCATGTTTCCTGTAGTTTTTATCGAATGTGTTGTCCAAAAACTGCTAGTACATAGACTCCATCATTACTGTGTCTCAGAAAATTTTTACCAAACCTTTTGTCCCATATCTAGAAGCATTTATAAGTTCATATTGCATTTCTCCAAATAACCCATACAATCCCTTCTTTGAAAGTCAGTAAGCCATTTGGTTCTTCTCCCTGTAAATGCGTGTGAAGGATATTGAGGAGAAAGATCTTCTCAGATCATTTATCCAATCCAACCAGGCAGAAAGGTGGCTCGGTGCCAATTTAGATCGATTATTCATATGATCAATAAGAACCTTGGAATACCCGAATACCCAAAAATGTTATAGATATAATTGTTTTGTGAACCACAACAAACCCTAGAGCTCCAGTATCTCATTCCTCATATTTGTACCCTGGCCACTATACTAATAAATTTTGTAGTGACATTGAGGAGAGATCATTAGCCATGCTCCACAGCCACATCTCGTATTTTGTGCCACCCCATAAAAAAAACCAACAGGGTAGTGGATTTCAAAAGGGTTGAGTCTAATCGATAGGTCACATGGAGTTTTTTGATGAACCCTCAATTTACCCCATTGCCGAATAATCATTGAAGAAACTATAGCAGATATACTTTCCCTTTCGTCAAAAATCCACCTATTCCTATAGCCCCACAAACTCCAGTGGAAAATAATAGGAATGCTCCGAAATAGCTTACCTTTTTCAAACTACCACTTAATGCATTCTTCGGAAATCGTGTAGTGTGGATCCTATAAATTGAAATGTTTACTCAATAAGTTGTGTATCTCATGTGCAAATTTACAGTTGAAGAAAAGGTATTTATTGTTTTCATTCTCCTTCAATCATAATCTACATATCCCTGGACCGATCTTCCCTCTTTTTCGGAGGTTATCCCAAGTGAGATTTTTGTCCTTCCACACAAGTCAGAGGAAGATGATAATTTTAATCTGGAATTTGATCTTCCAAATCGCACTAAAACAACAATTCCTTCCTACCCTTAGTTTACCATTTAGCAACTCTTTGTATATATCTATGATTATTGTTTGACCCTTTTTCATGTTACCACCCAAAATTACTTGATCTCCTCGGCTGTTCTGACAGATGCCCATGCTTTTTAAAATGTCAAGGTATTGTTTCCATTCTCCTTGTAGATCTCCATGTAACTTCAAATCCTCATCCTCCATCCATCCCGACACTCCTTCCACCCACTCCTTAATCACTTGATCTAGATAAAAGACACCTTTTCCATTTAGATGATACCCCAACTCCGCACTGATAAATGTATCCGAGGGGAGGCCCCGGGTTCTTGTATGACCAATATGAATTTTTCTTCCATTCCCAAAACTCCATCTAGACATTTCTTTAAATTGTGGCCAAATTTTCATAAATTCGTTCCAAATATGTGACCCCCTCAACACTTTCTCCCATCCCAATGTGAAAATATCCTCCATGCTAAGTTGTCGCAGATATTTGAACTTTATTATCTCATTCCAGATGCCATGTATATGAAGGAATGTCCATAGTGATTTGATTAGTAGTGCCTTACCAAAAATCTCCAAATCCAGTATTCCCCATCCCCCCCAATCCTTCGGACACGATATCTGCTCCCAACTTACCCAATGGTATTTACCCTCTTCTCGGCCTCCATTCAAAATGAACTTAGCCATTATTCTTTTTATCAGTTCAGTGATGGATTTAGGAATCAGGAAGAGGTGTGCCCAGTATTCCGTGAATTTTTGTAATACCACCTGCACCAAGACAAGTCTCCCCCCCTTGGACAACCACTTCATCGACCATTACATATTTCTCTTTTGATATTTCTCCAATATCCAATTCCAGTTTGCCACATGGTAGCAGAAGGGCTTCAGATGGAATCCTAGGTATGTGAAACCATCATCGAGGGCAGATGTTATAAAATTGAAAAGCACTCCAATGTGATCAAATTCCTCCTACTCTCCCACATAGTGATAAATACAGGACTTAGCTCTGTTCGCCTCCGTACCAGTGGCTTTGAAGAATCTTTGAAAATTTTCTATAGCGCTTCCCAAAATTTTTTTAGAAGCTTCCCAAATATCAGAACATCATCAACAAAGAAGTTGTGGGTGATATCCCTTTGAGATGTTACCTTTATGCCCCGACAAACACCTTCTTCCACCGCACGCTTGATTTTTGTACTGAAAGCATCCATGACTAGGATAAATAATAGGGTGACAACAGACATCCCTGTCGGAGACCCCTACCTGGCTTAAAAAATCTAGAAGTTGTACCATTGATAATCACTACCATCGACGATTTGCAGACACAACCCATGATCCAATCCATCGAGATACAGTCCATACCAATATTGTATAGGATCATTCTAAGAAAACCCTAGTCCACCTGATCATATGCTTTACTGAGATCCACCTTCATAACAATAGCTTCCAATTTTTTAGAATGGATTGTATGCAGGATATCTTGCGTTGTAGCAACATCATCGTGAATGCTACGGTTCTAGAGGAACCCAGATTTTTCAGGAGATATGTGTCTCAATAATGCATCCTTCAATATTTCAACAATGGTCTTTGAAATTATTTTGTATAGTGTATCACATAGATAAATGGGTATGTAGTCCTCGAAGGATATCGATCATTTCTTCTTAGGGATGAGCACCAAAATATTAGAGTTGACAGTGCCATGTACCTGGCCTTAAAGGTGAGCTTCTTCAACCATATCATAGCTTTCCTGAATGAAAAAAATTAGAGAAGTGAATAAAAAAATCAGTGGTTGACCCGTCCAACACTGGGCTCTTGTCAGGTGGAAATGACTTAAGAACACTCTCCACCTCGGTTATACTGAAAATTATATTTAGACTGATGTTTTCTTCAGCCCCAAACATCTTTTCACATTCTTCCGAAGCCCACAATTGATCCTCCACCCATCGATCCTCATGAGCCTTATATAATCCATCAAAAAACTTTACCGCCTCTTTTTGTATATCCTCTATGGTGTGATATGATTCCCCCTCTACATTTACCTGCCATATAGCATTAGTATTCTTCCTCCCTGTGGCAAATGAATGAAAATATTTTGTGTTTTTATCTCCTTCTTTGAGCCATGTAGCACGACTTTTTAATCTCCATGTTTGTTATTGAATTAGCAGTATCCTCCTTTTTATGTTTCCAACGTTTTGAGCCTAGTCTAGTTTTCTAGAATCGGGACGCCTACATCCATTAATTTTAGAATCTGTGCCACTTCCACTTCTATCTGTTTCAAATCCACAATCAAATGCCTCTTCTTCTTCTTTTCCCACTCCCAGATTCTCCCATTCAGTCCTCTAAGGGCGTGTGTTAGGTAATCCATAGTTGACGTCCTGACTTCTCTCCTATGTTTTCTCATATACCCTCTTGACTTCTCTCCTATGTTTTCTCATATACCCATGGAATAGATCATCGAATTCCTTGTCCTCTAACCACACCCAGTTAAATTTAAATTTGAATCCATTATATTTTATTTCTAAATGCCACTCCATGACTATCGTTCTATGGCCAGAAATAATAAGGGCCTCCACCCTTGATGTTACAGTTCCCATCTGAGACAAGAGGTCAACTTATACCATAAATATATCAATTCGCTTCCCTATGAATTTAGACCCTTTTTGCCTGTTATACCAAATCGGGCAATTTTTCTCCATTCTGATATCCATAAGGTTTGACTCCCAAACTAGATCCCCCAAAAATTTTGACATAGGGTCTCTTCTTCCTCATTCCCCCCAAATTTCTCCCTTGTGCAAGGTACAATTAAAGTCTCCAGCCATGATGGAACAGTCCAGAGTTAGTATCCCACATTCCTCCATCTTCCTCCAGAATGTAGCTCCTTCTAGATATGGTGCATATATATTAACCAATTGAACTATGTGTTTGAAACCTCTGATTGAGCCAGTCATAATCATGCCCCTGAAAAAACTAAAAGCTTGAAAGGCTGCCCTATGGGGATCCCATAACACCACCAGGCCGCCAGATCTTCCTTCAACATATTTTGCGACCATGTGCCATGCTGGAAACATGGAACAGAGGAAAGAAATTAAACGATCAGCCATAGACATAGTCTCTGGAATGAGGATCATACAAGGATTTAAATTCTTAAAAAGCTCCCTTAAAGACATGAATTTTTCCCTCCCTCCTTACCCTCAAATATTTAATTAACAGGCCATCCTTACGGAACCACGGATGAGGGCTTCAATGCTGTAAGAACCCTGTCTAATTCCTGGGACACTGAAATGTCCCTGAAATGCCCGGATTGTAAATCAGGATCAATACCCGATACAATAATGGATTTTTTTTTTAGTCTAGGTCTCCCCTTCCCTTTCCTAATGGTGAAATTCGAAATCGAAGAAGGGCTAATGACAATAAGAGGGGAGGAGGGGCGACCCGTATCAACCACCAGTGGAGCCAAATTAGCTTCTGAAATTTGAAGGATAAATTCCAAGTCACCACCAATGGAATTCCAAGGAGATAAAGGATCCATATGTCTCGGGGAGGAAGAAGGCATGTTAGGTTGAGATAGAACAGAAGGGTCAATTTTCAAAGTGGCGATAAAATACGGAGAGGAGTGTGGGGGTTCATGGATCCCACGTCGTGAGACCACTTTCTACGAAATGGGAGGAAGAGGTAAAAAAGTCCTCCTGTGCACCACTAGCACCGTATCAGAGCCATCCATCAGTGTCAGGGATTCCCCCCCAGCCAGAAAATACCTCGTATGTGTTAAGACACTTGACCCCCGTAGTTGAAAAGACTCCAATGTTGCATTAACATTTGAAGGAGAAAGAGAGGATGGAGCTAACATACCAGTTGTATGAGCAGAAATTGGAGCAATAGTCCGCTGACGAGCTGAAGTAGAAAAGCAACCACCATCATTCAACTTCTCCTCGCCCAGATCCTGTTCCAAGATAACAGATTCCTCCTTCCTCCATTGATGGTAGTGGTGCCTAAGGTGTCTCGTTCCATGACATAAATGGCATCTAAAAGGAGTCTGCTAGTAATCAATGATTTGGCAGTGAACCACCCCATCCCACTCCAAATCAATATGTGTAGGTAATCCTCCCAAGAAGGAAACCTCTACTAGAAGCCAAGACACCCATTTATCGAAAAAACCTATGCTTTCTGGATCCACAAAATGACATGATCCAATACTGATTCCAATAGCAGAGAGGATGTGTATTGTCCATAATTCCAAGGGAAACCTAGTTAATTTGACCCATAGTAGATGATTTTTTGGTGTATCTTGTTAGCTCCCTATAATTTGCTAGATTGATAGAGATACAAATGGACAGGGTTAACATCAAACCAAGCTTTAGAATCCAAGGACCTAACCTTCCTGGATTCAGAGAGGGGTCTCTCTAGTAGGTGCAAAGATGAGAAATTGTTTGCTGATTAGGGTTGATTTTAGGCTAGATGTTAAGTGCAGGGTATTTTGATTATTTTTGGTTGGGTATGATGCTCAGATAGATTAGATAGAAAACAAGTAAGATTTTTAATTCATTGGGCAATGGAGTCTAACAAGGTCAAGGTAAGTTCATCAATGGTTTTAAGAGTATTTGCAGGGAAATTTTAACTTGGTTGGTGGTTCTTTGAGGTTGTGAAGGATCATGAGATGGACATCGAGATTGAGAAAAAAAGCTAATAAATGGCAGAACATAATCCTTTATATAATTTTAAACTGAGGGAGTTAGAAGATTTATAAGCAAGCAAGAGAATCAAAGGCATAAGTAAAAACTAATCCATTTGATTTCAGACTGAAAACAAATAATCATCCAAGACAAACATTCAAATGAAATATAGAAAAGCGAGATACTTATTTAACTTTCATAGATTTCATCATCAAGAGCAGAAAATATTTAAGATGCACAAATAACCATAACACTAGAAGGAGAGAAAACCCTGAACATCTAAAGTTACAACTGTTATCACCTGAGTTGACGTCAGACTGAAGGAAGGAAAACCAGGGTAACCACAAACCATGCTTAACCTTGTAGCTAGCCCTACAAGGCAAGGAGAGGGCTCTCTCTGTAAGGAATCTAAATGAAGTATGACTGCAACAATGATTTTAGGCTAGGTATAGTAGCTCGAAATGTTTTTATAAATTTTCTGGGTTTTGTTGGATCAGATGGAGCTAGGCAGTTTAAACTTGGGGAATTAAATCTGAAATACAGGGTATTATATGGGGCAAGGTAGGCAAGGATTTTAACAACTTTGTTTTAATGATGGTGAAACGTTTAAGACTGGTGAGGAGCTGAGAAGGGCATATGAGATGGATACTTCTCAAATAGTAGAAAACATAAAATATTGAATGAGTTTCCCAAGGCAGAGCACTATAAACAATGGATTCTACCTATCTAATTTGAAAACATTCAACATAAATAATGGGATGAATGGATGGCATACATAACATTTAACAGATGATTACAGAAGAAAATACTATGTTAAAATTCCATACCACAAGGATCCCATAAAAGATTGCTACAAGTATTTATTAATTCCTTGCTAAACTGGTTACAAATATGTACAATGAAGCTCAGAGCGTCCCAGTGATTTCCAAATTTTTCCCCACCCTTAAAAATGACTCAAAAATTACATAAATATGGAAGAAAAACACATCTGGAACTGATCTTCTACCTCATTTCTCATTTGTTGTTGTTTCATGGTTGACTCCATAATAATCTCTGCTTTACCATTAGCTCATGGTTTTTACAGAATGTCTCTTTTTTCCTTTAGTTTGAAGAAAAACCCCTTTAAACCAATAAAAATGAATTTGCCCCTTTTAATGGAGAAAAACCCTTTTTTATTGAAAAGAGCGAAGGACTGGTGGTGGGCCCAAAAATTGCAATCACAAATTGGCAGCAGAAGGAGTGGGTATAACTTGGGTGGAGGAAATCGCAATAAGTGATGAGCGATGGAGCGATTTGGAGCGATGCAATGGGAATGGAGGAATGTGCGATGTGGCGATGAACGAGGAGTGATGGGGGAGGGACCGATGGAGAATATGCCGATGGAGAATGGTCCGAAGTAATGGAGGGAGCGAGGATAAGCCGATGAAATGATGGAGCGATGGAGGAAAAACCCTGTTAAAACAAATAAAATGAAAGCGGCGCTTTTACATGGGAAAATCCTTTTTCTTTGGAAAGGGTGGAAGGAATTTGGTGGGACCAGGAATATCACAATCAAAAATCAGAAAAGGAGCGATCATACTTATGGCGGGGGGAAATTGTGATATGCGATGGATGGAAATGGAGAGATGCGACGATGATCGCATCGGAGAAATCAGGTGAGCGGAGTTAAAATGTTGGAGGAATATCACGATTGCGCGATCCGATGATTAGCTATTGCAACGGCAGGAGGGAGATGGAGTTTTCTAGAGTTAAGTGTTGTGGGAATCACTGATAGCGCGATGCGATGGTCGCATCGGTAGGGAATAGAGGAGGTGGAGTTAAGCGCAGGCGGAGATGTTGCGATAATGTGATGCGATGAAGTGACTTATCGCATCGACGAAAATGAATGTGCGGGGTTAAGTGCTGGGGAACTACGAAGTTTGCGATGCGATGGTGCGATGGCATCGCATCGGCGATGTGCCATTGCATCGGTGGTTTATAGGAGACGGCAATGTAAAAACTCTGCAGTAAAGGGAAAAACTGATAAAAAGGCACAAATTATAAAGTTTAAAGGGCCAGCAACATAATAGAAAAAAGGGCAGAATTATCCTTTTGGGGCCTTTTATTCATTTGGGCATATTTTCCAATCCAGAAAGTGGTTTTGGGAGTGTGATATACTGTTGTAAAGCTCTTTCCGAGATCCTTCTGATGAATATACTTGGAACATGATTTACAATGAAAACTATGTGGAGAACACCTTTGAAAACCAGGCAGAGAAAATCCCCTTTGACCCTTGGTGATGGGCTAATAGTTACCTTGTGGAGATAGCAGCTTCTGAAGTTCAACTTATTACATATGGAGACATAAAATTACATAAGAAATGATAACAAAAAACAAAGTACCATGTTTTCACCTCAACATGTTTTGAGATGAAAATTACATTCAGCTGAAAGAACAACTTCTTTGATTTTTCTAGATACTGTGCTTTGAGTTTATTTGGCATCCTCATGTCCTTGATGATATTTATTGACACTTTCATCATTAATTTGACCATGGTGGAACCCTAAAACCTAATGAGAGCAAACCCTATGACCTAATAACATGAACTGCAGAGTGAAAGTGAATCATGACTGAAGACCATAGAGAGGAGAATCAACAAGTATTTACATGAGGGAAAACTGATGAAGTGACCCCAACCATTAATGAATCCATAACCTAATGGAGTGATAAAAATTTTATAGTATGGGACTCCTATTATGCAAATGAAAAAGAGCAGATTTGATCATTGATGGCAGTATGACAAGACTGACACTAACATTGGCTCCAATGGGGATGGTAGCTCCTTGGAGGTGCCAAGAACACCGTATACCTAGTAGCCTCATCCATTGGGCAATGGCCCGGTCAATAGCTAAAAGCCAAACCAAATATTGAAAGAGACTTAACATGATAAACTAACTCAAAAGTGACTCAAGGCTAACTAAAACAAAACTTAAAAATTGAACATTGATGGTAGTACATCACCAAGACTTGAGGGCTTAAGATCCTGATGATAACCACCTGTTTTGTTTTAAACATATATATAATCAGGCGATATCAAAATGATAGTGTAACCAATCAAGCGAATGCCTCCTTGATTTATTCTCCCAATCAGATTCTCTGGACAACAATAAATATTCACCATTGAGCAGCCAAAAACATAGTTGACAATGATCTCCTTCATCACTAAATACTGCAATAATTACCTTCACTACTGACTGCAATCGATTTGCCACTAGATCCTAAAAAACATGAAAATTTACCTCCTGCTGATATAGAAGAAATAAGGTACCCTTTTCTCTTGATTCTGATCTCTTTTCATAATGTACCTCAGTAAGATTGTGTTCCTGGTCTTCAAAAAATTATGAACAAGTAAGTGAGCATATTTCTTCTTGAAAAAACATTTCAAAGCATGAGACATGGGAAGAAAAATTCGAATGGTAGTTCTCAATGCTTTGGTCCTATGTAGTCTGAATATATTGTTGATCATCTTTATATGACATGGCAACCAAATTGTCATGTTTCTTATCAAACTCATCAGTCATAAGAGAAAAAACTTCAGATTGTTCTTGAAACCCAAAACTGACATTTCTATCATCTACCACAGATTTATCCAAAGAAACTTTTTCACTTACTTGAACAAAGATCTCATCTTGTTTTTCATAGAGAGAATGGATTACCTCCTTGTGAAGACTTTGTTCTGATGGGATGGAAACATTTAGGTCTATAACTATGTTTTCTTCATTTGAGGTGACTTGAACAATAGAGCTCTCCTTCATGGGATTCGGAACAACATACTCCTCATCATCACATTTTGAATCTAGATCTGGATTAACCAGCTTGATTTTATCACAACCTGAGATTGGAACCTCATTTTCCTGCATACCATCTGTTGTTGCAATCAGATCTGAAATAAGACCTTGTCTTCCATCCTTTTCATCTGTACAAAGATCATCAGTTTGCTAATCTTGATAAGTATCCTCTAAGATTTCTCTATGCTGCTGAAATGGATTTTCATACAGGGATTCCATGATCTCATCGTCCATGAATTCACCATCTCTGTAAAAATTCTCAATATTTTCAATGAAACTATTAACATGTTTACAACAATTCTGAGCTAATATTAGGGATGGAAAAGATTCTTTATACCTCTCAAAGAATATGGTATGAAAATCCTTTAAACAATAAATACAAGCAGGTGGCAAACTTTCATACCAAGATCGAGCTTCATTTTCTAGAGTGGCCATAAATATCTTCATCAAGCAATCTTCAGGAAAATCAATCTTTAATCTACGCACATGCATGTGAAATCTCACAAGATGAAGAGAAGCATCATTACCTTTCACATTTTTTAACATAGGAAAATTCCTTTGGCAATCTACCTTAGGCATTTTATTTTGGAAACCTGGAAAGTGATCTCGGCTCATGGGAGCATACCTTCTTGCAATACGTTCCATCTTGAAAAATCTTAAAGCTACTGTTCTTCCTGCAGTGGAGTCACCATGAAGTGTTTATTTTATAGATCTTTTAGTAAATGGAGTCGCCAGGTGAATGGTTCAGCCTTCATATGTATCCAACTGTTGTTCACCATCAACATTTAGATATGATATTTTGTCATTCTTTTCTAGGGAAGATTTGTCTTTAGTTCATACTTTTTCTCTTCCACAGTATGGTCGCCACTATGTTATCACCTGATTTGACCTCAGACTAAAGGAAGGCAAACCAGGGTAACCACAAACCACAGTTAACCTTGTAGCTAGCCATACAAGGCAAGGAGACGACTCTCTCCATAAGGAATCTCAATGAAGTATGACCGCAAAAATGATTTTAGGCTAGGTATAGTAGCTCGAAATGTTTTTATAATTTTTTTGGCTTTTGTTGGATCAGATGGAGTTGGGCAGTTTAACCTGGGGAATTAAATCCAAAATACAGGGTATTCTATGGGGCAAGGTAGGCAGGTATTTTAACAACTTTGTTTTAATGATGGTGAAACATTTAAGACTGGTGAGGAGCTGAGAAGGGCATATGAGATGGATCCTTCTCAAACAGCAGAAAACATAAAATATTGAATGATTTTCCCAAGGCATAGCACTATAAAGAATGGATTCTACCTATCTAACTTGAAAACATTCAACAAAAATAATGGGATGAATGGATGGCATACATAACATTTAACAGATGATTACAGAAGAAAAGATTGTCATTAGGGGAATTTTGAGGTCTAAAATGGGCCTCCTAAGAAAAATGTACAACAAAAATAAACGTTATAACAACCAATAGGATTCAAGATGATGATTTCAACCATGGGGGATGATTTACCATTTTTTAAATAAAAGGGTAAAAATATTAAAAAATAATAAAATAATAAAAACTACTTTTTCAACTCATATTTTCAACTTATCTCCCAAAATTTTTACTCAAATTTCGAGTGGGAGTACTCGTTGGATGCAAAATTTAATTCCTCATCCAAGGAGTACACATGTTGCATACTTTCGATGAACTCTACTGCACGAAAAATGAGAAATACATAAAAAACGTGATTGTAATCACGTTTTTTTTATGTATTTCTCATTTTTCGTGTAGTAGGACCCATTGAAAGTATGCAACATGGGTACTCCTTGGTTGAGGAATTAAATTCCGCATCCAATGAGTACCCCCGCTCGAAATTTGAGTAAAAAATTTGGGAGATAAGTTGAAAATATGAGTTGAAAAAGTAGTTTTTTCATTTTTTCCTCTAAAATTTGATGATGTCATCAAATCTTATTTGATTTTTTCCACTATTATTTTATAATTTCCTTAGGAGGCCCATTTTAGACCTCAAAATTCCCCTAATGGTTAAAATTCCATACCACAAGGATCCCATAAAACGTTGCTGCAAGTCTTTATTAATTCCCTGCTAAACTGGTTACAGATACGTACAATGAAGCTTAGAGCATCCCAGTGATTTCCAAATTTTTCCCCACCCTTACAAATGACTCAAAAATTACATTAAATAGAAAAGCTTTCAGGGGGCGAATCCTTAGAAAAAGGAGCTATTTCACCTACCCCGAAACCAAAACCTGAAAATAGAAAAACCCAACAAAATGCCTCTGAAAAAGAGGGAACTGCATATTTGACCATCTGGAAGAATAAACTGTTATGTTTACTCCAAAAAATGGAAGAAAAACACATCTGGAACTGATTTGCCCCCTCATTTCTCATTTTCTACTGTTTCATGGTTGACGTCGTAATAATCTGTTTTACCATTAGCTCACGGTTTTTACAGAATGTCTCTTTTTTCCTTTAGTTTGAATAAAAACCCCTTTAAACCAATAAAAATGAATTTTCCCCTTTTAACGGAGAAAAACCCTTTTTTATTGAAAAGAGCGAAGGATTAATGGTGGGCCCAAAAATTTCAATCGCAAATCGGCAGTGGAAGGAGCAGGTATAACTTGGGCAGAGAAAATCGCAATAAGCAATGAGCGATGGAGTGATTTGGAGCGATGCGATGGGAATGGAGGAATGCATGATGCGACAATGAACGAGGAGCAATGGGGGATGGGCCAATGGAGAATGGTCCGAAGCAATGGAGGGAGCAAGGATAAGCCGATGCGATGATGGAGCAATGGAGGAAAAACCCTGTTAAAACAAATAAAATGAAAGTGGTGCTTTTACACGGGAAAAAGCCTTTTTGTTTGGAAAGGGCGGAAGGACTTTGGTGGGACCAGGAATATCGCAATCGAAAATAGGAAAAGGAGCAGTCATACTTATGGTGGGGGAAATTGCGATATGCAATGGATGGAAACAGAACGATGCGACAATGATCACATCAGAGAAATCGAGCGAGCAGAGTTAAAATTCTGGAGGAATATCGCTATCGTGCGATGCGATGATGGGCTATCACATCGGCGGGAGGGAGATGGAGGTTTCCGGAGTTAAGTGTTGAGGGAATTGCTGATAGCACGATGCGATGGTCGCATCGGTGGGGAAGTGAGGAGGTGGAGTTAAGCGCAGGCGGGGATGCTGCGATAATGCAATGCGATGAAGTGACTTATCGCATCAGCGAAAATGAATGTGCGAGGTTAAGTGCTGGGGAACTGTGAAGTTTGCGTTGCGATGGTGCGATGGCATCGCATTGGCGATGTGTCATCACATCGATGGTTTGTAGGAGAAGACAATGTAAAAACTCTGTAGTAAAGGGAAAAACTCATAAAAAGGCACAAATTATAAAGTTTAAAGGGCCAGCAACATAATAGAAAAAAGGGCAGAATTATGATTTTGGGGCCTTTTATTCATTTGGGCATATTTTCCAATCCAGAAAGTGGTTTTGGGAGTGCGATATACCATTGGAAAGATCTTTCCGAGTTCCTTCTAATGAACTTACTTAGAACATGATTTATAGTGAAAACTATGTGGAGAAAACCTTTGAAAACCAGGTAGAGAAAAGCCCCTTTGACCCTTGGTGACGGGCTAATAGTGGCCTTGTGGAGATAGTAGCTTCTGAATTTCAACTTATTACATATGGAGACATAAAATTACATAAGAAATGATAGCAAAAAACAAAGTACCCTGTTTTCACCTCAACATGTTTTGAGATGAAAATTACATTCAGTTGAAAGAACAACTTCTTTGATTTTTCTAGATATTGTGCTTTGAGTTTATTTGGCATCCTCATGTCCTTGCTGATATTTATTGACACTTTCATCATTAATTTGACCATGGTGGAACCCTAAAATCTAATGAGACCAAACCCTATGACCTAATAACATGAACTGCAGAGTGAAAGTGAATCATGACTGAATACCATAGAGAGGAGAATCAGCAAGTATTTATATGAGGGAAAACTGATGAAGTGACCCCAACCATCAATGAATCTATAACGTAATGGAGTGATAAAAAGTTTATAGTATGGGACTCCTAATATGCAAATGAAAAAGAGCATATTTGATCACTGATGGCAGTATGAGAAGACTGACACTAACAACAGCTATGAAGGTTCCTTGAAATTTTTTTAGCTAAATAAAGGCAAAGAGTATGATTGAAATAGACTTCTTTGATAAACCTAAGCAAAGATGCTTCAAAGAAATGATTCCAAGAACAGAGTATTTAGTGGCAACAAATATGCAGGGCTAGCCATGAATCATGTTGAAACCAACTGATCTAAACCATTCAAGAAATATACAAGCATAAGAAATCCTTAGAGAGCAAAAAGATGAATTCTCTAATATATCCTAGGAGAAGAAAACATTAAGGCAATGAAGGAAACAAACAGACCTAAGGTGCCTTAGCAAACAATTATTAGTCTAAATTATTTGTCCTACTACAACATATCAATATGGAAACATAATGAAAACTAGAAAACATGAACAAAAGAGAAACACATCACCATCAACTAGGCCTATGGATCCTGCAAACAGTCCTCCTCCATCAACAAATAATTTAGATCATGCATGAGCTCCAAGACATCAAATTCTCATAAAAAACTCCAAGAGACTATGTATTGCTCCAGAATAAGTCTTCAAAATCCAACTAATACAGAAGATCCTCATGCTCTATTTATGGAGCAAAATGAGGAGATGCAAAACCCTAAGAGGCTTCCAGAAACCCTAATTTAGCCATAAATGTCATAAATGTTCTTAATGACCATGAAAGGTCCAAGACACATAGTTGATAAGAAAATAAATGAAAAACACCAAAACATAACTCCCCAATCAAATCAGGAGTGATTTGTCCAGGAAAATATTTAAAAAATCCTTTTCCATCAATCCATGTGTTTTGTTGACTTTTTTGGCAGAAGGCTGCTCCTATGCATAACACCTTTTCAGCAGAAAATAGGGTCTGTTGTAGCTGAGTTTTGGACCCCTTCTCGGCATCAGATTTTCCCCCGTGATGGCTCGTTGGAAGTCTTAATGAGTCTAATTTCCAAAAATACATGATTTGTGCTTAATGGATGCCATTTACCTGCTCAAAAATTAAATCTCCAAACACTTCTATGTGTGTAACACCTTCTCTAAAAAAGAGGCAGAAAGGTCAAATTTGAGGTGTTTTTTGACCTTTTGAGGGGGAAAAAATGCTTCAATTGACCTGAAATATTGTGGGTAGACAATTGGTGATGTGAAAAATCCAAAAATGTAAACTTCAGTAGCTGAGGATGCCCAAAATTTGTGTGTAACACCAAGGGTGTTGTGCTCCTAGGGATCAAAATTAGGAAAAAACAAAATGTTTCCAGATTTGCCTCAAAATTGGTGTGTAGACCCCTCAAGGGGTTTTAGATTCCTTCTGAGAAGCATCATCCAATATCACAAGGTTTTCATGCACTTTGGTTCTTTTTAGCTCTTCTAGCTCCATTAGGGCTTGCTTTAGTTTGGCATTAGCAAGCATGTTTTTCCTTTCATAGTGTTTGACCATTTTCTTCTGTAAGGCAAGGTCCCTCTTTACCTCTTTGAAATGTTTATGATCCTATTTATAATAGTATATGACCCATTGTGCCCTCTCAAAGTCCTTTTCCCATTCTTGAAACTGGGCATCCTTTTCTAAGAGGAGCAACTTAGTACTTATCTCTTGGTCTTCATTTCACTGTCTAGATCAATGAAAAGAGGCCCTTGAGAAGTATTCTTGATCCTTTTGCTCCTTCTAACTTGTATCTTCTACTCAACTTTTTCCATTTTTTCCTTGCCCTTGTCCAATGTTTTGGCAATTTGAGAGGGGATGGCCCTTTTCCCTTTAGAGGCAGCAAAAAAATCTCTTCTCCCTCTGTGATATGTGCGTGTGAGAGGGGTAACAATGGAAGTTTCAAAGGCAGTGCTATCATCATTTTGACCTTTAATTTGCTTGATATATTCTGCACTTGCCTCACTCTGTTTTTCTTTGTCATCCATGGACTGATTTTTTTCAAGACAGTCATGACTGCTGTCATGACTGTCATGACTCTTTCCTCGACTGTCTGGTGTAATTTGATGGATGTCCTCTTCATCATGCTGCTCTTCCTCATCATCTGGCTGCCCTTCTTCATCATTTTTCTCACTACTTTCATGTCTGTATTCCTCTTCATCAGGCTCGCTACTTTCACTGTGTTGTTCTTGGCTATTGCTGCTTTCTTCTTGGCCATCGTTGCTTTCTTCTTGGCCATCTCCCTCTTCTTCATTTTCTTCTTCATATTCATCATTTTTCTCTTTTCCATCACTGATTTCTTCATTTTCATCATCATCCTCTCCCTTAATGCTTTCCCCATTATCATCACTGCTTTCTTCATTTTCATCATCATCCTCTCCCTTAATGCTTTCCTCATGATCATCACTACTTTCTTCATTTTAATCATCATCCTCTCCCTTAATGCTTTCCTCATGATCATCACTGCTTTCTTCATGATCATGGTTTCTTTCTTGATTTTCATCATCATCCTCTCCCTTAATTCTTTCCTCATGATCATCACTGCTTTCTTCATGATCATGGTTGCTTTCTTCAGGGCCACCACTGCTTTCTTCATGGCCATCATTATCTGTCTCAGTTTCTTCTTGACTGTTGCCCTCTATTTTTTCTTTACTAGGGCTACTGTCAGCCTCTCCACCTGGTAGATTAGGGGAAGAAACAAGAGATGAATTTATTTGTGGAGAAGGCACATGGGGAGATGATGGATGGGTGGACATAGATGGTTGAGGTGGAAGGCAAGTTCTGTTGGATGAATGCCTCGGGGTCTGAAAACACATCATGTGAGATGAAGGTTTTCCAAGGTATTATTTGCTGCTCTAGCTAATATAGGAAAATCATTTTTATGAGGGAGTGGTGAAAAAGGCTCGACATTTGGTGGTCATAGCTTTCCTTTTTGACAAGTGAGGCCATTTTGTCAATGCTCCGGAAAAGGTAGTATGGTAGATTTATCATCTTGTTTTTAGTGAAGTGCATTAGCAACCTTATATGATATGAGTAGAGTTTATAATATCTCCCTTCACAGGTGAAATACCTAATAATTTGTTTCATTAGTGCAGCATACCTTTCTAACAAGTGGGAGAAAGGGAAAACAACCTTGAAATTTTTTTGATAGCTGGGTTTCAGGTAGGGCTCATAATACCTCAACTGCAACTTATTTTGTTTGAACCACATTTCACCAATGTCTGGTATACCGGTTGCTTTTGAAATAATCTCAGCTGAGAGCTCAAATTGCACCCCTGCTAGGTTAATTTGATGATTTTATAAGTTAAAGGCAAACAACCTAGTCAAGTTTGGATGACTACCAACTTGTTTGATCTTTTCACAAAATTGATAACACCCTACATCTTGAAAGCATGAAAGGATCATAGGAGAGGAGGTAATCTGGACTGTGTCTAAGGGTTCAAATCTATTTTCCCTCCCTCCTTTGTACTGAGGCTTGGTAGATGTTTGAACCTCATCACTGCTGGTGTGGCTCTCTGCTTCAGACATAGTGGTTGATTCTCTTAGCACAGAAAAGGGCTCCTTTAAAACTGTTTGAGGGCTTTTTGGGTTAAAAGGTTGTAATGAGTGAAGTGAGGGCAAAGCTGAGCAAATTAAGGCAAAATGGAAGTATCCAAGGGTGTATTCAGTCTTTTCAGAGGCTTGATTGATGCCACTCACCCTCATCTAGTATACATAATAATTTCCTCTTTCAAACTCTAAACCAAGATATTTTTCAAAAATTGACTGTAATGTAGCTTAGGATTTATTTCATTCGAGTCCTTAAATATGATTTTTCCTAGAAAAATGGAGGTTTAGGAGGCCAATAAAATCACCAACCTTGCTCTTGTCCTTTGCCGAGGCCTTGAGGGTGAAGAAAAATTGAATTTTTGACCTCCTTGAGAAATTTCGGAGAGACTTTGTCTGTGCGTAACAGTTAGGAGCATAACAGGCAGAGTCAGGCGCCCAAGAGCATAACAGGTGAGTCGGGCATCTAGGAGCGTAACAGGTGAGTCGGGTGCCTAGGAGCATAATATTCAGGCTAGGCATGTGTGTAACACTGCTAGGTGCGTAACAAGAGCGGGTGCCTAGGTGCATAACAGGTGGTCCGGTTGAGTCGGGCCTATGCGTAACACTGCTAGGTGCGTAACAAGAGTGGGCGCCCAGGTGCGTAACATTGCCAACTTCCCCAATTTTCGCAAAAAAAAAAAAAAATCTTCTCTCAATGGCTCTCTTCGATTTGAAGATGATAAATGGTGTGGTGGAAGTATGCTCAAAGCTTTTTATAACCTTTTTTGAAAACTAATTTAGAATTTGAAACCCACTTTGATGATGTTTTTGTTCATTTACCTTTTACTCACTGTGCCCTTTTGACTGTTTGGTGTTGCAAGTGGCGGTTTTTCTTTGACCTTTATTATTTTATACGAACAACGAACTTATCCCTTTGTGCCATTTCTTCCTTTTAAGCTGATGCCCTTTGTATGCCCTCTGCTGTTAGGAAGGAGGCTTTGTCATCTTCAATTGACCTGTCTTGCCAATCTGTGCAAACTCTTAGGTTTTTAGGGCTTTTTAGAAAGGACAAGGAGTGTTGCTAAGTTTCTCTACAGTCTCTCAAAACTTATTCATTACTTTGCAACAATCTTCAATGTGCATTTGATGGTAGTTGAAGTGGCTTTTTTCCTTGTGGCCTTTGTGATGGTTTCTTGCCTATCACCACTGTTTTGTTCAAAAAACTATAAAAAACTCTGTTTCTCTTTTTACAAATAGGCCTGCTACCTTTGTCTTGTTTGTGGATGTCTCCTAGTGATGATTGCATCCAATTTCCTTACTTCTTTTTGCTGATGGCTAACATAATCATTCATTGTAAAATATGAACAAGGGCAACTGTCTCTTGTAGTATTTGTGCTCTAAGCCAGGGAGGCTTTTCTTGAATGACTGTTTTAACCAGTCTTGGACCAAATTTCTTGATTTTATCCCTCTTTGAATACAATTTCCTCATGCAGAAAGGCATAGTTTGTAGGGCACCAAATCCATCCTATGACTGTGTGAGACCTTAGGTGACCTAATGGGGCTTTCTTTGATTTGGATTTTGGACTGAGATCTAGATTTAGGTTTTACAAGTGTAAGATAGGATCCATGCTCAGCTTAGTGTATTGAAGACCTAAGATCTAACATACTTGACTATCCAAAGGGCCTGCAGAGACAATCGTTTCAGAGTATTATGGAAGAGACAACAAAGTTTTTTGATTGGTAGGTTTAGGTGATAGTGGGGAATTTTGTAGGTAAAAAAAATAGAGGATTTGGGCCAAAAGGCAAGACATGGTGAAAAATGGGTGACAAGTTAGGGTTAAAATAAATGGCTTGAGCCCATGATGGGTCTTCTAGGACTGGTGGGCCAGTCATGAGTAGATAGGATGATAAAATAGTGAAAATATTATCTTAGGATAATGAAGGCAGTGAGATTTCTAGAACTCACAATGTTCATGAACTTTGTTTCTAGAAATCTAGGACCAATACTTAGTCATCTTCAGATAGTGAAAATTATGGATGACTAACATATCCTTTATCAGATGAAATCCAACGTACCATTGGTGGAGAGCCAAAAAAAAGTAGCCAATCACCCAAGAGCGCTGTAGCAATTCCCCCACATCATCTGCCTTCATGAAATGATAACAGACCCATCCATTTTGTAACTTGGTAACTTTCGAGGGGTAGCCGAGAAATTTAGTTCATGCTTCCGTCAACAAGGAGTGCATATCTACCTCACACTGTTTCTCAAAATACCACCTTCCCACTAGCGCTCGGGTTAGTAGACTATCAGCGCTCTCCCACATTACATCGCACATGAAACTCAACAATCTACATTCATCCGTTGATTTGAAGGGTTTCACAAATTTCTTAGCATAATTTAGTCTATCCGCGGAGGATTTACCCTACTTTCCAAGTGAAGGAGTGGAGCAGGTCCCAATGTCTGATGGCACCACTTCAGCTTCTGGAGAAACAATGTCTTGGACTATTGTCTTTTGGGAAGGTGACTCATAACGATAATTTGTCGAATCTCCACCTTCTGCCACCTCAATCACATGCACAAAGTCCTCATTGAAAACCTCCAACTCTAATTTCTTGAGAAAAGACTCTAACCCCATCATGCCACCTCAATCGCATGCAGAAATCCTCATCGAAAACCTCCAACTCTAATTTCTTGAGAAAATACTCTAACCCCCATCATAACTGATCCTAAGAAGCTAATTACTATTAGTTGTCATTCCGGATGGGAGTGAGCTATCCGTCACCAGTGAAATTAATGTCTCATCCAAATCCCCATCATAAAACCGTCATTCTGGATGGGAGTGAGCTATCCATCATAGTCTTTCACTGGATGGTCTCTTCCTCCTCAGTAGTTGGGGTTTTTTTTTTCTCCAAGGTGAGGAGGTGGTTTTGAGTCAGCATTATTTGACATGATAAGTGAACCTAGTTGGATTGAGCATATCTCATACATGGATGAGCTCATAGATGTGACGATAGCGAGAGAGCATGAGTTAGCTAGGTAGGGTAGTTTCTCCAAACTCATGGACCTGCGGCAGGTACAAATGGATGTCTCTCCTTGACTCCCGCGAAATTTTCAAAGGTAACGAAGAGCAAAAAAAGAAATACAATCGTAGGAAAAAACCAATCTTGGAGGGTGAGGAGATGTAGAATCTCATCATGAGTGTTGAAATAATGAGTAGGTGTTGGTTGGAAATTATAATTTGTCCAAATTGAATGGCACTTAGAGGAATTCATGGATTGAGAAATTTTGGTCCACAATTCTTGGCTACAAACCAAAGGCAACTGTGCATGTAAATGATTGGTTTGGATTTCACATCTTAATGGGGAAGATTCCATGAAGATTGCTACTCTACCATGGGTTCGAGTTCGTGGGTTCCTCTACCTAATGGTCATTTGGATTTAACCCCATTATGGAAGCCCTTTAAAGGAAAATAGTATGGGCTAAGCTCCCTCGCCTTCCTATATAACTATAGCTAAAGAAAGTGATTATGGCCATCACCAGCAAGATCGAAAAATTCTATTATGTGGATGAGGAATGTTTCAGAATTACGGAAAAAAAGGGTGGCTTGGTTTCTTGTCGAAGTGGACCTCTCTAGTGGATTATCAATGACCATTGATATATTTTGGGGACCTTTCTTAATTAGGCAACAAGTGGACTACTAGGGCATTCCATTTTGTTTCCTAGGTTGTCATGAAATAGGACACTTGATTGTGGAATTTCCTCTGTACTTAAAGGGTGGTCACCCTCAAAGGGATTGCTAAAAACGCTTAAGAACAAATATGCCCAGGTCATAAAATTTTAGATAGGCTCCCGAACCAATCCTCAGAAGCTCATGGGTTAGCACTGGATGTAACATTGGCTATGAAGGATGGTAGCATATCTGTGGTGGAGAGTGGCATCTAGATATATTCCACACAAAACAAAGGTAAAGAAAATAAAAATTCATCTATCTAACAATTCAAAGTCAAGGGTCGTCATGTACCAAAAAAATCTCTTCTCTCACCTATTTGTTATAAGGCGTACAATCCTTTTCAGGATGATAGTTTCTCCCCTCTATCTAAGGATATTGATCTTAAGAATCTCAATTATAATGAGTCATTGGACCTTGAAACATTATAATTAAGAAAACATTGTTTCAAGATAAGAAATCTCTAGAAAGAGGCTTTCCAATTTTTTAGCAAACAATATCAAGAATCTGAAGAGAAAAATATTGAAGAAAAAATGGATTTGGCCAATCTGTTCCCTCACATGGTCATCAAAGAATATATTGTGCGGACACATGGTCATCAAAGAATATATTGCGCAGATGGGTAGGCCTATTTCTTTGGAGGAAATCCTTGATACTATGAAATTTCTATGAAGGATAAGAGCTTGGGACTAGACGAATGACCGGTGGAAGCATTTTGTTTCTTCTTTGATACAATGAGATTTGATTTGCTCCATATGGCAGAGGAATCTTGACTATCATGTCATATCACAGGTTTTATGAACATTACCTTTATCACTCTTATCCCTAAAAAAATCAAATTCTTTACATTTTTATGTTTATAGACCTATATATCTATGTAATTTGGTTTACAAGTTGATATATAAATTGATAGCAAATATAATCAAGAAAATATTGTCTCGTGATATCTCACCAGAAAAATTTGGATTTATGTTGGATAGAAGAATACATGATGTTGTAGCTATTTTTCAAGAATGCATACGCTCAATCAAGACCATAATTTAAAAGTTTGTATGCTCAAAATTGACCTCACTAGAGCAAATGACCAAAGTTATTGGGAATTTCTCAAGCTTATTCTGCATAAGACATGCTTCATCCACACGCATATCAATTGCATTATGGGTTGTGTCACTTCGACGAATTTGGAAGTACTAATTAGTGCCCTAGCTGATTGATTTCATTAGAATTTCTAGGGGTTTACATCAAGGGTGCATCCTCTCACCTCTACTCTTCATATTGTTTATTGATGCACTTATTAGGGGCCTTAAGGAAGCAAAGTAGGATGGAAAAATTAAAAGGCGCAAATTCACTAGAATCATATCCCGAAACCACCTTTTGTTTGTTAATGATGTCCTCTACTTTGGAGAATCCAATCTTTCTGAATGGCAGGTCTTCTTCTTGATAATTTCAAAATTTGGTAAGATTTTTGGTCTCATTATTAACAAAGTGTTGGCTCGGTTGGGATTAACCTTGGTTCAGGTTGTACTTCAGACCAACAAAACCATTTATTACTATCCCTTTCGGCAACGACCGGCTAGCAGATCACAGTATCATCTGAGGCAATATTGGGGGATGTCAAAACTAGGTTTCTACATCCAGAGGGACAATGGAGTGTGGATCTACTACTAAACTTCTACTTAATGCTTATTCTAAACTACACTGATTCATTTATCTACACTTAATTCATTAATTAAAATTGTGTGCACTACGCCTTGATTTTTATTATGTGATAATCAACACAACATACAACATATAACCAGCAATAATCACTTCAAAATACAAATAATAAGAAAGTTCACATATAAAAATAGAGATGCCTTCAAAACTGAATCTTCTATATTATGATAAGTCTCTTCAATACATTTACTTCTTTGACCTGCACACAAAACTACAGGTGGTCTGCAAACATAGCTGCAAAATCTCCAAGGCCTCTACACACACAACTGTAGAGCCTTCCCTTAAGATCCAAAATATGCTAAATACTAATAATCACTTGCTTTCGCTCATTAACATACATATATCTATGACTTTGACTCAGAATTATATCTTCTTATATAAATTTACATCATTACATAACCATGGTCCACATACCATGGGCGGAAAAGACAATAGAATAATACCCAAAACCCATTACAAAATGAGGCGCTTCAACCCACCCTGAAGCCCCTAAACACCACCCAGTAGATTTATCTTCTTGGCACGCGCACTCCGCTCCCCGCTCCTTTTAATGAAAACTTCCATTTAACGGTAACTTTTTTCTTCCAACAGTCATATTTTCGGCGAAATTAGATGAACCATCCCTTGTGTTGCAACAATCCATCCTTCATTTCAGTTCCTTTAGACTTCGACATACTCCTAAATATTGCACAATAATTCCCCTTTGGTGAAGTCCCTCTTTTGCATAGTAGTTTATATTCCCGTTCCCACTTCCAACTACAGGTGGCACTAAGACCTTTCCATATAACCTTTTTAGTGTGGAGTTCCAAGGACAGAGTCGTCCCTGTATATCTTCAATATGCTACCATTAACTCGTCGAGGAAACATTTCACCATTAAACCTCACAAGTTGAATTGTGCCACCATCAGATATGTGCTTGATAATATGTGGCCCTAACCAATTTGTTTTGAACTTTCTTGGGAACTTCACGAACTTACTATCATACAAGAGTACAAGCTCTCCTTATTTGAATATTTTCTTCTTAATGTGCCTATCATGCCAGGATTTATCCCTTGCTTTGTGTACTTTCTAATGAAATATTGCTATAAACTTGTCTTCTTCTACAACAAGCAATTTACCCATTATTTCTTCCATTATGTTTTAGTCTGCCATATTTGTGAAGGTTTAAATTATTAAACTATGCACAATATACTCCATAGGCATGCCTACATAGACCAACCTAAAAGGTGTATGCCCTATCAGTTTATTGAATGTAGTATTGTATGCCCATAACATTACTGAATTCCCTAGATCCCAATCATTTCCGTTCACATTGCATACTTTGGTGAGTGCATTCCCAAAAATCTTATTGAAAGGTTCAGCTGTTCCATTTTCCTGAGGATGATAGGGTGTACTCTATTAATGATGTACCTAAAATTATTTATTCAGCACCTCAATAATCTTATGCAAGAAATGCAAACCCCTATCACTCATTAAGATCTTCGGACACCCGAATCTATACAAAATATCCTCAAATATAAAATTTGTGGCAATATCTGTGCTATAATCCTTAATTGGTTGTGCTTCATCCCACCTTGTCAAATAATCAGTTGCAGTCATGATATACCTTGCGCCAATATTCTTCATGGTGGTTTAATAGGTCCAAAAAAGACAACAACCCACTTATCAAATGCCTTCAGCGTCACCTGTGGATTCAATGGAATTTCATCTCGCTTAGATGGTCTCCCTGTTCTTTGACATTCATCCCAAGCTCTACAATATTCCTTTGCATCCTTATGCATTGTGGTCCACCATAACCGAGGTCTCAAAATCGTCTGCGCAGTGGCCTTCCTTGCATAGTGTCCTCCTACAACTCCTCCATGAGATTCTTCTAAAATTATCTACCTTTCATGTTTAGGGACGTATTTGCATAGTATTTCATCAAGTCCCATGTTGTAAAATTGTCTTGAAAACAATGAAAATTCAACTGCATTGACTACCAACTCCTTCTTTTGCTGCGTAGTGTACTCCATGGGCACCATTCCTATGGCCAAAAATTGAATAATATCCACGAAGTGATCATCTGCGACCCTTATTGCGAATAAATGTGCATTTGGAAAGTTATCTTCAATGCTTGTGGGTTCTTCTCCTGTCTCTATTCTTGACATATGATCAGGCCCAACATGCTGGTGATCCCTGGTATTGCACCAATAGTGCTGCAACTCCTAGAGGCTACTCAAATTTACTTATCAACCCGGGGTTCGTACAAACTTGGTGGTGACAAGGCTATATGGATAGCAGATGAGCTCTACTCATGCCATCCTCATCTTAGTTCTACAATGAGGTGCTAATAACTAGGGCTACTTTGAAAGAGGAAGTCTGTCACACTTCTAATTGCAACCTAAAACTGAAAGAAAATCATAACCATTACTCTACTATCAAGAAAATAAGCTACACTATATTGCACTAATGTATCTATTTAATGTCTTCTCTTGCAATGAAAAAGGACTAACACTCATTCTAAGTACAAGAAGGGAAATTGTGGTTGATTCCATTAATTTTCTAGATTACTTAATTGATTTGCAAAAAGTAACTAATCTATATTTGCACACATACTGAATCAATGACTAATTGAATTCTATCTAATTCATGCTAGTTATTGTGCTAATGTTGTATCTTATGATGAACTAATCACACTTGAAATTACTCTTTTTTGCAGCAAGAGAGGAAGGCGTTTGGGTGTCCCTGATATAAGGATTCAGAGTTGGAAGTCCACTAATTGCTTTTCTAGGGCCAGGTAAGGTGGAGGAGTGATCTGGAGGTGAAGGAGTGAGCTCTGAACACTGCTACAAGAAGCTACTAGAGGATTCTTGTTTTGCTATAGGAAGTGCTGTAATTCTACAGGAAATAGTCTGAGAGGGTTTGGAGGCTAGAAATGATGAAATGAAGGCTAGGAAGGGTGAGGGAAAGGTGGATCCAAGGAAATGCATGATTACCAACCCCTTGGACAAGCTCAGAGCCCTCAAAAGGCATGTCTTGCACCAAAAAGGTTGCTCTTGGTGTTGTGATGATTGTCTCCAAAAAATGGTTGTAGGCGACTTGAATGGAAGGTGACTTATGGAGGGTAGAAATTCAGAGTGATAGTGATGAAAGGGTCCTTATCTACTACTATAACCAAACCTACAAACAAGATATCCACTCATTTATTTATCATCAGCAAACTTATCATGGAAATAGTGGAAAAGATGAGTTGAATTTAACTAGAACTACTCATGCACTTGAAAAACAAATCTACCTTTGAACCTACAACATATTCATGATAAGAAAAGTGAAATCTATCTGAAATTTTTCAAGAAATCATAAAATGAATATGTTTGGTATGTGGTGGAAGACCTTCCTCCTCAAACTCCAATGGAAGAGGTGAGAGATGGAGACTGTCAACATAGTTTGGATATTTTATATGCTACCAAAATGCAATGAAATTAACCAACTACTAAAGCATAAAGGAAAGCCACAAATGTACAAAAGAGAGATTGTTGTTGATCAGCGGTTGTCACTGATGTCAACCCAAGCAGCACCAGAGGCTAACCCAATATTGCATGGGAATTTTTACCTAAAAAATTAATTTATTCTAGGTCAATAATGATTTTGATGGTATCTTCTTGTCGAGATGTTTCCATTGATATATGGCACGCCATGTAATTCTTCACGGTTTGAGAGATATTCATGTTTGAAGTTTGTACCCCCAGTTAGTGGGCTAAAACCCCATGGGGCTGTGGCATGGGTCATTGGAAAGTCATAATTAATATTTTTTAAGCTCATAAAATCCCTCCCACGTTCACTTGTTGAAGCACCTCTCAACCTAAGCATTTATATAAATTGTGATCCTCGTATCCTTCTCATGCAAGGGATTTCGCCATCTGAAACAGGTCATCATGGAATTTTTGCTCTAACTTGTTTTCTACAAAGGTTCAGAAGTGGAAATTTTTATGATGCGAAGCCAAAATCTTGAGGAAGATGCTATGAAAATTTCAGATCAAGATGCATAATATTTTCGGAGATATGATCTGTGGAAGTCAGTGTTTTTGCAGGCTCATGAAATTCATCTCAAAGAAGTGACCTTGGGAAAATTATCATAACTCTCTCTCTAGGTATCGAATTTGAATTCTGTAAAAAGTGGAAAATAGTGCACAGACTGCAGTTTTCTTTCTATCAATTTCAAAGCTGAATGTAGAAACAGTGACCCGTGGCACGCCGTACAAGTTCACTCTGCTGAAAAAATCTATAATTAGGGCATTGTGAGAGATTGGGTATAACTCTCCCTTGAAGAATCAAAATTGGGTTAGACCTATGGAATTGGAAAGATGACTCAGAGGACTACTACAGGACCAAAAATAAAATATTGGGGATCTAAAATAACAGAGATACACTAGATTCAGTATCGAGCTCCTAGAAGGGAAGAAAAAGCTAGATCATGTGTTGTCAAGGGTTGAAAAGGACCAAACTTTCTAGTGCAGCAAAGCAAAGCAAGGTGTAGCAAAGGGTAGCATGACAAGATAAGAAACCAAGGTGCATAACAGCAACAAGAAGTTCATCATATGAAGTCTTAAAGTGGGCAACACTGCATATAATCATTGTAAAGGTATCATTTTACTAAGTCATTGTAAATACATTATTGTAAAAATTGTACTAGTGTCTATCTACCAGGAATTGAAGAGGCAGTATTGGGAGGTCTAGGATCATCATTAGGTGGTTGTGTCAAATTTGGGGTTATGGTCTAGTATATCTTCTTCTTATACATCATTCTATATCATTGTAAAGTGGACCATTTTCCCTGGTACGAGAGTCCATTCTTCTTTTATTCTTCTAAAGGATGGTAGGGTGGAGGATGGTAGGGTTGTGCTAGGTGAGTTGTAGAGTCATAGCTCATTGTGTGTTGGGGCATTTGTTCACTTGACTACTGAAGAATCTCGGCATTGGAGCGTCCATCCAGTGGAGCTGGAGAAGAATGCTTTTCTAGATTCTAGGAAGTTGGAGCTTTATTTTCAATTGGAGTTGAATATTAAAGAATTATTAGAAAAGCATTAGGTGTTTTTTGTCTGAGAGTGGGTTTCCACCTTAAAAACTGTGTGCATTTGTGTTCCTCTTGTTTGCTACTATCATTGTACAAACACTAATAATAATTGAAGATTAACTAATGCTCTAATTGAAAGGAATCTGATTCACCCCCCCCCCCTCTCAGTATTTCCAACAATTGGAATCATAGCTTGGTTCCTTCAATAGCAGTTTAACAGCTGGAAGGAGGTCATGGAGCATACCAAGAATGGTGTACCTCTATTCAATGAAAATAATTATGCACTCTGGAAAGGAAGAATGGAGGTCTATCTCTTGGTGCAAGGTTACGAAGTATGGGACACTGCTCAAAATGGATTTACATCAACCGCGGATGAACAAGGTAAGAAGAATTTGGTAAATGATGCAAAAGCAAAGAATATTATTATCAGTGGACTTATTGAATCTGCTTATCATAAGGTGTTGGGTTTTAAAACCACCAAAAATGTATGGGACAAGCTTGAGAATATATATGCAGGTGACTCAAATGTCAAAGAAGCAAAGCTTCAAATCTATAGAGCAAAATTTGAGCAACTCAGAATGAAAGAATATTGCAACATTGCTACATACTTCCAATACGTTGATGAAATAACCAATACTCTGGAAGGATTGGGAGAGCCAGTTGATGAGAAGACTATTATACGGAAGATTCTTAGAACGTTACCAGGGAGATTCAACCCAAAGGTATCGGTCTTAGAATACAGTGAAAATATGGACAAACTCAACAAAGAGGAATTACATGGAGTTCTCATAGCATATGAAATGAGACTTGATGAAGAAGAGGGTACTTCACATCTAGAAACTACGTTCGTTGCATCTAAGAAAACCAATAAGGATAAACAACCTTCAATTGAAAAGACATGCACCTGCAAGTGTGAAGAAAATGGAGATGATGAAGAAGGTCTTTCAGATGAAGAATATGCTTACTTCACGAGAAAACTAAAAATTGGTAAGGGAAAATTCAAAGGTAAACTTCCATTGATATGTTTCAACTGTAATGAGGTTGGGCATTTTGCAGCAAAATGTCCAAACAGAAGTGATGGCAACTCAAAAGGAAAGAAAGGCATTAAGAAATTCAACAAGCAAGGATCCAAAAGGAACTTTCTCTCTAAAGAAGATAGCTCATCATCCGATGAAGACAATGACAGTGAAGAAGAAGCCAATGAGAGAGTATTGTTTATGGCCAAGCACAATAAACCCAAGCACAATAAACAAGAGGTATCAAACAACGAAGAAGAAGGAATGACCATAGAATAATTTTATAAGGAAGCAATCAAGCTTATAAAAGATCTCAAGGCAGAGAAGATCCGTTCCAATACTCTTGAAGAACAAGTTCAAGGTCTCAAAATTGAAGTTGAAGAACAAAAATGCATTGAAGAGTCACTTCAAAAGAAGTTGGAAGAAAGCAACCAAGAAAGGGAAGAATTAGAAGCCGAAGTAGTCTCGCTACATGAGGAAGTGAAGAAAGGAAAAACTATCCAAAACTATGCCAACAACTCAAGGGCATTGGAAGAACTCATCAACAATCAATGATCTTACAATGAAAAAACTGGCATCGGTTACAAAGAAGAAGAAGCAGGACCTTCTACAACAAAATGCAATGAACCTATGAGATCTGACATGCATGTAGACTTCATTGGACAAGATTCACAAGAACAACCTTGGAAGACAATTCCTCGACGAAAATTTCCATCCAGGTACCAACATATTTTTTATGGCTACTATTATTCATGTGGAAAATTTGGTCATAAAGCTGTAGAATGTCGCACGTACCCTAGGAACGAATACAATTCCAGGAGATTTGTGAAATATGAACCTCCCAGGGCTCAGCGAAATATCAATAGATTTGAACATTTAAGAAATAATATTGAATGTTACAAATGTCGAAACTTTGGACACATAGCCAAAGACTGCAGACTTGAAAATCCTCCAGAAGAATCTTCGAAGCCACAAAATGAACGAACATGGAAGAAGAAGAAGAATGATAATTGTGCTCTCGCTCTCAAGGCTCAAAAGAACAAAGATGTGTGGTATGTTGATAGTGGTTGCTCAACGCATATGACTGGAGATAGAAATAAATTTGTATCTCTGAAAGAGAAGAAGGATGGAACCATGTCCTTTGGAAATGATGGATCTTCAAATGTTATAGGATCAGGTATTGTCACTCTCGGAAGCAAATATGTTCTAGCCAAGAATGTTCTATTGGTTGAAAACATGAATCACAATCTGCTCAGTGTTGGACAAATGTGTGATCAAGGACACACAATACTATTCAACTCCACAAAATGTGAAATCAGGAAAGGCGTGTATGGTGAAATTGTGGCTACAGCAAGTCGAGCTCCAAACAACATATATTTTCTGGATGAAGCAACTAAAGCATGTATAATAGCTAAAGAGGATGATACAATAATTGGTAGCAATGATGATCGACTAAGTAAGAAGTTTTCTACAAAGGTGCAAAGTGATTTCGAGATGTCTTTACTTGGTGAGCTGACATACTTCTTAGGGCTTCAAATATCTCAACAAGAGAAAGGAATATTTATATGTCAAGCCAAGTACATCAAGGAAATTCTCAAGAAATTTAAAATGGAATATTGCAAACCCATCCTTACTCCAATGGTAACAGGTTGCAAATTGAGCATAGACGACTCATCTAAGGATGTGGATCAAAGGTTGTATAGATCTATGATTAGTAGTCTTCTATATGTAACAGCCTCCCAATAAGATGTTATGCAAGCAGTTGGACAAGTAGTAAGATTCCAAGTAGCACCAAAATAATCACATATTAAATATTCACCAGCATTGGACTATCTTCGCCAGAAGCTTTGGATTCTCCCAAGTTCTCATAAGATTTTCCTTTTTCAGAATATAAAGGGGGAGTGGAAGTAGATTATAGGTCTACAGGATGGTTGTGTGTTAGGGGGAGTGGAAGTGTGTAGAGGTCCACAAGATGGTTATGTTTCAGGGGGAGTTACCCTTTGCCATTGATGTCAAAGGGGGAGAGAATTTTGTAGGAAGAGGTGTCATGATCACAAGGGGAGTACTTGTGTTGCCATCAATGCCAAAGGGGGAGATTGTTGATTAGCGGGTTTTCATTGATGTCAACCCAAGAAACACCAGGGGCTAACCCAATATTGAATGAGAATTTTGACCTACCAAATTAATATATTCTAGGTCAATAATGCTCTTGATGGTTTCTACTTGTTGAGATGTTTCCGTTGATATATGGCACGCCATGTAATTCTTCACGGTTTGAGAGATATTCATGTTTGAAGTTTGTACCCCCAGTTAGTGGGCTAAAACCCCATGGGGTTGGGGCATAGGTCATTGAAAAGTCATAATTAATATTTTTTAAGCTCCTAAAATACCTCCCATGCTCACTTATCGAAGCCCCTCTCAACCTAAGCATTTATATAAATTGTGATCCTCATATCCTCCTCATGCAAGGGATTTTTCCATCTGAAACAGGTCATCGTGGTATTTCCAAGATAACTTTGCTTCTACGAAGGTTCAGAAGCTAAAATTTTAATGAGGTGAAGCTGAAATCCTGAGGAAGCTCCTGTAGAAATTTCAGATCAAGGTGCGCAACATTTTCAAAGATATGATTTGTGGAAGTCAGTGTTTTTGTAGGCTTTTAAAATTCATCTCAAAGAAGTGACCTTGGGGAAAATGTCATAACTCTCTCTCTGAGTATCAGATTGGAATTATATAAAAAGTGATAGATATTGCATAGAATGTGTTTTGTGCTCTATAAATTTTAGAGCTGAATAAAGAAAAAGTGACACGTGCCACGTCGTACAAGTTCGCTCTACTAAAATAGTCCATAATTAGGGCATTGTGAGAGATTGGGCATAAATATCTCTTGAAGAATCCAAATTGGGTCAGACCTATGGAATTGGAAATAAGACTCAGAGAAATACTACTAGACCAAAAATTAGATATTGGGGATCTGAAATAATAGAGATACACGGATTCAATATCCAGCTCCTAGAGAGTAGAAAATAGAAAAAGCTAGATGTGTTGTCAAGGTTGCAAAGGACTAGACTTTCTAGGAAGCGGCAAAGCAAAGCAAGGTGCGACGAGAGGGTAGCATGACAAGAGCAGCAACCAAGGTGCATTACAACAGCCAAAGTTCATCATATGAAGTCTTCAAGTGGGCAACACTACATACAATCATTGTACTAAGTCATTGTAAATACATTATTGTAAAAGTTGTATTAGTGTCTATCTACCAAGAGTTGAAGAGGCAGTATTGGGAGGTCTAGGATCATCATTAGGTGGTTGTGTCAAAGTTGGGGTTATGGTCTAGTATATCTTCTTCTTCTACATCATTCTATATCATTGTAAAGTGGACCATTTTCCCTAGTATGAAATTCCATTCTTCTTTTATTCTTCTAAATGGTTGTAGGGTGGTGCTAGGGTGAGTCATAGCTCATTGTGTGTTGGGGCATTTGTTCAGTTGACTACTGAAGAATCTTGGGCATTGGAGCATCCATCCAGTGGGAGCTGGAAAAGAATGCTTTTCTAGATTCTAGGAAGTTGGAGCTTTATTTTCAATTGGACTTGAATATTAAAGAATTATTAGAAAATCATTAGGTGGTTTTTGTCTCAGAGTGGGTTTCCACCTTAAAAATTATGTGCATTTGTGTTCCTTTTGTTTGTTGCTATCATTGTAAAAACACTGATAATAATTGAATATTAACTAATGCTCTAATTGAAATGAATACTGATTCACCCCCCCTCTTAGTATTTCCAACAATTGTAGCCCGGGGATTGTTCCCTAACCCAGAAGCTCAGCTCTCTAAAATAAACTCAGTGAGAAAGAAACCCAAGGCTCATTCTTATTCCATAACCAGACTCTTACATTAATAATGAAAGTAAAAAATCTCTAATACAAAGCCAAGAGTTCTAGAACTGCATATAAAATTCGAATCCGAATGAGTTCTTTCTCTTGTCTATTTATACTAGAGGGTAGCTATCAACATCCACCTAAAAATTAGGTCTTTTATCCCTTGAAACGAGAGAGGAGTGGAGCTTTTCTCCCTCTTATTATCCACTTGATCGGTTTCCTTTGACTTCGAGCTGTTGAAGGAGGATATGAAAAGACATTGGGTGATTATATGAGTTAAGAAGGTGGTCAACCTTCCTATGATTGTTGTTCGTCCGAGCCCTAGCATGGAATTTCACTCAAAAATAGCATTATTCCCTTCATTTCCTACCATTGAACCATGTTAGGCTTCAAGTCATGACAATATTTTTTACACCTTTCTCACTAAGAAAAATATGACAAACTGTAATTAAATGTGTGTGTGAGAGAGAGAGAGTAAATAAGCTAAAAAGGTGACATTATAACTCCTTAAAATATACCTAATTGTGGCCCTCATCATAACTGCCCTACTGAAATGGTTTCTCATCCTCTGAGAAACTCAATCCTCATTCTGAATTCCTTCATATCTCTTGTAGCTTCTTTGACATCCCAAGGTAGCATGGAAGGGGTTCCTTCAAGTGGGTAAAACCATGCATTATTTTCTGCTTCTTCAGATTCCTTTTGCTCCTTAGTTTTATCTCTTCTTTCGTGCAACCCCAACATCAAAGGTGGGTTGAGATTTAATCCAATCCACTATATTTTCATTCTTAGCGTGCCTCTTTTGTAGAAGGGTGCTCTCTCCAGGGAAGCTCTCAATCTGTCTAGAGTATGGTACTCCATGTTCCTTAAGCTAAGTTGTAGACCAGTCTATCTTATCTAACATGCCATTACACTCTCCTCTCTTAGTAGTCTAGATATGACATAAAAATATGCAATTTATTGTGCTTGGGTGTTAATATATTTGTATGCAAGGTTGGAATCATTGGAGATTATCTGATGGTTGTTTATGACACGTCTAGGGCTGATTAGTTTTGCCCTAATTTGGAGAGGTTATTTTCCTTCTCTCTTCATCACCTTTTTGACTTATTATACCCTTGTTTCTTCATTGGCCATCCAATATGCTAAGGCCATTAGCTTCATATCTCCCAACCTATAATTTGGGTCCCAAATGTTCATATTAGTTAGAATAAGGTTGTGCATGTAGAACTCTTCCAGCTTGGCCCTCTCTTCTATACTGGACTGACTGCAGAAATCGATAAATTTCCTATAGTTTTGAAAGGGAAATGAACCATGTTGTGCTAAGGTTTTTATTTTAAACTGTAACCATTACTCTTTCAAATAGATGCCATAAGAATTTGAAGGGTGTCTGTATTTCATTGCCTTCATGCAAAGGTCTGCCATAGTGAAAATTTGTTTGTCTTTTTGTTGCAATTTCCCATTCAATCTCATATTCTCTACTTGTGCCTCCTCCAGTTGTTATTTCAATACTGCCTCGCTAAGGCTGACATCATCTAGGTCCCTCCCCATCTCGCTGAGTTTTTCCTCCATTACCCACATATTCAACATTTCTAAATTTTTCAATTTGCATCCACTTGTGGGTGTGTCCCTTTCATATTTCTAGCTCATAAAACAAGGGAATGGAGAGCTTCACAGGGATCAACCTCCCTCCTTCAATGAACTTATAATAAGAGATTATATTGATTTATGGGACAAGCTATTGGAATTTTGTGACGTCTTTCTAGAAAATTTGTGGAGAGGTTGCTTATGCTTGTGGATGTTATCCTACAATTTATGCCTCCCCCTTTATCTCTTGTTTCTCAACTTGGGCACTATGCCCTTCTATTTTTGCCTTTAGTTCCTGAATTTTGGCACTCTTCCCTTCCAGTGGTGCCTTGTGTTCCTCCCCTTGGACATCCTGCCCTTCCTGTAGCAATTTCTGACTTTCATGTTGCATACCCTATTTTTCCTGTATCTCACCCTATTATTCCGGTAGAACCTATTTTTCTCCTCCTTAGAGGTCTGTGGGCAGTTGTGATTTTTTTAGGGACGCTAATCTGGAGGATTTTCTTCTTGCATATGTCATGGGTGTCTTGGATGTTGTCTTGGGGGAAGTGAATTCTTGAATATTCCCTTCTTATGGCCCTATTTCTTCCCTCTTGTTAGGTGACTGCTCAATGGTGATGGGGCTCTTTGTTGGAGTTTGAAGCCTCCCATGTCTCGCCCTGGTGCTTTTCCTGGTCTTGAAATACAGGGAGTTTGCCTATTTCTTTTGGGTTTTATAGGGGTGCTTAAAGTGGCTAAAGTGGAATCCACTTCCTTCTCAGTGTTACCTGGTAAAAGACTGGTTTGATGAGGGGAGATATCAATGGTTGTCTTGGGCCTCAAAGCCTCCTCCTCTTCTATATTTTCTTCTTCTTTTTCTTCATACTTTTCTTCTTCCTTTTCTTCAAATTTTCTCTTTGTTTCTACATCTTCTATGTTTCCTTCCTCTGTTTCCATATCCTCTTCTTCTTCTGTCCTCTCTCCCTCCCCTATTTTAGTGTCCCTCTCTCCAAGGCCAGAGGAAGGGGTCTCTCTAGGATTGATGGTATATTTCCCTATTAGAGTTTCTCTGTTCATGTCAATGAAATTGGACCACATTATAGGATTTATGAGCTTGTTTAAAGCATCTTCTATGATAATTTTTATCAGGCCATGATGGGCCAAGTGTTGGTGTTTCCCTTCCCTAACCCTATGTCTCATATCTATGATGGAGTGAAGAAGGAAATATGGTATGTTCAACCTATGATCCAAAGGTAGATCCTATTTGAATCTCATCTCATGCAACAACCTAAAATGATATCCATAAACTACACTCAGTCTGTCCTCACAAGAGATGTATTTCATGATGTGGTAGGCAACCTCATCCCATGGGTAAGGCAAACTCTCCCTTATTATCCAATTCTTGTCTTCAATGTGTTCCTAATTGGGTAGAAAGAAACTCTTCTTGGAAGTAGCACTAGATACCCTGTCCTCTCTATTCCATTTGATCCCTAGGGGTAAGGTGGTTGCTCTCTTGATCAGCTCAGGGGTGATTTTTATTGATAGCCCTCTTATCATTGTGGTGGCATTGTCATCTGCTTGAGAGTGAAAAGCTATTGCAAAATATTGAGCCACCTCATCATTGTATCCTTTGAGGATCTCAAATAACCCCAACCATTGGTGATTTCTGAAGATGTCTACAACAAGAGGATGCAATCTAATTCTCTTTGTGTCTGTGGGTTCTATCCTATTGAGAACTCCCCCCATTTTTTGAATGTGTTTGATAGGTGTTCTTTTTTGTATTGATGTCAAATATCACTGGTGATATGGGACCTTAAGAATCTTGAATTTTCAAAATGTGTGTTTTCTTATCCCCTACCTCCTTATATGCTCTTCGATTTTCTTAATTATGGCTCTAATGTATGCAAACTTCCACAAAGAATTATTTTGAATTTGATAGGGTGATGGCCACTTACCTCTATAATTTGAATTTTTTGACTTGAAGTGTGGTGTTGTTGTGCTAATTTACAGTGGTGGTGGCTTGCATGCCCCTTCTCAACACTTTGTGGCCTCCCTTAAAGCTTCTTGTAGCAGTTGTAGGGGTTCCTGTAGCACTTCTGGCATGCACAATCGACCAGTGATCAAAACTCCTTAGTGGTCTCTTGACTTTTTCCTTTGGCTAACTATTCTCGAAATGAGCATAAGTGTGAGTGGAAATGAGCCAAAGTACTTTTTATGCTAATTTGAGTGGGCTTGGAGTGTAGTGGTGATGTGTCCCTTGCACGAGGTTTCCATATTTGTACCATTGGTCCCACTCAAGCCTATCGTTTCCTCCTGCCTCGTAATCAGCTCCCACTTTTTGTTATCTTTCCTTGATTGATGTGACATCTCCACGTGCCATGCAACTCCACCAACTTTTTACTTCAACTGTTGAGGGTGGACAAGTTAATTAGACACCGTTTTTCTTATTAATCCCTTTCTTTTAGGCATTTATTCATTTAGTCAATTTATGCATAGCGGGAGGGTGAGGGAGTCATACTTGAGCCTTACCTAGTTTCCAATGAGTTGGAGGATCCCTGACGCAGAGAGCTGGAGCACTAAAATAGTCACAAGGGATGCCTTTTATTTGTTCTATTTTTATTTTCTGAGTGAGGTGCTTATTGTGTTTTTATTTGTTGTGTCTTCTATAGTTACCTCATGGAGACCTCAATTTGCTGCTACTGATGTAGCTTCATTTTTGGAGTTCGCTGGTGATCTTCAGGATCAGATCTTCAACATACTTCCTGTTAGAATCATGTATTTGTACAGTATCACAAGATGACTGCCTATTCCTTATATTTTTCATGTTGAAAATAATATTCCATGACTATATTTTATTTTCAGAAAGGAAAGGAGATCCTGGGTGACAAAGGGGTCAAATAAGTCCATTTTCCATTTGATTCAGTTAAATGAGGAAAACTTTTCTAATCAAGTGTGATGGAGAACCAAATCTCACTGCCTTCATTATTTTTCATTTTCCCTCTCCATTACCTTTCATTTTACCTTTTTTTGACACTCCATGCTTTGAAATACCATTTTTAAACCCTAAACCCACATATATATAATCTTTTCCCCTTCCTAAACACCTTTTTCCCAGCTAAAACCCCATTCCCATTACTAATATCCCTTCCCTTTTACTTATTCCCCTTGTTTTCATTAAAAATAATGTAAAACCCACTTTTACATTGTTTTTTAAATAAACTTTAATCTACCGGGTCCCACTTGAAATAAACCTTGTTTATTAAAATCACTCGACCCCTATTATGTTAAAATCCTGACTCTTATTCGTATTAACGCCTCCGCTTTAAACTCCGCCCCCCCCCCAAAAAATTCACTTCATTTATTCCCCCGCTCTTCCTTTCATTTACCCCTCTGCTTTAATATATCCCTAGGCCCTACTTTAAACCCTCTGTTACATTTACTCCCGAACCCACCTATCAAACCGACCTGCTATCAATTTGACCCCCGACCACCGTCCGATCTCCACCACCTAATCCAATGGCTCCAAATCCTTTTCGCGCCCCCAACTGCCCATTGTTTAGAACCATCAGGGGGTTGCAAAATGGGTGGTTTTGCAACCCCTCCCATCCACCACATGTCTTCCCCACGCTCCATCGCATCCCCTCAAACTAAAACCACAAACCATCCCTGCACCGTGCGATAAACCATAAAACCTCCTCCGCGCCATAAGATGAAACCACTGACCATTTGAAATATTATGAACTTTGTGCTATTGTGGTAAAATCCCGAACCATTGTGATAACCCCTGCAACATTTCTAAAAATACTTGGAAGGACATTGATAGGTGCAGAAATTGAAAATTTTTCACTGTCCGGATTCCTTCCACAGATTTTCCCAAGTTCCTTCAAGCCATATAGCTTCCTTGCAGAAAACTATGTTTTAAGTTAATAATTGTTTTGATTTTTTCAGATGATCTACATATTAGAAGATGGGGTAAAGAATTTGCGATACTAGTTCCAAAGAATTTTTTTAACCCAAAATCTCTTGATTTCAGTTTAAAATGCCTTATTCACTAAAGAATTATGAGAAAAAAGAATAAATAAAATTAGGAAAAGGAGCAGTCAGGGTAAAGATGAAAACATATGAAATACACAGTTAAAGGATACAGTTAAGGAAAAGGAAGATAAAGAGGTAAAAGAAGAAATTACAAGTGACAACAAAGGAAGTAAAAAGATATATAGATAAAGACAGGTTAAAGTTAAAAGACAAATCAGAGAACAAATCAACAAGGGAGACAAAGTTAGATGCCAAGGCCACTCAGAATTTGCCTCTTCACAACCATGTTGGCCACCTCCAGATTAATTTTGATTTAATGAAAGCTACAAAATTTAATATTACAGTCAGAGATATTTTAGCATCAATTCAGAAGTTATTATAAAAGTTAATTTTGTAGTCGGTTGGTCAAAGATATTTTAATGTTAGCTCAGGAGTTAATTTGAAAGTTATTATTACAGTTAGTTTGTCAGAGATATTTTTGTCTTGGGCCTTGCATGGTCACAATTGTCAAAATTTAATTTAATCTGTAGTAAATGCAGTCTGTCACACTAGATTAGGGCAACCACCCCAGTTGCAGTTAAACACCGCATGTATTTTCATTATCAAGGGTTGGAATTTTTTTAGACTTTGAGTTGCAAAGATTATTGTATTGGAGTAGTGTAACTGTTTTTGAGCTGGAAATCAATAATACAAGAATGTTCATAAGATCCTTGAGCTATGTTAATGGTGATGTTATCACTTTTATGTTAATGTTTTCCCTTTGCTTTTCCATACTGTACATCAATCTCCCTGATAGTAGAACATAAATTTTAGATTAAGATATGATTAATGAGCACCTTAATTCTGTCTATATTGTTATCTCAATGTTTTCCTCTACAAGTATAACTAAAGAAGTCTTAATTTCTCTTTAGTTTTACCAAACCATTATCTTAAGGTTTTCTTTTGAATTTTAACTAAATAATTCTTAACTTCTCTTTAGTTTCGCTGAAACTGTTATCTTGAGGTTTTTCTTGTGAAGTTGGGTTAAAGAATTCTTAACTGCTCTTTACCCCCACTGAACTGTTATCTTAAATGTTTTCCTCTAAAGACCTGAATGTGGAATTAAGAGACTATCTAATCTGCATTTATGTTGAAATATAGTTAAATAATTTTAACTTCTCTTTAGCTTTACTGAACTCACTACCATCTCATATTCACACTGCCACTGTGATCCATTTTGCATAGCTAGCTTGCCCTGTGAAAACCCTTGAAAATTTGATGTACAACTCAACCCTTTAATGACTCCATATCCCAATGGATTAAGCTTCCCACCTTCTATCTATCAAACCAAACAATCAAAAAAACAACCCCAATCTTTATAACTAGCCTAAAATTAGAAAATATAATCATAAAGCTAAATCAGTTAATCATAAATATAGAGAGAGCCCTCTCTGAATCCAAGAAGGCTAGGTCCTAGACTCCAAAGTGGTTTAATGTTGTTCCCTGCTACTTGTTCTTGCCAATCGTACAAACTATAGGGAGCTAACATAATGGCGACCGTAATGGGGACTGATTTATTTAAAAATCTTAATATTTATTCAAAACTTAGAAACCCCACTCAAAATTAGATGATTCAAGTACTAGCCAAGATTGGTATCTGGTTGCTGATGGTGGACAATAACTGGCCTCAAGAAAGTTGAAATCATCAACCTAGCGACTCCATAGTTTTCAGTTCGCCTAAAGACTCCACTAGTAGAAGAATCCAGATTGGTTGTGAAGATATATTGACCCTTTTCTCTGACTTATTGACAAGATGGATTCAAGGATACAATGCAAGTATGCTCCAATGAACAAAGATCACATTCTTGGATGCCCACAAAAAATGCCTCAGGTAAATTGGGACATAAATCTTCCTGTTTTTCAAGATGATAAAGTTGATGATGCTTTGCTACATCTCATTAAATTTCATATACACTCATGGAGGTTGAAAGTTGAATGACATGAAGATTTCCTCATGAAGATTTTCATGGTGACATTAGAAGGGAAATCAAGGGAATTGTATGAAGGTCCGAACCCTGGTAGTTTGTTTTCTTTAAAAGATTTCAAAAGGTGTTTTATGAGCATTATAAAGAAAATTATCCATCTTTATCATTAGCTGAAAATTGTTGTGATCAATCTGAAGATATCATACAATACCTTGTAAATATTGATGAATATTTGGGAAATTGGCATCTTGAGGATCTATTAGAAGCAATTCATGAATTTCATGCTCAAGTTAACTTTCATGACAACCAAGAGAAGTTGGTTGAGAATGAAAGAAATCGGGAAATGAAAGAAGATCCACAAGATCTACCTGAAGGGAAAAATGATGATTCATCTACTCTTTTGTGTGAGGCTCAAGAAGACATTCAACCTTATGATCAGTTTTCATAAGAGAAAGAGAACAACTGTGGCTCTATCCAAAGAAAACAAAGACTGCCTCCTCCTTTAACTGAAGAAGAAATCAATCAGATTCTAAGCATGAAACCAGCCTCTAAATTTTCATATAATGAAGAAATTATTTCTATTTTTTATATTGTTGATTTATGTACTGAAGCATTTTCTCATGAAGAAACAAAAAAATAGATTGATATTGATGCTGTATTACCTTCTCAATAAGGCCTATTTCCAGAGAGTACTCCTACTCATCAAAATAATGGCCTTCAAATAGAATTTAGCCAGCTCAATCAAGGCATATCAGGTTTTTTTGAGGAAAAAATAGTAGTATATGATGAGGATGCCATGTCAAATGATCATAAATAAGGGGTAGAGGTTCTCTCTCAAAATAATCTCGAGCGCGACAAAGTGGAACAAGGAATAGTCCTAGATGAAGCTTATTATTTAAATCCTCAGGGCCAGGTATTGTTCCAAGATCCTTTTGCTGGTTTCTTAGAAACATATAAAGAAGGAGTATGTTATGACAGGAATGGTTTTTTGCAGTGTTTAAATAAAATTTTGAGCACTTCTGTTCAAATTCAGGTAAGATGGGAATGGCCTTTTTGTTTTTTTCAGCAGACTCAAAAGACTGAACAAAAATCAATCATGTAGTCATTTACTTGATTGGTTGCATTGGAGAAGGGAGTTCACTCAGTGAATATATACCTCCAAGTTAGATTAGGGTAGGTAGGTATGCAACATAGCTCTTAATACTTGAGCATGTTTCAAAGTTTTCAATTTCAGGTTGTCTATTCTGGCTCAAGATCAAGTGTGTTTCAGACTTCAGTGTGCACTAAGCATGGATTTTAGTTTTGAAGGTTACAGTCACAAAAGTTACAACATATCAGGATTACAGAGTGGGGATCAGCCCAAGTAAATCAGGCTACTGGTCTAAAAAAATTTTGACACCTCCTAAAGGAGTTTCCATCCCCAGTTGGAGCCACTATTAGACTCCTGTATTTTTACAGTATCACAAGATGACTGCCTATTCCTTATATTTTTCATGCTGAAAATAATATTCCATGACTATTATTTATTTTCACAAAGGAAAGGAGATCCTGGGTGACAAAGGGGTCAAATAATTCCATCTACCATTTTATTCAGTTAAAAGACGAAAATTTTTCTGATTAAGTGTGATGGAAAACCAAATCTCACCGCCTTCGTTATTTTTCATTTACCCTCTCCATTACCTTTCATTTTACCTTTTTCTGACACTCCCATGCTTTGAAATCTCATTTTTAAACCCTAAACCCACATATATATAATCTTTTCCCCTTCCTAAACCCCTTTCCCCAGCTAAAACCCCATTCCCATTACTAATATCCCTTCCCCTTTACTCATTCCCATTGTTTTTATTAAAAACAATGTAAAACCCACTTTTACATTATTTTTTAAATAAATTTTAATCTACCGGGTCCCAATTAAAATAAACTATGTTTATTAAAACCACTCGACCCCTATTATGTTAAAATCCCAACTCTTATTTATATTAAAGCCTCCGCTTTAAACTCCCCCCCCCCCCCCCCCGGCCCTTCATTTCATTTATTCCCCCATTGCTCATTTCATTTACCCCTCCTCTTTAATATATACCCGGGCTCTACTTTATATTTAAACCCTTTTTTACATTCAATCCCGACCCCATCTATCAAACTGACCCGCTATCAATCCAATGCCCGACCACCGTCTGATCTCCACCACCTGATCCAAAGGCTCCAAATCCTTTTCGTGCCCCCAACTACCCGTTGTTTATAACCATTGGGGGGTTACGAAATGGGTTGTTTTGGAACCCCTCCCATCTACCACGCGGTGTCCCCCCTCTCCATCACATCCCCCTCAAACTAAAACCACAAACCATTTGAAATATTATGAAATCTGTGCTATTGCGGTAAAATCCCAAACCATTGTGATAACTCCTACAACGTTTCTAAAAAGACCTAGAAGGCCATTGATAGACACAGAAATTTAAAAACCTCCACTGTCCGGATTCCTTCCATAGATTTTCCCAAGTTCCTTCAAGCCATATCACTTCCCTGCATAACACTGTGTTTTAAGTTAATAATTGTTTTGATTTTTGCAGGTGATATACATATCAGAAGATGGGGTAAAAATTTACGATACTAGTTCCAAATAATTGCTTAAATCCAAAATCTCTGGATTTTGGTTTAAAAGGAATTATTCACCAGAGGATTATGAGAAGAAGAATAAATAAAAGCAGGAAAAGGAGTAGTCAGGGTAAAGATGAAAACAGATGAAATACATAGTTAAAGGACAGAGTTAAGGAAAAGGCATAAAAAGAAGTAAAAGAAGAAATTACAAGTGACAACAAAGGAAGTAATATACAAATAAAGACAGGTTAAAGTTAAAAGACAAATCAGAGAACAAATCAACGAGGGAGACAAAGCTAGATGTCAAGGCCACTCCGCATTTGCCTCTTCACAACCATGTTGGCCACCTCCAGCTTAATTTTGATTTAATGAAAGATACCAAAGTTAATATTACAACTAGAGATATTTTAGCATCAGTTCAGAAGTTATTATAAAATTTAATTTTGCAGGGAGTTGGTTGAAGATATTTTAAAGTTAGCTCAGGAGTTAATTTGAAAGTTATTATTATAGTAGGCTTTTCAGATGCATTTTTGGCTTGGGCCTTGCATGGTCACAATTGTCAAAATTTCATTTAATCTAGAGTAAATGCAGTCTGTCACCCTAGATTAGGGAAACCACCCCAATTGTTGTTAGATATTGCATGTGTTTTCATTATCAAGGGTTGGAATTTGTTTAGAATTTGAGTTGCAAAGATTATTGTATTGGAGCACTGTAACTATTTTTGAGCTAGACATCAATAATACAAGCACGTTCATAGGATCCTTGAGCTATGTTAATGGTGATGTTATCCATTTTATGTTAATGTTTTCCCTTTGTTTTTCCATATTGTACATCAATCTCCCTTATAGCATACCATAAATTTTAGATTAAGATATGCTGCATGAGAACCTTAATTCTGTGTATTACTGTTATCTCAATTATTTCCTTTGCAAGTATCACTAAAGAATTCTTAATTTCTCTTTAGTTTTACCAAACTGTTATCTTAAGGTTTTCTTTTGAAGTTTAACTAAATAATTCTTAACTTCTCTTTAGATTCACTGAAAGTGTTACCTTGAGGTTTTTCTTGTGAAGTTGGGTTAAATAATTCTTAACTGCTCTTTACCCCCACTGAACTGTTATCTTAAATGTTTTCCTATAAAGACCTAAATGCAGAATTCAGAGATTGTCTGCTCTACATTTATGTTGAAGTATAGTTAAAGAATTCTTAACTAGTCTTTATTTTTATTGAACTCACTACCATCTCATATTCATATTGCTAGTATGATCCATTTTTCATAGTTAGCTTGCCCTGTGAAAACCCTTGAAAATTTGATGTACAACTCAACCATTTTATGAATCCATAGCCCAATGGATTAAGCTTCCCAACTTCTATCTATCAAACCAAACAATCAAACAAACAATGCTAATCTTTATAACTAGCCTAAAATCAGGAAATACAATCATAAAGCTAAATTAGTTAATCATAAATACAGAGAGAGCCCTCTCTGTGCCCAGGAAGGCTAGGTCCTGGACTCCAAAGTGGTTTGATGTTGTTCCCTGCTACTTATTCTTGCAAATTTTACAAATTACAGTGAGCTAACACTTCCACTTCTCTTCATGTGCTAGATTGTGGTAGAAAGTTTATGGTGCATGCAAAAGTGTGCTTCAGGAAGTGATCATCTTCTTGTAGCTGTCCCTTTGTTACATATCTGGAGCTAAAATTTTGATGAGGAGGTGAGAAAAGGATGTGGAAATGTTGGGGGTGGTATTAGGGTATTTATGTAGTGGTGTGGTTTAGTAAAAACATAAAATAAGTGGCCTTGTGTGTGTGTTAAAAGAAGTTGTATCAAACTGGCAGAATAGAGGCTTAGGCAAGGAAATTTTCATGCATGGGATGAAATGATGGTTAGTGTTTTGAAACCAGATCCAAAAATAGAAGAAAAGAGAGATAAACACCTTATAAATAAGCCACTTCAAGGGGGAAACCTCCTTTACATTACATAAATGAACAATTCTTGGATGATACAAATGACAAAACCTCCTTTCTATATATAGTAGTCCATGGGGTCACAATATAATCCTAGTCGATGTAATATTCCAAAATGGGAAAAGCAACAATATAGCTCATAAAATGAAAGGAACAACAATTATTTAACACATGAAACCATGAGACCAATATAAAGCCATAATATTGATCATATATGCAGCAAATGTACAAAACAATGAGGCACCAATCATAGAATGTGATCACACAAGGCTCCAATACATAAGCACTCTCAAAAGTGAGATGATGCTGCAATACAAAATGTCAGAGAGCTACTACAACACAGTCATATTGGGTATAACTACAGTTGGAGATGATACAGTGATGTAAAAATATTGATATAGGCCCTAATAGAATCTAAACATGTAGATCTGGTCACTAGATCAGCTTTCCAGGACAACCCAAAAGGGTTTTCAGAAAATGCACACAATCTGCCACTGTAAGTTGTAGCCCTAGGGATGAAGATAGCTACAAGAACTGAAATAAGAAGATATGGCTGAATCTGATGTAGATAACTACAGATCTTCTCCAATATATCCTCTGGATGAAATAATGGCTCCTCCACTGAAGAAATAACCTCTCAAAACAACCACTGCAACTACCCCTGCAACTCCTCCCTAAAATAATGAAGATCTGGGATGAAACTGCGTTGTAGGGGATAAATGCTCCTTAGCCTACTGCTAAATGTGTCAATAAAGCTCAAGGGGCTTCTTCACATTCCTTCCAATGGATGGAAACCTTCCTTCACTACAAAACTAGCTCTGAAGACACCTGATCTACTCCTCCACCGCTGCACCCTGCAATGCAGCACAATAACCTGTAGAAACTGTGCTGATGAAGAAAGATGTAGCTTGGTCTGAAACCTAAATGTTGAAATTAAATGAAATACTCTTCCAAGAGGCCTCTCAAGGGAAGAGGTGGGATTCCTTCTCAGGAACGCCTGGTGCTAAACAACACAGTAATCTCAACTAAACAGCTCAAGAATGCAAGAAGTCTAAACAGACCACATGCAAAATAATAATCCCAAAACATAACCCCATATAGTTGCCATCCTTTTCCTTATTTAGTATATGAGATTCCTTGCCCTTTATCCCACTCAATTAGGTCATTTCCTCCATACAATCCATCTCCCTCCAAAACTGCGTTATTTCTCATTTAATGTCCACTCCTCCATAACAACGTTGTTGACTTGGTCAAAGTTGACCTGTTCAACATGAACCAAGCCATGTTCATACTCAAAGGTGCTTTATTTAGCTGCTTAGAATGTCTCCTTTCACACTTGAAGCATTTTTATTGCTGCTAAGGAGATGTATGGGCCTCCCCACCCATTTATTCACCTACCTTGTGACAAAATGATCCATAATATTTCGTTTAGCTAAAAGCTAAATTTTAGGAATATTACAGTCCTCCCCTCCAAAATGTTGCTTGTCCTCAAGCAACTGTAAAGGTGGAGCAAAATTCTCCTCTCCTCCTCTTGTGGCCTCCTCATCAATAGTCTCCACCATTGCTTCAAATATTATACAACAATTCTGTCTCCCAATGGTTCCTCCCATATGTGCAAGTTGGCCTTTGGTGGATAAACCAAATGGCTCTCATCATGAGAAAATGGAAGGTCTATATGGAAACCTTCTTGCTGTCCAGTGGCCTCTTCAAGGTAGGAGTGATGACAAACATAGGGGATATCATTCCCAATGAGAGACTCCCATCTCCGTGCTATCATCCAAATGAAATGAATCACCTTCTAAGATGGTAATTCATAGAAAATTTCCTCTCAATTGTTCATGAGAGGCATATCCCAACTGCTCCAAACAATCATATGGCCCACATCATAAGGAAGTAAGTGATATACTGTAGTGGCCATACCATTTCCCATGCTTTCTCCAATCATTCCCATAAAAAGGATACGTACATCATCAATGTATGGGATCAAAATTGAGCTCATACAAACAACAATATGTACAAATGGAGGTGGATCATAGTTCCACATGTGGCACCGGTCGGTTATCTCATGGCACATCAGATCAAGATGTAGTAAGTGGTTTCCCCACCACTCACTTGTTGCCCATGTCATCTCACTATGGTTTAAAGTGTGAGATATATTTGGTGCTTTAGGAATGCACCCCGAGTGGTAAATCATCTCCCTATACCCTCTTAGGGAGTGGCCATGCTCAACATAGTTTATGGCCCAAAGTTGGCCATGAAGTTTGTAAGGAATAATGCTCCTTCTTGGAGCAATGACCTGCACATATATGGTTAAGGAATGCACATATCCATTATATAATCATTATGCAACCAAACATGATCCTTACCATATTCTTTGCTCATACAAATGGAGTGGCTCATAGATAAGTCCCCTCTCATTCCCAAAGAGGGAAGAGGTGGTTGTGATAACTCCCCCAAAGAGTTATGTATCTCCTCCATCTACACATGATCCATGCATCTCCTCAAATGCTGATATATCTCCTCTTCAAAGCCTTCCCAAGTGTACCCCTCCATGATGGTGTGGTATGCTCTCATAGAATAAGTGTGGCTGAAGAGAAAATCTTCATGAGTTGCTTGTAGTAACTTCTCCTTGAGCTTGGAAGCTCTAGATAAGAAGATCCTACCATGATAGTAGATGACCTCATCTCTAAATGAATATTCCTCCTCATGTAGCTGGTCATCAAGTATCATACAAGTAAAAAGATCCTTGGAATAATCCACCAATAGCTGGGATTTCCAATATGGATCTATCCTCCACAGTGACAATGCTGATGATCTATCATAGAAAGTATATTTCATGTATTTTTCATCCTCTTTGACATCTCCCATGCCAAAGTGGCATATTGGAAGGCTGCTATCCTCCCTCTGTTTCTCCTTTCTCAGCGCAATATCTGAGATGAGAGTGGGTAATGATGATGTTGGGATAATGTCTCCCTCCTCCTTGAGTCTACCCAAGACTCTCGGCATTGTGTCAAGTCCTCCCAAGGTCCTCACCCCTTTGGGATCAATGATTGGTGCAACCAAATGTGAAGCATCTCTCATCATCTCCTGATCTGGTGGTCTCCCAGGTGGAATGCCTCCATGCAATGAGACATCAATATCAAGAGTAGACTACATATATGAATGGACAACTTTGTCCTTTCCCTTACTGCACAAATTAGTCCAATTCTTCTGTGCATCAACCTTCTGAAATAGATAGGTGTGTGTGCTCCTAATCATATGATGTTCTCCATCCTCCCTAGCTTCTCCTTTCATCTGCAAGGTCTTACAATCTATCAATAACGGCACATGCTATTCATGGATTGTGCCTTGATCTTCACATATGAGATCCTTTCAAATTCCTTGTGAACATACAATAATTCCTCTTGTTGGAGAAATTTCCCCATCTTCCTCTTCATGAGGTGCTATATATGCTCTAGATATGACAGCGTTGTTGCCTCCAGCCTTCTCTTCCTCTTCAATATGAATGGGAGTCACCTTTTCAATAAGATGATCCTCTTTTGAAAAAGGGATCTCCTGCCCTCTTTTCCAAGAGTATGAGATAGAGATATTGCCTCTAGCAAGGTATTATGCAAGATGTTAGCCTCTTCAATAGTTTTCTGAAGTGGATTTGGGTTTATATATCCTTCCAACCCATGCAAAGGTTTTTTTTGTTTAGGTTTGTTTAGCTCCACCAAAGGTGTTTCAAAATCTTTTTGATCAAACCTTTCCACTATTATCCTAGTGAACCTTTCATAAGTAGACGTATTTGGATTTTTTAATGAAAAATATTCAAACAACCACCAAGCATAAGACTTATCTTCAAAATGTAGCACTGCTACTTTGATGGCTTCATTCTCTAAAACTTGTTGTTGCTGCAAATAGGTGTCTATCTCCTCCACCCAAGCCCTGGCTGAACATTTAGGTGAACCTTCAAAAGTAGATAGAAAGAATCTACCCACATCATGATGCTTGCTCCTTGTGCCTCTTCCCTCCTTGATCTTTCAAAACCCTTGGAATTTTAGGTGATCCTTGAACCTCTTAGATTGAGATTCATACTCTTGCAAATAATCACCAAGAGTCTGCTTCTTTGGCACATCTTCTCCCTCCATATCTCTTACAGTAAATGTGGGCATAAGACTGCACTACGAATCATAATGTGTGGCTGCATGCTCACACCCATCATGCAAAAATCTAGGGCTTGCTTTATATTCAAATCCCTTTGGAGATTCTTTGCACATCTCCCTTCTCATCTTCTTGATATCTTTATGAATTCTCTGCATAGTTTGAAAAAGAAGCTTTGAGAGCCTCTCTTCCTTTATTCCTCCAAATAATGGATTCATGTCTTTGTTTTTTCTATATATCTCCTCTCCTTGTGAGAAAATTCTCCTTATGGTGACATATTGGCTGAATGCACATGTTGAGCCAAGATTATGCTCGGATACCACTGTAATATTCCCAAATGGGAAAAGCAGCAATATAGCTCATAAAATGAAAGCAACAGCAAGAATTTAACACATGAAACCATGATACCAATATAAGGCCAAAATATTGATCATATATGTAGCAAATAAGTACAAAACAATGAGGCACCAATCATAGAATGTGATCACACAAGCCTCCAATACATAAACACTCTCAAAAGTGAGATGATGCTTCAATACAAAATGTCAGAGAGTTGCTACAACGCAGTCATATTGGGTATAACTTTAGATGGAAATGATAAAATGATGTAAAAATACTTATATAGGCCCCAATAAAACATAACATACAGATCTGGACACTAGATCAGCGTTCCAAGGCAACCCAAGAGGGTTTCTGGAAAATGCATACAATGTGCCAATGTAAGCTACAGCCCTAGGGCTGAAGATATGCTATAACAACTGAAATGAGAAGATATGGCTGAAGCTAATGTAGATAACTATATATCTGCTCATATAGATCCTCAAGATGAAAGAATGGCTCCTCCACTAAAGAAATCACCTCTCAAAACAACCACTGCAACTCCTCCCTAAAATAACGCAGATCTGGGCTGAAACTACGTTGTAGGGGATAAATGATCCTTAGCCTACTGCTAAATGTGTCAATAAATCTCATGGGACTTCTTCATAGGCCTTCCAATGGATGGAAACCTTCCTCCACTACATACCTAGCTTTGAAGGCACCCGATCTACTCCTCCACTGCTGCACCCTGAAACACAACATAATAACCTGCAGAAACTGCACTGATGAAGAAATATGTAGCTTGGTCTGAAACATGAATGTGGAAATGAAATGAAATACTCTTCCAAGAGGCCTCTCAAGGGAAGAGGTGGGATTCCCGCTCGGTAATACCCAGTTTTAAACAGCACAACAATCTCAACTAAACATCTGAATAATGCAAGAAGTTTAAACAGATGTAATGTTCCCAATTTTTAGCCTCAAGCTAAAAGGAACATTATAGTTAGCAGTAGATGAATAAAATGGGTTGGGAGGCCCACTAACCTCTATATAAGAGAAAATAATGTTCCTCATGTGAAAAGGGGAAGAATAAAGTAGCTGGATTGAGCACCTACAGGTGTGAACAGGATTGGATCATGTTGATTCAGTCATATTTGACCAAGTCCACATACACTGTCTAGATACATTGAATCTCCATGATGGACTGCGCAGTTTGGATGGAGGACAACTTGCATGGGCTAGATGGCACATATGGATTGGACCCATTATGGAGAGGAGCACTTGCTATATATGGAGAGGAGCACAACCATTGTATTCATGCTTGGATTATTATTTGCTTTGGTCTGTTGAGACTTTGCTTCCTCTTTTTGTTTAGCAGGGTTGCAGTGTTGTTTAGCACAAGGGTGTTCCTGGTCGGGAATCCCTGCCTCATCCTCAAGGAAGGAGAGGTTCTTGAGCTACATTTCCTCATTCCATAATTTTTGCAAAGCTACCTCCTTTAGCTACAACATAGTTTCTGTTTAGAGTTGGGTTGTGTTGCAGGGTGCAGCAAAGGAGGATTTCCTTGAGCTATTTTTGGGCTTGTTTTTTAGTGGAGAGCTTGTCTATACATTGGAGGATCAACAAGAGAGGCTATCGAGAATATTTTCACATCTTGGCATTTGGCTAAAGCATATGTACACTTTTACAGTGCAATCAATTACAAGAACTACGTCATTTTCTAGAGAGCAGCTGCAACAAGGTTTGATACCTTGACTTTTGGCTAGTTTCCTTGGGCAAGGGCCAGCCCTTTCCCCAGAAAGATAGGAAAAGGGATTCTAATCCCTATTTTAATTTATTCAGCTATGTGCGTGTAATTTTTCAGGGGGACTATGTTATTTGGCTGCTGAATATTTAGATCTATTCATTTTGTATTTTTACTTTCATGAAACCCTTGCTGGGTTATCTTCACATTGTATAAAAGAGGCTAGATCTCTGTTTTTCTCTGTGTTTTGGCTAAATAAAATCCAGATATGTTGTATAAAACATTTTTACTATAGAAACCCTCTTGTAATTACGCTGTTCTTGCTTCAAAGTTTTTTGTATGGATTAAGTAATGGGTTTTCAGTGTTTTCCAGCCATATAAGAACCAGGAGATCTATTTAACTAAGCTAAACTGATTTGTTTCAGCTTCCTTTCTATATATGAGATGTATATTTCATGAAATAAGGGATCCAAGTCCTATTTAACACTACTACAGCGTTATTTCCTGGGAATAACATTTTTATGGTCTAGATCACTGCTTTTTCCCACTTGAAGATAACATATGGAGACATAGTTTTGCTGATATGCTCCTAATATGATTTAAGAAGTTTGTTTGACATAGGTTACATTATTTTTTTCAAGTATCACTGGATCTCCAACTTAATAATATCTTCATATATTCTTATTTTTGTAGAAAATCCGTATTTTGGGATATTACAGTGGTATCAAAGAAAAATCTTGGCTCAGCCTGTGCATCCAAGACATCATGCCATTAGGAGGAGAAGCTTCTCACAAAAGAGATAATTTGTGCAGAAGAAACAATAGCATGACTCCATTACTTGGAGGAATGAAGGAAGAGAGGGTCTCCCTGCTTCCTTTCCAAGCTATGAAGAACATCAAAGAATATCTCAAGGAGATGAAAGGGGAGGAGCGTAGAAGATTTCTGAGAGGGTTTTAAGAAAGCCCTAGCTATTCACATGATGGGTGTGAGAATTTAGCCACACATGCAGATCCACAGCGCAGTCTATTGCCCACATTGACTGCAAGAAGGATGGAGGAAGAAGGTGCACCAAGGGAGGAGACCATGAGTGACTACCTTCAGGAGTATGAATCTCAATCATGGAGATTCAAAGAGCACTTAGACTTCCAAGGGTTTTTCAAACTCAAGGAGGAAAGATCCAGCAGCCACAAAACAAGTAAGAGAGGTAGAATCTTCCTGTCTCACTTTGATGGATTAGCAGATTGCACAGTAGAAGCTTGGGTAGGAGAGCTATATTCCTATTTTCAGCTACACTAAGTTTCAGAGGAGGAGGCCATCAGAGTAGCAGTTCTGCACCTCAAAGGTATGGCCCATGATTGGTGGTTTAATGATTCTACTTCATTTTTTTATGCAAATGAAAAAACTTATCTTGAGTTCACTAAAGAATTGGTGAGGAGATTTGATAAAGGACATTGTGAACCATCATTTGTTAAAAACAAAAACTCAAACACTTTGCATGAGTTGAAGAGACCTATTGAACCAACTCCACTCCATACTTTTAAAGGGGATAAAAACATGCATGATATTTTTCCAAGGGCAAGATCCCCATTTCTTGAAGAGCCCTCTTCTATTTGTGAAGATATGGAGTCTTTTTCTTCAAGGGATGACCGAGATCAAGGGTCTCTCATTGAGGATGAGGCATTCTTATACATGGAATAAGAGGAGAAGGATCAGCATCAAGGGATGATAAGCATTCACCCTTATCTATTTCGGGAGGTTTCTGCACATAAGGAGAGGATTGCACTATGCAGTGAAGAGAGGGACAACTCTGTCCACTCATATACACAGTCCACTTCAGATTTTGATGTCTCACTACATGGAGGCATTCCACCTAGGAAGCCACCAGATCTAGAGTTGATGAGAGAAATATTGTCTTTGGGTTCACCACTCTTGGATTTTGGAGAGGCGAAGAGTTTGGAGGGAAACTTTGGCATGGGGGATGTCAGAGTAGTAGGCAGCAACATGAGGAGAGCCAGATCACCAACGTTGTCTCTTGGGAGGATTGATCCATATTGGAGGTCTCAACTCTTGGTAGAGTACTCCAAGGATCTAGGTGCATGTATGATACTTGATGACCCAAATAGAGATGATGAGTATTTGGTGGATGATATGGTCAACTATTCTTATGACAGAGTATTCTTGACTAGAGCTTCTAAGCTCAAGGAGAAGCTACTTCATACAACACATGAGGACTTCCTTTCCATGCATTATGATGCATATTTTTCTTTGGCAGAGGAGTTCACTTGGGAGGGAATCTAGCATGACATACTACAGCATATGGAGAGATGCATAGCTTGGATGGTGATAGAAGGGAGGTCACAGCCACTTCCCTACTCATTGGAGGTATGGGAAAGATTCCAGTTGGGCCATTTCAGCTCAAGGCCTCAAGTGCATGATGAAGGAGGTATAATTTCACATTTTGTATTGTACTTCTTTTCCTTGTTTGAGCAACATGATGTATCAAGAAGAATTATCTCTTCTTTCATATTGTATGATGATGTACTTGTATCTACTGGTAGCATTGATTTTGGCGATCTTTTTGGTGGTTTGTGGGGGAAGCCACATGATTCTTAGTGTGCACCATTGACACCACATTGTATTTTCATGTTTCCATCTTATGAGATGACCGTCGCAACAAAAAAGTGGCTGGTGAAGCACTTTTTATTTTTTGTTTTGAGGCAGGCATGGAATGCACTGCACTATTTCCTTGTGTGGAACTTTGATTCACTCTCTGGTTTTCATTTGACAACTCGTTTTCATAGTATTTTGCTTCCATATACTGCTTATATGTTTGTACTCATGGGAAGCTTTCTTTGGAGAGTGGAATTTGAGATGGAGATGCCCATTGGGAGTATGATTCTCCCTATATTCCATGTTGTATGTTTCAGGAGAAACAATGGGCACACCATGATTGCAACAACACACTTCTTTCCTTCATGTAGGAGGAGCCCTTGGGTTAACTTGCGTTCTTGGAGGAGGCACTTCTGGTTGAATTATCTTGGGGGTAGCTTGGGCCATTTTTGAAGGCAATGACATTACATCCCAATATCAGAAGCCCCCTCATACTTACCATATATGGAGAGAGAAACTACTTGGATGGGAAAACATAAACTCTCCATTCAGCCCCAACACATTGCATAAAATCGGGGTTGCATATTTCTTTGATGAGCTACCCAGGATGGCTCATTTCATTTGGATGATAGCATGGAATGAGATTTCCCATGTGTATCATCACTCCTACCTTGAGGAGGCCGTGAGATAGCAAGAATTTTTCCACTTACACCTTTCACCTTTTCATGATGTGAGCCATTTGGTCATGCATCTTTGGGAGGAGACATTGGAGTAAAGATTTGTTGCAGATTATCTTGAGCAATGGTGGGGAATATTGATGAGGAGGCCACAAGAGGAGAAGGGGAGAAATTTTTCTCTCTATATATAGCTGCTTGAGGACAAGCAACATTTTGGAGGGGAGGACTGTAATGTTCCCAATTTTTAGCCTCAATCTAAAAGGAACATTATAGTTAGCAGTAGATGAATAAAATGGGTAGCGAGGCCCACTAACCTCTATATAAGAGAAAATAACATTCCTCATGTGAAAAGGGGAAGAATAAAGTAGCTATATTGAGCACCTACAGGTATGAACAAGATTGGATCATGTTGATTCAGTCATATTTGACCAAGTCCACATACACTGTCTAGATACATTGAATCTCCATGATGGACTGCGCAGTTTGGATGGAGGACAAATTGCATGGGCTAGGTGGCACATATGGATGGGACCCATTGTGGAGAGGAGTACTTGCTATATATGGAGAGGAGCGCAGCCATTTTATTCATTCTTGGATTATTATTTTCTTTGGTCTGTTGAGACTTTGCTTCCTCTTTGTGTTTAGCAGGGTTGCAATGCTGTTTAGCACAAGGGTGTTCCCGGTCGGGAATCCCTACCTCATCCTAATGGAAGGAGAGTTTCTTGAGCTACATCTCCTTATTCTAGAATTTTGGCCAAGCTACCTCCTTCAGCTACAGCGCAGTTTCTGTTTAGAGTTGGGTTGTGTTGCAGGGTGCAGCAAAGGAGGATCTCCTTGAGCCATTTCTGGGCTTGTTTTTTAGTGGAGAGCTTGTCTATACATTAGAGGATCAGCAAGAGAGGCTCCTGGGAATATTTTCACATCTTGGCATTGGGCTAAAGAATCTCTTCACTTTTACAGCGTATTCCCTTGTAGGAACTGCGTCATTTTCCAGAGAGCAGATGCAGCAAGGTTTGATACCTTGACTTTTGGCTAGTTTCCTTGGGCAAAGGCCAACTCTTTCCCCGGAAAGCTAGGAAAAGGGATTCTAATCCCTATTGTACTTTATTCAGCTATGTGCACATAATGTTTTAGGGGGACTGCATTATTTTTCTTCCAAATATTTATATCTATTCCTTTTGTACTTATACTTTCATGAAACCCTTGCCGGGTTATCTTCACATTGTATAAAAGAGGCTAGATCTCTATTTTACTCTATGATTTGGATAAATAAACTCCAGATCTATTTTCTACAACATTGTTTCTACAAAAACCCTCTTTTAATTAGACTGTTCTCGCTTCAGAGTTTTCTGTATGGATTAATTCATGGGTTTTCAGTGTTTTCCAGCCATATAAGAACCAGGAGGTCTGTTTAACTAAGCTAAACTAATTTGTTTCAGCTCCCTTTCTATATGTGAGATGTATATTTCATGAAATAAGGGATCCAAGTCCCATTTCTCACTGCTACAGCTATATTTCTTGGGAATAACGTTATTCTGGTCCAGATCACTACTTTTCCCCACTTGAAGATAACATATGGAGACATAGTTTTGCTGATATGCTCCTAATCTGATTTAAGAAGTTTGTTTGACACAGCTTACATTATTATTTTCAAGTATTATTGTATCTCCAACTTAAGAATATCTTCAAATATTCTTATTGTTGTATAAAATCCCTATTTTGGGATATTACAACAGGCCACATAAAAAATAATAATCCCAAAACATAACCCCATATAGCTGCCATCCTTTTCCTTATATATATTATGAGCTTCCTTGCCCTTGGCCCCACTCAATTAGGTCATTTTCTCCATGCAATCCATCTCCCTCCAAAACTGTGTTATTTCTCATTTAATGTCCACTCCTCCATAACACCGTTGTTGAATTGGTCAAAGTTGATATGTTCAACATGAACCAACCCTTGTTCATACTCAAAGGTGAATTATTTAGCTGCTTAGAAGGTCTCTTTTCACACTTGAAGTGTTTTTATTGCTGCTAAGGAGATGTATGGACATCCCCACCCATTTATTCACCTACCTTGTGACAAAATGATCCATAATATTCCATTTGGCTAAAAGCTAAAATTTAGGAATATTACAGCCGACCTAACAATGATAATGTAAGGGCACAATAATAAAAATATGGGGGGTTACAGGGGTAAAACAATAACAATAAGGGGGTTACACTAACATAATAAGGGACTACACTAGTAATATAAGAGCCTAACATGGCCCTCTCCTTCAAACAAGTGTTGTCCTCAATCCTTTATTATTTCTTGATGATTTTGTATAAAATTCTCATCCTTCGATGTGGAATCTTCAATGGGAAAGTTATTCCACTTTCTGAGATACTTTGAAATTGATCTATTTTGTACTTGTTGAGTTCTTGTTTCTGTGACTACTTCAGAACTTCTTTCACTGTGATGTTGATCTTCCTCTTGTTTCATTCGATTATGCACCAAATTTAGGTTATCCTTTGAGAGTTGGAGAACTTGTTGTTGATGCTCGATGTGATCTTCCACTACTTCATTATCCATATTATCTTTCATTTGATCCTTCAAACCATCCAACTTGGCCTTCAGTTTTTCTTTTAAACCATCTATGTCATCTTTGATTTCTCTTTGTAAGATCAAAATTTGTTGCACTTGGTACCTTAATTTTGATATCTCATATTGCAATTCTTCCTCTTCATGCGTCATAGTATAACTTTATGAGGGTTTAATGGGTATGGAATCATTTTTTGGAGGCATTATAGAACTTAATACTGATGAAAAATTCTTCAATATGCCCTTGTAATCACTTCAAACTGCTTTTTCAAACAAACGTTATGCAATTTTAAGGACAAATACACACCTGTTTCTTTCTTTTAATTAGCTTGATATTGAAACTGAATTATCTCTATGATTTAGTATCTTTAATATCTAAAATTATGTCCTGTATTATCCCTCTGAATATTCTTTCAAATGCCATAGGTATGACCTGATTTGGAATTTTCAAGACAAAGTTATGCCCAATCTCCCACAATGACCTAATTATGGACTCGTTGAGTGGAGTGAACTTGTATGGCGTGCCACATGTCATTGTTTCCTCGTTCAACTCTGAAATTGATACACAGGAAATATATTCCATGTACTTGTGGCCATTTCTTAAAAAATTCCAATTCAATGCCTAGAGAGAGAGTTATGATGATTTTCCCACGGCCACCTCTTTGCGATGAAATTCGTGAGCATGAAAAAACCCTAACTTCCACAGATCATATCTCCGAAAATATTTCAAACCAAGATCTAAAATGTTTACACGACGTTCCTCGGGATTTTGGCTTCGCTCTGTAAAAATGTCAATTTTTGAACCTCCGTAGAAAAAACGTTATAGAGAACATGTCGCGATGATCTATTTAGGTGAAATTCAGGAGCCTGAAAAACCCTAACTTCCATAGATCATATCTACGAAAATATTGTGAACCAAGATCTAAAATTTTGACATGTCTTTCCTTAGAATTTCTACTTTGCTCTATAAAACTTTCAGCATCTGAACCTTCGTAGAAAAAAAATTTCTAGTGAAAATACCATGATGACCTATTTGGAGCAGAAAAACCCTAGAATCCAAAACTCTGATACCAAATGTTATGAAAACAACTCCAAAAATAGAAGAAAAGAGAGATCAATGCCTTAGAAATAAGACACTTCGAAGGGGAAACATCCTTTACATTACATAAATGAACAATTATTGGATGATACAAATGAAAAAACCTTCTTTCTATATATAGGAGTCCATGGGGTCACAAAATAATCCTAGTCGACCTAACAATAATAATGTAAGGGCACAATAATAACAATATGGGGGGTTACAGGGGTGCAACAATAACAATAAGGGGGGCTACACTAAAATAATAAGGGACTACACTAGTAATATAGGAACCTAATAGTTTGGGATGGTAGGCATATGTGGGGTAACAATTTTCATGCCTTTTCTATGGTCAGAGTGCTTTGGGTGAGTGCATCTAGCCTCAAGCTTCCTTCCTATAGATTTTCAGGACTTTCTATAGCACTACAAGATTTCTTGTAGCTGCCTAGGACATCCTATAACATTGTAGAGAGAGGAGAATATTTGAAAATTTTTCTCACCTAGTGGTAGAAATTGATGGAGTAATGAGTGATGGGGTTGGATGTGGACTGAACAGGTAGAGGAGAGAGAGAGAAATGGAATAATGTTTCTCCCTTTTCCATATTATCCCTGTTTAACAACCTGTAAAATAGAAACATGTTAGTGCCTTAATGCCATTTTATTCTTTTGATTTTTTTGTATTTCTCTGTTCTTTTTTCTCATTTTTTTTTAAAGAAAGGTAGGCTACCTTAGCAGAGTTTTTCAACCTACAATCCTGCCTTAGGTGCCTCCAAGAGGTTTTCACCAAAGGATCTTTTATTTCTCTTTTTTTTCTTTTTTTATTTTATTTCTGCTTTTCTTTTTTCTTTTGCTCCAATATTTCCTCATGGAGGTTTTCAACCCTAGAGTTGGCCTTGGATGCCTGAGAAAGATTTTCACCCAGGCCTATTTATTTTTTATCTTTTTTTCATTTTTTCCCAGGAAGGTGAGGGACTGGAAACTATGAGGCTTCCAATTACATTCACCTCTTTGTTTATTGTGTTGATGAATTCTACCTTGGACATGGGCCTTTTGTACATTTTTATCCTATAACCATTAACAAGCATAGGGATCCTCTCCTCATCTATCGTTATGATTTGAACAACCCCATTGTCATGTCATTTCTCTACTTGATAGGGTTGTAGCCATCTAGTCATTAAATTTCCCTTGAAGTCCTTGAATCTGGAGTCATAGAGAAAATCCCAATATTTTTCCTCAAATATTCTCTTTGATGTGCTTGTCATGCCAAACTTTCCTATGTAGCTAGATTACTTCTTTATGAAGGAGGGCCTACAATATAAATTCATCTAGACCATTCAGCTGAAGCGATCTTTCTTGTTGTGCCTTTATGATGTACAAATCCAATTGATCTTCCATTATAAGGGTGTTATACTCAAATGCAATGAAAATCAAATATTTCTTCCCATAGACTAGATCATATGGAGTAAACATTGTGTAGTGCCTTCCAGGTGGTGTTGTAAGCCTAAGTGGCCTCCACTAATATGTATGCCCAATCTCTTCTACTATTACTCACAAATTTGGTAAGGATGTTCTCTAATGATCTATTTGTCACTTCCACCTACCCATTTTCTTGAGGATGATAGACAGTAGAAGTCTTGTGCTTTATATTTTGCTACCTCATGAGGTTCTCAATAAGATGAGATGTAAATTGAGCCCCCTGATTGGTGAATACCTCCCTGGGATACCCAAACTTGTCCAACAGATTCTCTCTCAAAAATTCAACCACTTCTATTGTTTCCTTGACAACTCTTGTCTCAACCCACTTGGTCAAATAATCAATGTAGACTATGATGTATCTCTTCTTCTCGGACGGTGGATCAATGACTCTAATGAATTCCATGCCCCACTTGTCAAATGGCTCTAGACCCACTTGAGGTTGTAGGAGGCATTTCATCCCTTGGTGTAGGTTTCCCCATCCTTTGACATTGATCATATCTACTAGTGTATCTCTTGGCATCCTGATGGAGAGTAGGCCAATAGTAGCCAGCATGAAAGGCTTTGAAGGACGTCCTCTTAGCAGAAAAATGACCCCCACAGGGCCTATCATGACATGCTTAGAGGATTTCAAAGACATCCTCTTCCCTGAAACATCTCTTGAGGATTTGATCCAGTCCCAATTTGAAAATATTTCCACCAATCCAAGTGAAAGGGGCGCTCTTTCTTACAATCCTGCTCTTTTCTTTGGATGAAAGGTTTGGAGGAAACCTCTCAGCAACCAACTGGTTTTCTATGTCAGAAAACCAAGGAGAGAGTACTCAGATAAAAAATAAATGTTCATATATAAGCTAATCATCAACCATTGTAATGTACCGTTTTTTCAGAAAAATCACAAGTCTGTGCCAGAGATGGACTGCTGAGGCATTTACTGGCTATGTCTTGTTCCAAAGAAGGGAGAGAACCAGAGGCTACCTGGCCTTCTGCAGTCTCTGTCTACAGATATGTAATTATTCCTATTCAGGAATTGCTGCAGCAAGCTCCTTAGGGACGTTGTATAAGGAAGCAGATGTAAAAATAAGGCCACCCACTGCTGGAATGCCTTAGAACATATATATTTCGACCTCCTTGCAGAACGTAAGCTCAAAGAAGTAACCTTAAGCAGGTTACTCAAATCTCCCACAGTGAACTAGCTGAAAATGGCAGCAACATGTAAGCACAAAATAGTTGTCTCCAGAAAATAACGCTATATAAGTGAGAAATGGGACTGAGGTCCCTTAGATGACTCAATATATGACTCACTTACAGAATCAGAGGTAAAACAAATGAATCTAGCTCATATAAACAGATCTCCCAAAACAATATGCCTCAATCTAGCTCAAAACCCCATAGTCTAACTCATGCAGAAAAGACTGAAACAAGAACAGCGTTATTCCTACTAGGGTTTCTGCAGTAAATAAGTGACATATCAGATCTGAAATGAACAAGTATCCAATGGCTAAGAAAATGTGATTCCTTTCCTCTTTATACACAATGAAGATCACCCACAAGGGGTTTCATGGAAATACAAGTGTACAAGTGCAGATGTGCAAATATATGTAGCTGGAAAATGCAATCACTGCAACATTGAACATAAATATGACTGAGAATATGAAAATACAGAAGAGGAATGGAATATAGAGCTTTCCGGGAGAAGGGTTGGCCCTTTCTCCAAAGAATAAGCCCTCAAGGCAAGGGATCAAACCCCGCAGCTGCTGCTCTCACAAGAATAACGCAGTTTATCCAGTGAACTGCGTTGTAATGGATGGAACATGAGTTGGCCACATGCCAAGATCTGAAATCAGCTCTGAAATCTCCTATACAACTCCCTCAATGCAAGAGAAACTCCCTCCATTGAATAGAAATGCACAAGAGTAGATGAAACAACCCTCCCACTGCACTGCCCAGCAACACAGCGTCCTCTGCTATAGAAATAACGTTATAACTGTGCGAATGCTTGGCCTACAATCCAGATGTGGGAGAGAGGAAGCACAACCCCTTCAAGAGATCACTCAATGAAGGAGAAGGAATTCCTAAACAGGAATTCCTCCAAACTCTGCTGAGTAGCAGGAGTTTGCAGAAAATGTCTAAGCAGACATGAAATCGAAATACACAAGCTAACCCCACAATGCTGCCCTTCTCCTTCTTATGAAGTTGTGAGCTCCTTCTCCTTGGGTCCCACCTCTTAGGGTTTCCATCTTCATTTGAATCTCTTCCCTCCAAAACTGCGTTGTCTTCTTAGGCAAGCTACTCCTCCTTAGGCTGCGCTAGTTGACTTGGTCAACCTGACCTTGTCCTCATACACTTGGCCCTTTTCACACTAGGAGGTGTAAAATAAGCTGCTCAAAAGGTCCCTTTTTACATTAGGAAGGGTTTTATTCATATTAAAAAAGCTTCCTCTTCCTTTTTATTCACCTACTATACAATATGAGCAAAAATTAATGTTCCAATTTATTCATGAAAAATTTGGAACATTACAACATCCCTTCCTCATCTGTGGGAAAAGTGAGTCTTGACAAGAAATATGCAACAACATTCTCTTTTCTAGGCTTATCAAAAATGTTCAAATCAAACTGTTGCAACAAAAATAACCATCTAGTTCTAGCATTAACATCAGGTTTTTTCATTAAGTATTTAATTGCTACATGGTCAGTATGCCCAAACATTTGATACCCAATTATATAATGTTTGAACTTACTCAAGGAATGAAAAACAACTAGAAGCTCCTTTTTGGTGACGATGTAGTTCAGTTCAACCTTAGTTAGATTTTTGTTGATGAAATAAATGAAATAGGGTAATTTATCATCCAATTGTCCCAAGGCTTCCCCCACAACATTTCCTGATGCATCAATATGGATATGAAATGGCAGAGTCTAGTTGGAACCTCGAAGTATAGGGGAAGTGGTAAATTTTTCTTTGATGATATCAAAATCCTCTTGAAAAATAATTTACCAACAAAATTCAGAATCCTTGGCCAAAAATCCAAATAATGGGGAAGCCACTTTGCTAAAATCATTGATGAACCTCCTGTTATCACTCCGCTAGATCTCTAAGGCTGAAGAATAAATCCCAACATAGGTAACCACAAACCAATCTTTTAGCTTGGTATCTAACCCTACCAAACCGGAGAGGGATCTCTCTAGAATGTCAGAGCCAAGAGGGTTGGATGATTTAGAGTTTTAGGTTAGGTATAAGTACAGGGTTTTTTGTTTGAATTGGGGTTTCTAGATGGGTGAATTTGGTCAAAGAGGCTAGGTCAGGGAAAATATGATTAGGGTTGCAGAGATTCAATGGGGTAAGGTAGGTAGAAAACCTAACACTTTATGGTTTCCTGAGTGGGATGGATCAGATAGGTGAGGAGCTAGAAAGAGAAATGCTAAGCATGAATTCTTTCTAATGAAGAAGATGAACAAACTATGAAGGTTTTCCCAAAGACAGAGCATGAGAGATGAATTTTTCTTATCAACTTGAAATCCAACATATCATAGAAATGAAATGGATCATGAAACAAAACATTAATACATAATGAGACATAATAATAACAATGCTAAATTTTCATACCACAAGTATCCCAAAGAAATAGTTGCAACCTTTTCATTAAGTTCCTGCCAAAAATGATTACATTGGAGTCTCTGATCAATGCATCAACATCCAACCTATGAAATGAGTCAAAAACTACATGATATTGACCTCAAACAACCTCTCCCAACCTCAGGGGTCGAATCCATGAGAGGAGGAGCAGTTCCACCAAAAAATGAGTTCAATACATAGAGTGTAGCGAGGTCAAACTGACTCATCCCTCACTGTTTGCAAATTTATTCATTACATGTCATCAAAAAATTTCACCTAATGTATTTACCCTAGGTAAGATTAAAAACACCATATTTACATTTAATGTCATCAATTACATAAGTAAAAACATGATTTCTCAAGGAGAAAATCAAAATTGCAAAGAAAACTTAGAAAAATCAGACACTATTCAGGAGCATAGTGCCAGTGTCAGGTGCGCAGTGGCAGTGTCAGGAAAACCCTCCATCCTGCAATTGAGTTTTGGATGGGTTGCAGGTGTCCAAAATGAGGTCATGATAGCTCATTAGAAATATTATCCAGTCTACTTTCTAGATATGTGCTTGGTTTGCAGAATTGACTTGACTTGACCTCCCAAAAAGTGATTATCCCAAGGCTGCTTAGGAGTGCAACGCGAAGGTGAAAAAGGAGACAGAACTGTGATTTTCAGAGTGTTTTTTGACTTTTTCACCTGCCAGTTTGACCAAACAAGGCTAGAAAAGTGGTTGACTTGCATGCTTTCCCTACTCTGAATCCAATGGCAGTCTCCTTTTGATCAAATATGCATCAAACAGAAGTGTAGCTCCTAGGGCATTGTGCTCGTGACAATTCAACTGCCACATGACTGTCCTGGAATGAAAAAAAACTTCAAAAATTTGCAAAAGTGTATAAAAAATTACCAAAATGTTTTGATTGGTGGATGATGATGAGGGTTAGGCACGGAGTGAGGCTTCAACAAGGATATCAAGCCTTCATTTCTCTTCTTGCATGGTTAGGGTTTCAATTTTTGCATTGGCTTCGTTAAGTTTTGACCTTGCAATTTAATTTCTCTTAGCATAATGCTTGGCCCTCTTTCTCAATATGTCATTATCTTTGTTCTCTTTCTCCAAGAGCTTCTCAAGATGCTGGTTGGCCCTATCAAGCCATTGGTCTCGGTTCTCATTGAAACTCATGGCAAACTTTTCATTCAAAGTGAGTTGATTAGCAAGCTCAGCCTCCTTTTTCCTCTCTAGTTTTAGAGCTCTTTTCAGCTCTCTAGTCCTAGGTCTTTTTCTTGGCACTTTTTCTTCTGCCTCATTGGTTTCACCATATTTTTCTAGTGTCTCTTCAAGCAATAATTTATCTTTTTCAGACTCTCTTTGAGCTTTGATGAATTTCACTTCATCAATGAAGTGTTTGGTCTTTAGCTAATGGTTCTCCTACTCAAGAAAGGTAATGACAACCTAGATCTATGAATATTAATTTTTATCTCTCTAATCTTGGCTTATTTTTCCTTAATGACTGTGCTAGTGATCTCAGAATCATCTTAATAATTCAAGTCAACAAGTTCAAACTCCATTTCTGTCTCATGAAGATTTCCCTCCTCATGCCTAATCTCTTCCCGAATATCTGCCTCTATCACCTTTTTCTTTCCTTTGTCTACATGCTTTGTTGATGAAGAAGGCAAGGCCCCTTACACAATATATGGAGAAAACACTTGCCTATGACCTCTCTGATATGTTTTTGCCAATGTCTCTATCTCAACCACTTTGGTCTTTTGAAGTTCAATGATCTTAGCTCTGCTAGATTATCCAATCTGAGTGTGAAATGGTGATGAAATGGGTGAAGTAGTTTGAGATGATGAACAAGTAGATACTGTGGGTTGAGATGGAGGAATGGATGTGGAAGGATGAGATGGTGCAGGCATAGCTTCAGCATATTGAATTAGTGGATCAGTAAGGATGTCATTAGCTATGAAAGTGTCCCATGAGATGTTCAATTGATCGAGGTGATGGAGGACAATGATCTTGATCGGAGAGTGGTGAAAAATAATTTTCATCTAGTGATCATAATCTCTCTTTCGAAAAATGTATGCCATTTTTTCAATGTTCCCAAAGAGATAATAAGTTATGCTGAGAATTTTGACCCTTGTGAAGTGCATTAATAACTGGATATGGTAGGTGTAGAGTCTAGAGAACCTTCCGTTAGCACCTAATTTGGACCTTAGGCTGAAGGAACGCAAATCAGGGTAACCTCAAACCATGCTCAACCTTGTAGCTAGCCCTACAAGGTCAGGAGAGGGCTCTCTCCGGGAAAAATATTCAATGAAATATAAGAGTAAATTGATTTTAGGCTAGGTATAATAATTGGAAATTTTTTTATAAATTTTCAGGGTTGTAGGATTAGATGGGTTGGGCAGTTTGAAACTGGGGAATTAAATCAGAGATACAGGGTATTTCATGGAGCAAGGTAGGCAGGGATTTTAACAATTCAGTTTAAATAATGATGGAATGTTTCAGACTTGTGAGGAGCTGAAAAGGGCATAGGAGATGGATCCTTTTCAAACAGAAGAAAACATCGAGTATTGAATGATTTCCCAAGGTAGAGCATTATACAATGGATTCTACCTATATATCTTGAAAACATTCAACCAGAGATATGTTTGAAATGAATGGAAAACATAACAATTAATAGATGAACACAAAGGAAAGAACAGTGCTAAAATCAATACCACAGGGATCCCACAAATCAGAGTTGCATTTCTTTATTAATTCCTTGCCAAACTATTACAAATGGAGCACAGAGAGTCCTCAATGATTCCAACTTATTCCACACTTTATCCCCCTTAAAAATGATTTTGAAATTACATTAAATAGATAGAAATTGAGGCGATTAGGTCCATAGAAGAAGGAGTTGTTTCACCAGATCAGGAACTGAATTCCGAACATAGAAAATAAACCAACCAGATGCCCCTGAAAGGAATGGGAAACAATACATTCTGATCATCTAGATGCTTTGCAGTTGCTCAAACAGAGGAGAAAAAAGACAAAATTGGAACCATTTCTCCTTTTTATCGTTGTTGTCGTGCTATAATGATCTCTGTGTTTATATTTAGCTCTCGGCTTTGACTATTTGTCATTTGTCTTTACTCTTTGAATAAAAACCAACTGTCGAAGAAAATGCCTTTGAAACCGATGAAAACCACTTTTACCGTTTCAATGAGGAAAAGTCCCTTTTGAGTGAAAGAGAGCAAAGGAAAGGATGGTGGGCCCAAGATGCGATCCCAAATCGCAATCGCAAATCGCAAGCGGAAAGGGGGGAAGGTGTATTGGGCCAATGCGATTTTGAAACTATGATGCGATAGTGTATAGTGGAAGTCTCATGGGGAAAATCACAATCGCAATCGGGAATCACAGTAGGAGAGGAGTGGGCACATTGAAATGATAATTTCTGATGCGATGGAGTAATACAATAGAGCAGGGGTAATAAATGAGGGAAAACGATGTCCGATGATATAAATCCCATTAAAACAAACAAAAATGATTTTTTCTCTTTACAAAGGAAAAAACCATTTTTCATTGAAAAGGAAGAAGGGATTTAAGGTGGGGCCCATGGACAGTCACAATTGCAATTGGGAAGGGGAGCGGGTGTATTATGTAATGGGATTTGCCAATTTCGATGAGCGATATGCGATCAATTGCATCAACGGGGAGGAGGAAGCGGGTTTTAAGTGTTGGGGGAAATGAAATAATGCGCTGCGATGGAAGAAAGGCCGATGCGATTGAAAGACTTAAGAAATGTTTTAGAATCAAAATAATCAAACTATGGCCTTTACAAAGGGAAAATACCATTTTTTTTTAAGCGGGGCAGAAAAGATTTTATGGTGGGACCGGGAGGGAATCACGATTGCAAATCGGAGGATGAGCAGAGCAGGAGTAAAGTGTCATGGGAAAAATGTCGATTGCAATGGTGCGATGGCTTGTAAGTCGTCCGATCAGAAGGGTGGATCGACGGTGGAGATGCAATTGGCGGGAGTCAATCGCATTGGCGTTTCAGAACTATGCGATGCGATGAATCGGGGGCAGGGATTGCGACGATGCGATTGTGATCGGATCAAAGGGATCGGAGATGGCTTAATCACATCGGAGGTTTATGGGTCAAAGGGACTTTTGTGATGTGATTGGGCAATCGGATCGGGGAAAATGGGATTTCAATGAAACAATTTGAAATTATATGAAAAGGTAAAGTTACAAAGTCTAAGGGATAAAAGAGAAAAGGGGTGAGGTTAGGATTTTGGGGACTTTTGTTCACTTAGGCATATTTTCCAATCCAGAAGTCAGTTTGGGGAGTATAATATACCATTGGAAAGCTCTTTCTGAGCTCCTTCTGATGGACATACTTAGAACATGATTTTATACTGAAAATACTGTGGAAAACACCTTTAAACAGCAGGGTGGTGGCTCTATGGAGATAGCAGCTTCTGAAGTGCAACTTATTACATATGAAGACATAAAATTACATAAAAGATGATAATAAAAGCAAAGTACCATGTTTTCACCTCAAAACATGGTTTTGAGGTGAAAATTACATGAAGCTCAATAGAACAATTCTTTGATCTTTCCAGATATTGTGCCTTTGAGTTTATTTGACCTCCTCATGACCTCACTGATATTTATTGACACTTGACTCATTAATTTGACCATGATGAGACCCTAGAACCTAATGAGACCAACCCTATGACCTAATAATATGACTTGGGAGTGAAAGTGAATCATGACTGAAGACCATAGAGAGGAGAATCAACAAGTTTTACATGAGGGGAAACTGATGAAAGACCACTACCATCAATTAATCCATGACCTAATGGAATGATGAAAATTTAAGGTATAGGACTCCTAATATGCAAATGCAAAAGAGTAAGTTTGATCACTGATGGTTGTATGACCAGACTAACACTAACACCTTCCTTCACAAGAAAAGTACTTCATGGTGATTTTAATCATGGGGGCATAACTTTCCAGGAGGTAAGAGAAAGGAAAGACCCTCTTTCCTTCATTAGTGTACCTTGGCTTGATGTATGGTTCATAGCAATGATTTTCCAATTATTTTGCCTTGTACCACTTTTCACCAACATTTTGAATTCCAATGGCAACTCTTATGATGGTTTTGGATATAGTGAAAGTGAAACCAGCAAGCGTTACTTGAAACATGTCACAGCCATGGGAGAGGCCATGAGTTCTTTGGTGTTTGTAGGTTCAAGTCTGAGGATCCTCCCTCCTTTGTGTGGACTCCTCTCTTCCCTTTCATCTTCCTCACTGAATTCTTTGTTTTCTTCTTCCATAGTGTCTTGGCTAGAAACCCTAGGGAGATGAATTAGGAGTGAAATGTAGGTTTGGGGAGTGGGGAATAGGATGGAAAAAATTAGGGGGATGGGGGAAAGGATTATTAAATTGAGGGAGGTGACAGGGAGTAGAAATGTTGTGGAATTTGGGAATAGGAATTTTATTACAGGTATGGGGATTTGGGTGCCTAGGAAATTGACATACCTAGGTCTTAGGGTTTAGGGGATAAAGGGCTTTGGGGAAAGGGATGTAGTTAAATAGGGGTTGGGAAAGGTTAATTGGAATGTGGGAAGGGTAGTGGAAATCTTAGGAAGTGTAATTGAAAATTAGGAATGGAACTAGGGTTTATAACAAAGAATACACCAAATTTTGTATAGAACATTCAAACACCATGAAAATTTGACTTGAGGAATGCTAGGAGATAGAAATTAGGTGTTACTTACTTGCTGGAGGGTGAAGGAAAATAATGTTGAACGTTTAGAGCGCTGACACTTTGTTTTGGAGCTTGTTGAGCAAGTCAGGTAGGTGCGCAACCCCTGTGGGAGGAGCGCAATGCCTCCTCTGCTAGAAGTGCAGTGCCTGAGGGCTATGCGCAGTGCCTAAAGGCTATGCATAATGCTTGAAGGCTATGCACAATTCTTGAAGGCTACGCGCATCGTGGCTAGTCCAGGAGCACAGCGCTGCCACTTTTCTTCCAATTTCTCTCTCTAAGTTTGAAAATCGTGTTATGGAGATGGTTGCTCAATGTTGTAGGAGACAAATGAGGATGGATTCGATGTCTTGAGGGATTTTATACTTGGTGAATATTGATTTTTATGCTTTTGGAACCCACTTTTCTATGTTCAAATTCACCTTTAAACTTCACAATTAAACCCTTTCACTTTGATTTCTTTCCTTCGATAATTGATCATTTTGATGGACTAGGAACTCTTTTCACTTTGATATTTTATTTGTTGGCATGTGGAACTCTAAGTTGGTAGCTTGGGAACCTTGTAATTATTACATATTAAATGACATAAAATTACAAAAAAAAAAGTTACATCTTTTTGGAATAAAAATTACATTTTAGGATGAAAATCACAACTTTGGAATCTGAATTACATCTTTGCAAATAATATTTACATGGTAAAGGGATGTTATTTTGTTCATTCTCTTATTTTGTTGGCTTTATGCAATGGAAATGATGTGTTTATTGTACCTTGGAAAAAACCCTAAAAACCTAATGAGACCTTGAAAAGCCCCTAAAGACCTAATGAAACCTTGAAAGAATGGATTTCATGATGACATCACTGATGTGATGGCATGATGACATTGACCTCATAACTAATGTAATGACATGATTTTGAATTTATGAATAGTTTACAGTCAGCAAGGTATGAAAATATACCAATAAGTAATCAAATTTGAGGAAGAGTGATGTTTTTGGACTGGGACTACGATTAGTGACTAATTTTTTCAATGAACTAGTGGAATGATAAAACATTTTTGAGTGGGAATCCTAAAATGATATGAAAAAAGGATTATTTCTCACTAATGGCAGGATGAAAATACTGACACTAACACCTCCTATAGTATCCAGCCAAGACTAAGAAACTCCTAACATCTCTCTGCTTATGAGGAATATGCACCCTTTCTATAATGGCAGTTTCTTTTGGTTCTACCTGTATCTTCGCCTAAGATATGGAGTGGCCTAGGCCAATCTGTACCTTTTTCAAAAATTCACATTTTTCAGGGCTCAAAGTGAGATGCATTTCAATGCATTTCCTTAGCAACTTACCCAGGTTGGAGAGAGCCTCCTAGAAATCATACCCATAGGGAGTGAAATCATCCACCTAGATCTCCACAGAATTGTGGAAAAGTTCGGAAAAAATGCTCAAGACTACTCTCTAGAAAGTGGCCCGAGGCATTGTAGAGGGAAAAATGAAGGACTCTAGAAGCGACGGTTCCACAAAGACATGTGAATGTGGTCTTGTCTTGGTATTCAGGGCTGACCTGAATCTGGTTATACCAACTGAATCCTTCCAGGAAAGAGAACCACTTCTTTCTTGCAAGACCATCCAAGACTTGATCAATGAAAGGGAAAGGGAAATGGTATTTCTTAGTGGCTTTGTTTAATTCTCGGTAGTCAACACAGATTCACCACTTCTGATTCTTCTTTAGGACTAGGAAAAGATGAGACACCAATTCACTATTTGATATGGGGTAGATGAACCCTGCATCCAGAAACTTTTGTAGTTCATCCTTTACTATGTCCTTCAAGGTTGGGTTCATCCTCCTTTGGGGTTGGCGCACATGCTTGCATCCCTATTTAATATAAATACGATGTGTGCACACTGAGGGATGCACCCCTTACATGTCCTTGTAATCCCAAGCAAAAGCATCTAAGGTTTCCCTCAACAGTTGGCACACTTTCTCTTCATATTTGGCCAAGAGAGATGAGCTGATATTCAGGGATCTAGATGGGCCAAGTTCTACAACCTTGGTAGGTTTAGAGGTTGAGTCAACTAAGCACAACTCAATCCAAGGGTTTCTTTCAAATTCTCTCAATAGTTCATCGAGTGTAATGGAAGTGGGGGGCTGGATTTGAAGGATGTGTTCAAACAGATCATCCTCATCAGGTTGCCCCCTTTAAGAACAATATCTATGGTACAAATGGGGTAGGTTTGGTATGGTACACTTCATCTTCTTCTTCATCCTCCAAACATAAAGGTAGGTCATAGTGAATAGAAGGTTAGGAAGGAGGATATAATACTAGTTTCTTGGACAAGGGCTCATTATTGATGCTCATGTTTCTAACCCTACAACTGATATAAGCATCAGTAGTGGCTAACCAAAGTCTTCCAAAAATGAGAGGATATCCATTAAACTTGGTTTTTTGCTGAAGTACCAGGAATTTGGTGGGATAATCCCAAGAGTCAATTGAGACCATAGCATCCTCAAAAAATCCTTCTAGAGCTACTATGGATATATCTTCAAGTTGAATACCTATGGTGGTCTTTCTCAAAGCTCCTTGGAGGTTGAGTTTTAGCATGGTTTCCCTGGTCATCACATTGATGGAAGTCCCAAGATCAATCAAGGTGTGGGGGGAAATGATACCATCAATGTGTACATCTACTACTGGACTACCAAGTTCTAGGTACTTCAGGAAAATTACTCTTCCCAACATCAAGTCGAACAACTGTCCTAAAAAATTGATGGTGGGGGTGTATTTCTTCTTTCTCCCAAGATTTTGAAGTATTTTCCTTTGATGAGATTATTCATGTAAATTGGAACATACTTAATGGCCTGGAGAAGGGGTATTTTTACACACAGATTCTTTAGTTCTCCTAGAAGTTTAGTCTCTTATGGCGTGTATTGGCTACGATGGACCACTCACTCGGGAAAAGGAGGTCGATTGGTTTGAGGGTTTCTTCCTTCCATTTCCTCCTCAACCTCTATAGGTGGATATGGAGGATGATTGTTTGGGAGCACTCTCCCACACCTAAGTTTAATTTCATGTATCTCCACAACATAGGCTGTATAAGATGTTTCTCCACTATAAACCTATTGTTTCTGCTTGTTGTTCGGATTTATATTGGGCTAGGCAAGAATCTGAGGCGACATGGGGTGAGCACAATGAGTGAGATGAGGTTGAGGTTGGGGTGGAGGAAATAAATTAGGTGGTTGGTTGAGTTGGGGCCTCCACCCTTGTGATGGGTTTCTCCACTGAGGTGGTTGAGGAACATACTACTGAAAAGTTTGATTTATAGGTAGAGGGTGATATGGAGGGGAATAAGTCTAAGTAGGAGGTGTAGGCCATGATGGAGGAGTGGAAGAATACCAAGGTTGAACGGGTGCATTATGGTTTACATGGTAGTAAGAATAAGGTGCACCCTGCATGCCCTGCTGGTATGACCGAGGCACCTGGGGCCTGCTTTGATTTATGAAGTAGAGATTCTTAGGTCCACCTTCCACACCTTGATATAAAACTTTGAGGCCAAGTAAATTTATCTGTGGCATGGTTATCCTCAAAGATTACGTAAAAATCTATGACATTTAGTGGACAATCATTCTGAGGGTGTTTTCTGGTGCATTTAGGGAAAAAGATAGCTAAGGCCCTCTCTACTTCCTCTTGTTTCCTCTTGATCTGCATTGTGTCCATTTGCAAAGTGTTGGAGCAGTGTCCTTGGTGTAAAGCAATTTTGGGTTAATTTTTGGACAAGTTTTTAAAAAACATGGTGTGCGTAGAATTCAAGGGTCTTTGGGGTGGCTCAAAGCTCCTTTATCATTGTAATGAGTAAAAAAGGGAAACCATGAGTCTCAAACCATGGTTTGAGACCATGGTATGTGCATGTCAAAGATCTATAAATATGTAAGGGTTGAGTCGAGTAATGATATCTTATCTTTGTTGATATTTATGTTATGTTGATGTTTTGATCGAAATTTGGGCTAGTTTGTGTTTGGTCTAGGTAGAAAGGCTCCTACTGGTTGTGTGCATGGAGACCTAGTCTTGAGATATGTGCACGAACTCTGCTATTGTGTGCGAAGATGGAAAGAGATTGTACTGAATTGAAGATCCATTAATAAAGAAGAAATTTTGGCAAATTCTAGTGTGATTTCTATGTGTAATGCATGATTATTTTTCTTATTTGTTAACCTGTTTATGTTGAATGCGTATTTATCTGAGTTAATTATTTGTGGAAAATATTTGTATTACTTCCATTTACTAGAAGAACTATCTGTGTGATCGAGCAAGTGTGGTTTTGGTTATGATAAGTTAGATATGAATGGGAGATAATAATATGTTTAGGTATATATATTAAGGGTTCTTATCTACGCTTAGATGTAATATTCCAGAATAAGAAAAGCAACAATATTGAACATAAAACTGTAAGTTGCAGAAAATATCAATGCAATATACATGAGAAAATCATAGATCTGTTATATTATGTATCACATCAGCAAATAAGTACAATATGTTTAGGAACAAGTCACTCAAACTAGGCACGACATGCCTTCAATGCTCAAATACACCCAAACATGAAATGTTGCTTCTATACAAAATACCAGAGAACAAGACATCGCAGTCCTAGTGAGTGTCACTGCAACTAGAAAATATAAATAGATAGATCTATTGATATAATGCTCAAAAGGTGTCGGGAATAAATATCTAAGCTCCCAAGCACAACTCCAAGACAACTTATAAAGGGTTTCCAGAAATACAAAAGATGTAAAATATGAAAAATGCAGCCCTAGGGCTGAATAATGCTATATCACTGAATCAATGCTAGGATATGGCTAAAATGACAAGAAAATGGTTGCAACTTCTCCTCTCTAACTTTCTGGTGAGGGGTTGGCCCCTTCACTACAAAATGGGTTTTTCAAACCTCCACTGATGTTGTCCTCTTGATTTGCACAATTTCTTAAGGAGACTGCGTTGTTCAAGATGGATGAAGCTTGGCCTGATACCAGACAGTGGAATGAAGCTCAAAGGAACCTCTCCTGAGCGGGCACTCGAAGTCCCCCGAGGATGATGGTGGGATTTCTACCCATAAACACCCTTGTGCTAAAAAACACAACAGACTCTGTTAAATAGCTGAAGCGTGTAGAAATTCATAAAATACCAAGACATAAACAATAATCAGAATGCCTTCTATAGCTGCCATCCCCTTCCTTATATGCTTGGTGAGTTTCCTCACCCTTGGTCCCACTCATTAAAGATGCCACTTCCATGCAAACACTCCTCCACCATAACTGTGCTTTCCTCCACTAGCTCAACTCTCTCTATGGTAGTGCTCTTGATTTGGTCAACCTTGACCCCATTTACATGCATTGACCCCATTCAAATTAAGGGTTGCTTTATTTCAGCTAGCTACACTGATCCACATTCATACTGGAAGTGGTTTTATTCCTACTAAATATATTTAAGGTTCTCTCTACCTACTTATTCATCTAAGTTATGAATGAAAGAAAAATATAATATTCCAACTAGCTAAAAGCTAATTAGGAATATTAAATTCCTCCCCTCCCAAATTTTTCTTGTCCTCAAGCAACTATAAAGACAGATCATGCAAATTCTTCTCTCCCTCCCAAGTGGCATCCTCATCTGGTAGATTCCTCCATCGAATCAGATATTCTCTAATCACCTTGCTCCTTAGTTGCCTCTACAGAGTGTACAAGATAGCCTCCGATTGTAAAACCATATGGCCATCATCATCAATAGGTGGGAGATCCATGGTGGCAACCACATGTCCAATGGCCTTCTTGAGGCATGAGACATGAAAAATGTTATGGATCTTACTCCCAATGGGGAGCTCCAACTCATATGATACCTCTCCAACATGGCAGATCACCCTGTATGGCCCATAGAATTGGGACTTAATCTTTTCAGCCCCCTTCTCCTTCAGTGTAGACTATCTGTAAGGCTGGAGACGGAGATAGACTAAGTCATCAACCTCAAAATGCCTCTCTATCCGACCGTGGTATGCATACAACTTCTGCTAGTTCTGGGTTGTAGCAATGTTGTCCTTGAGAGAACGTAGTATATCCTGACTCTCCTAGATCCACTCCTTGGCTGTAGGAGCCTTTATTGCTCCAAAATTCACATTAAAAAATGATAGAGCATCATACCCATAAAGAGCCCCAAATGGAGTCATGCCAATGGACATGTGAAAAGTTGGGTTGTAGCAATACTCTACCAAATGGAGCTAGTGCAGCCATGATCTTTTCTACCCCGAAATATAGTTTCACAAGTATCCTTCTAGCTACTTGTTTACTATCTATTTCTTCCCATCAGTCTGAGGGTGATAACTGGTACTCAGTGTCAAGTCAGTACCCACTAACTGATAAAGCTCCTACCAAAATCCACCAATGAAGTGGCTATCCTGATCACTGACTATGGTCTTTGGAAGAACATGGAGTCTAAAGACATCTCTAAAGAAGATATCGGCCACCTATGAAGCAGTATATAATGTAGAAATAGAAAAGAAATGTGAATAATTTGTTAATCGATCAACAACTACAAACATACAATCCTTACCAAGAACTGTAGGTAGACTGGTGATGAAGTCCATGGAAATACTCTCCCATTTTCCTTCCGAAATAGGGAGTGGTGGCAATAATCCCACAGGATAGATTTTATCTCCTTTGTTTTGCTGGAAAACTATGCACCCCCTGATGTGTTTGTTAGGGTCTCGTGATTTGGCTGATTGGCAAGCCAATGACAGTGTAACATCAAACCAAGCTTTGGAGCCCGAGGACCTAGCCTTCCTGGACTCAGAGAGGGCTCTCTCTATATGTGTAAAGGATAGTTTTTAAGTTGTGAGGGATGAAACTGATCAAAGGTATGAAATAGGTAAGAAGAAGTCAGATCAACTGGGCTATGGGGTCAAAAAGGTCAAGGAAGCTATCAGATGATGATAAAAGGCTACTGTAGGGCCGATTTGATTCAAGGTAGAAAGGATCTTTAGGCAAAATGGTGTAAATGGACATCAAGTTTGGGAACAACAAAGAGTTTCAAGTATAACTAGATTCAATAGATAACATAACATGGTAGGGCAAACTATTAATCATGCATGATGTAACTAATAAGCTAATCAATACGTAGAAACAAACATTCAAGCCATGCATAGAAGTATAAGACCCTCTAACTTTGGGAAATGGCTATCAGACTTTGGGGAAAACACATAAGACAAACTAACAACTCAAAATACTATGCTGGAATGCCTAAACATAGTCTTTAAGTTATTGGGCACTTTGACAAACAAGCTTTCATAGTTTTAGGCAAAGGGCTAGATCGGGACTAGGCCTCCTTGGTTCAACAAGATGATAAACTAATCAGTTAAAGAGAAATTTCATGGATGGAACTATGGCTGGCCATTGGTAAGCAGGGCATACCTTAAATCATACTTAGCAAGCATAGAAATATGAATGAAACAAGCAACAATATCCTCAAGTTGTTAAAGAGCAGTTAAGAATTCTTTAATGCAACTAAGGAAGAAGAAAACATAAAGCTATGAAGATTCAGGAAATTTGAGGTGCCTCCATGGGCATTTCTCAAACTTGTTCTCTACTGATCTATAGAAAACAAGAAACATGCATTCATGAATGAAAACTAGAAGACAAAACATAAGAAAAACTCTTATACCATTCTACCATTTTACCTATACTGATCCATCAACAATCTTCATCATTCATTCAAGAGCATCCAAGAAATGAGTCCAAAATCATAACACAAGTATGTTCTTCAAAGCTCATATGACCAATATATTGCTTCTTCTCTCAAATTCAACCTTGTTTATAATGAGAGTTTTGTGGAATAAATAGGCTCAAGTGAGGAAAACCTCATGGTTCAGATTCCTCTCCTATTGGCCTAATCAAAATATCTAATTTTGTCCTTGAGGCTTTGCAAAGCCCAAGGCACAAAAATATCTCATAAAATATCTAGAAAATGCTAAAAATGGGAATTATATTGACTTTAAATTATTTTCCAAGTGCAAAAATAGCTAAACGCACATTTCGAAAATGCAGATTTTAGAGGTTCAAAAATTACAAAAATACTTCAAATTTTCATCAGCAAAAGGTCCCCTGACTTGCCGGAAACATTTGGCAGCCTTCCTGGTGTCGAAACGAGGCTCATGATAGCTCGCTCTGATGCCTCTGAGTGTCTACTTTCCGAAAAAACTGAAATTTATCCAATCCGATGCCCAGAAGTCCTCCAAATATGCACCTGTGTGTAAAAATCCAGAAAATTACAGTCTGCTGATAGACCGGGCAGAGTGTGCAAAATGCGAGCCTTTTTTGCCGTTTTGAGGGGGCAAATGATCTCCAAATGCTCTGAAAATCGCTGAGGACATGCTCATGAAATTATGGCATCCGATGATACCATTCTCCTCCCTTGATGAATCCTCAAAATGAAATGGCGAATTTATGAGTTTTTGATCAAAAACTCAAAAATGCCAAAAGACCAAAATTTGTCAAAATGGGCCCAAAATTGGTGTGCATGACCCTCAAGGGTTCTTAGCAACATGTTCCGAACCTGAAGCCAAAATTTCAAGTGCTGATGTGCCTTTCTTCTCTTTCTGTTCTGGGCGCTTCCCCTTTGCTTCCTTCAGTTTCTCTTGGGTGACCTTTAGCTTGCGTCGGGCAAACTGATTTAGCTTTTGATAGTGTTGTGTCATCTTCCTTTGCAGCTCTAGGTCTCTGTTTGCCTTTTCAAGCTTCATCTCCAAGTGTTTATTGGCTCTTTCTAGCCATGCCTCCTTATTCCCTTCAATTTCTTGCTCAAGTAGTGCAGTGAGGGGACAGGATTGAAGATGGGCATGTTCTTCTTCCTTTTGCTTTTCCATGGCTCTTTTAAGCCCTATGGTTCTAGGCCTCTTCCGCCTAGGCTGGTCTTCTTCTTCACCCTCGTCAAACTCACCAATGAGCTCCTCTATTTTTGCTTGTGCCTTGGTAGCCTCATTCTTGTATTTAATTTCCCGTGCTTCATGAACTGCCATGTGAACACTCATCTGTCTATTTTGGATCTCCAAGAAGTGGTTGAAGTTCCTTGCTCGGTGAAGATCATTCTCCAATGCCTCAATTTTCCCCTCTCTATGGATTAGGAGGTTTTCAAGAATGCGGGCTTCATTATCGTTGTCATCACTTTCGATTGGAATGACAGCCAATGCACCTCCATGTTTTTGACTTTCTCCAACCTTGCCTTTCCCTTTACCTTTGAAAGCTAACCTTGCACTCTTCCTTCTTGGCATGCTAGTGGGAGACTTCTTGGGCGATTTTCTTTTTCTCTAGATAGCTCTTGTCACTTTTGGAGTGGCAGCCTTAGGCCCTTTCTTTCTTACTGTGCTGGGCTTTGTTTTTTTAGGAGAAGGAGGCATGATGGCATTGCCTTTGTCACTTTGTTTGTCACCTTCCAGAAAAAACCTTTCCTCTTGAAACTACTGTGCAACTTGAGGAGGCTGTAATGTGTCATGAGAGGACTGCTGCTGCTCACTTTCTTCATGCTGTTCAAACTGCTGTTCCTCTTCACCAACATCAAGTTGTTGTCCTACCTCAACCCTTTGTTCAAATTATGGTTCAATCTGCTACCCCTGACCATCCAAATCATGTTGCTGCTCTTCCTCTTGTCCCTGCTGTTCATCATCACTGAGATGCTGCTGTTTAACACTCTTTTCTTCTTGCTCTTGCTGCTGACCTTCACCACTGTTCTGCTGCCGACCTTCATTTTCAGTTTGCTGCTCTTCATCCCTTTCTTCTTGCTCATGCCCTTTCTCTTCTTGCTTTCCACTTCCATCTCCTTCTTCATGCTCCTTTGATTGCCCTGTAGTGAATTTGAGCTTTCTAGGAGTGGCTTTGCTAGAGGAAGGTGAGGGGCGATGAATAGGTGATGTGGGAGATGTATGGACCGGAGGAACAGTGGAGAAATCTGGGTGACTAATGAAAACATCCCATGGAACCTCTTTCTTCTCTAGCTATTGTAGGATGATGATTTTAATCAGAGAATGATGGCATAGAGAAGCTACTTGTTGTGATGGAGGCTTTTTCTGGACAGAAGAGGCCATTTTCTCAATACTTTTTCACAAGAAGTAAGGAAGATTGAGCTGCTTGGTTCTAGTGAAGTGCATCAATAGTCGGATGTGGTATGCATATACTCGGGAGAATCTCCCTTCACAGGTGAAATATTTCATTATGATCTTCATAAGAGGAGCATAGCTGGCAAGAAGATGAGAGAAAGGAAAAATAGCAGTGCATGTTTCTCTGTGCTCGGGCTTGATGAAAGGCTTGTAGTCATCCAAGTCTAGATATGCTTTCTTGAACCTTTTTCTGCCAATGTATGGGATTTTAGTTGCCTTGGACACATACCTCGAAGAGAACTTGAAATCAAGGCCTGCCACTTGGAAATGTTTTTCTTTGAATCTCAAGGCGCACAAGTGTGTTAAGGGCGAGAAACTTTTGACCTCCTGCACTCTCTCGCAGAAATCCAAACAACCTACCTCATGAAAATTGAAAAGGATGGATGGATGTGCATTTAACTCCTCAGTAGAAATAGGCTCATATCTCTTGTGTAAACTGCTTCTGCTGTCTTGCCTAGGAGGAATTTTGGGCTAAATAAGCTCTTGAAGCACCAAACTATCTCACTATCTTTAAAATGCCTTCTTGGAGCTAAACTCTGTCTCAGCCTTCTGTCACTTCATTGTTTGATAATGCAGCAATGGTTTTGAGGATAGTGTGAAATGCCCTCCTTTGATATAAGACCCTGTCCCTTCAAAACAAAGCCCTTTCTTGCCTTTTAATCAGCAAATACTCATAATGACATACACAGTCAATCAAAGAAAACACAGTGAAGGTACTTTCCTGTGTTGGTGGTAAGAGAACCCTGCTTTTAGATGTTTTGAGAATACAGTGTAACCTTGTATCCTAGACAAAGGTAAAAAAAAACAATCTTCTAAGCTTCAAGCCACTGATTTTTCCTTGTGGGACCCTTCACCATTAGATTCAAATAACCAAAGCACAGTTAACCAGAGTATATCTATTCAGTCCAAATCCACTGTTCATAGGGCAGGGTGATAAAACTTGTGGTGTTTGATGTGTCAACACAGGTTTTGTAGTCAGTCAAGTAGCAACAAAACTCCTTTTTAAACAAAACACCACCCTCTTTAAACCCTACTGTCCCTTATACCAGTTTTGCCACACACACCTGTAGACTGCAAAGGTAGTTTTCACTCACTGACAATGCTCTATGGAATGGACCATCAAAACCTTGTTTCTTGCCTTGTTAACACAGAGGGAACTTCTGAAAAGGTGAAAACATCATGTAATGACCAATTCTGTTTGAACACAGACCCATAGTTTCATCTTTCCGAACCCTGTGCTCCTTCTTTCAATATAGTTTAAGGGTAGCCACAATAGTTTTTTATATCAATGCAAATTCAATACTCTTTGATGTTTTACTTCGGGCCAAAATGACCACTGCAAACCTCGTTTTTTAAATAGAAACATCTCTATCTTACCACAACTCAGAACTGAGATTCACACCGATATTTTATCTCTTTCACCCTACTTAACAGTTTTGCAAAGGGAAAAAGGCACATAGAATACCTTTACAAATGGTGGCAGGCTTTATTGGAGAGCTGGAGTGGCTTTGAAAGCTTCTTGAAGGCGTGTTGGAGGCCACAACTACGCGCGACGTGTTTAAAAGGAAGGGCGCCGCGCACAAATTGATGTCGGGTGACCTGTCGGGTCGACAGGACCCGAGTGCACAGGCGTGCCGCACGTATGTACAGGCGCGCCACGCGGTAGTTATCCGCCCGTGTAAATTTTCCTGTGAGCGCGTCGCGCGGTGAAAACTATGAGAAACCCGTGAAAAACCTCAAATTTTCTTCTTTGACTTAGTTGATCAGCGAAAGAGGAAAATTCTCTTGGATTTGAAATGTCGAATAAGTGGGAGCAACAGTCTTTTAACCTTTTAAAAGCAACCAAAACAAAAAACCCTTTGGCATTCGAAACAATACTTTGTTTTCTTTTCTTTTTTTTGACAACCCAAATGTTTTGACTATTGGCAAAGAACGTGCATGTGCTTTAAATAGCTTTAAACATGTATTAACCTCTTTACTTCATAATATATCCAAAAGGTTACACTTTGCTCATTGTGCTTCCACTTTGAAGGGTATTTAATCTGCTTGCTTTAGAAGTTCAAAACCATCTTGTGCCTGTAGCTTCCTAAAAACTATTCTCTTTATCAAACATGTGACAGAAGAGTGTTTTGACTTGTTTTCAAAATAATCTGCCTTCCTAGTGATAATGGCATGTGGACTTTGCCTTTGATGATTTCTAGAACTTGAAAAATATGCCACAGTCTTTCTTGCCTTTCATGAGCTTGTAAACCTGTTTGCAATGCCTTTTGTAGAGGAAGAAGGTAAACTGTTACCTCAATATATTTTATACTCCTGATTCTTGAATGGCATACTTGTTTCTGTCATTTGAAAGGAGATGGCTTACCTTTTTTAACTTGGTTTGACAAACTTCTGTATCCAATTGCTTCATCAACTCTTTTCCCTAACTGTAGGTGTCAAAAAGTTCTGCATTTATTCAGATTTTGCCAATCTTCTATTGATTAAGAAAGGCACTTTTTCCAATACACTGCCTCTGCTTAGAACATATTACTATGATATCTCTGTCCATTTGAATAATGACAACCTATGTTTGTTTCAAGCTTTTCAAGAAAACTAACAATATGTCACAGCATCTCTTTTGCCTTTTATGAATAATCATTTCAGTGGTGATATTTCTTGATGACCTAAACCCAGATTGTCTGTGTCAGCTGTTATAGCATATTTGAAAGGCATCTGTCTATAAATAGAATTGCTTTCAATAATGACATGTCTCCCCAAGGGTTTAAAACTCAGATCATAACTTTTTATACCTTTGTGTCGAGAAGATAAGTATGTGAGATGTGAAAAAGCAGCTATAATTACTCACAGACACCAAGGCTCTTTTTGGCCACTTTCTTCTAATGGAGCTCTGAAATCACCAAACCTGCTGCATCTGAAGCATACACTTGTCTTTGTGGTGGAGTGTAGATTGCAACAACTGGAATTACACTGGCGCTTTGAATGATACCAAGATGTCTTATGTCTAGGGCTTGTGTACTACTTGCCTGCCTTTTCTCTATGTTCATCTGGAAACCATAGACTTTATCCCACAGCCCAACAGAAACATAAGAGCACACAGAGGTCCTTTTTTTGAAGTATTTTCCTGCTCAAGACTGATTTAAGCCATTCATACTAGCACCCCTGCAGAGATGTTTTGTTACAATAGCTTTGATTAATGGAGTCTCTTTCTGTTGCGCCATGATGATGATGTCTGAAACTTCAATTTATCTTCTTTCTTAGGGCATAAGACCAAAAACTCTGCTTTCTTTTGTTTTGCACCTCTCTGATCTTAGCCCTGTTTTGATCATCATTTTCCCTCATAAACCTTGAGTCACTGCTTCACAATTTATTAAAACAAACCTGTGATTACAGTCAGTTTTGTAATTTCTTCAAATCAACATTGGCCATCGCCCTCTGCTTGTGGATGAAGGAGGCGCCTTAACCCTATGCTTATAGATCGAGGTTCTTGGCCATGAAAAAATACAAGTTTGTTTGATAGTGTTGTCTTTCTTCTACTGTGTTTTCATGCTGAATGAAAGCTGCAAGGTATTGATGAGGAACTCTCTGTCTTGCAAATATATCTCAGGCTCATGTTTACATTGAGAAGCAGTTGTTCTTCTAATGTGGAGTCAAGAATTTTCTTCTGAGTTGATGACATATTTCCTGTGTTTGTAAAATCCATAAACAGTGTAAAACACCTAATGATCAGCTTGAGACTATGGTCTATGCAGTGCTGAGACTTAGGGGTGTGTAAGTGGCGCGACTTAGAGCTGTGACTAACTTCATTAGCAAAGTGGGAGGTCTGACATGATTGGTCTGTAGCAGATGGAGGTTTTTTTACTATTAGATGTTTTCCAAGGGTAAAATGCCTTAAAGCTCCACTTCCTAACTTAGGGGAGGCTTTTGAAACAAACTTGGATTGTCCTTTTAGAGCTGATGGGCAGACTAGTAGGGCTAAAGCTAGATAGGATAGTGATAATGAGGTTTCACCTTGACATGGGTGGACTGAAAAGTAGGAGGGCGAAAAAAAGTTTTATGAGGGTTTTCTAGATGACAAATTGACATATGGAGATCAGCTTCTAGAAAAATCAGCTATGGATTCAGTCATCACCAATAAGTGAAAAATACTGATGACTAACAGTGGCTCCATTTGGGGAGGGCAGCTCCTCGTCAGGAGGTGTCCAGAATTCAGATTTTTGGCTTATGAAGACCAGTGCCTTTACCATTGGCGCAAAATTTCACCCTTCTTTGATGCTATTTCTGAAAAGTGACAGCATGGTTAACATCAATGATATTTCTACCTACCCCACTATCTTTCCTAACATTTTTTCTTCTATTTGGCGCATTTGAACTAGCAGCCTTTTGACAATGTATATTTTTCTTTTTGCAAAATGAACCTATCTATTTTGACTCTTATATCTGCCGAGAGTTCAGATTAAGCTGATGAACTCCATCATTACTCTTCCTAAACTAGATCAACTGTCAAGATTAAACTGTTTGACAGGATTTTGTTCTCTAATCTAAAACATGAAATTCAAAATGATCAAATCAAGGTTAAACTGTCTGATTTGTCATGTATTTGCGGCATGACAGTACAAACTGCACACAAATATTATTCTTCAACAAAAGGAAAACTAGACAAGTGGGGCTAAGATGTACAATGTATTTTTCATCCCTCGCTTCTCTCTTTGGTTCTATTTTAGGCATGTGGAACTAGAATCTCTCCCTAATCTATACTCTGTGATAAGTCAATCTTACACAATGTTGACCATATTTTTCACTCACTAACTTATCAGTAAATAAATTTAAACATGCTCAGCTATGATTAGGCTAGATAGCTGAACAATACATTGAAGTGCTAGTAGTGGCATTTGGACTTGCACGCTTTCTGAAAGACTATTTTTTGGAACATGGGGCTTTTGTTCTATCTTCACTCACCCTCTTTTCTATCTTTTATTGTTTTTTACTTTTCTATTTTTCTATTTTTCAAATAGTGGTATGTACAATGAATGAAAGTGTTTCAAACTCAGAAATCTTGGAAATGACGAAATTTAAGCATCTTATCCTCGTAAGGATCTCCTCTCACCCTTGGCCCACTCAACTCCTGAAAAGAGAAATTTGGAAAGTTTTCTCTCTCTAACATGACATAGGGATTCATACAAGAATCTCTGAATAAACCAATATTTTTCCGCTATACCTCTTTGAATATCTGATTTCCACTCCTTTCCTTACTGTACATCTTTCTTAAGTAATGCATATACTCTTGGTCATTCTTGAAATAGATAATGACATCATCAAGGTATGCAAAAATGCAGAAATTCAGGACTGGAAACATGGTTTTCATGAACAGATTTCTGATATCCAGTGGTTTTGCAATTTTGATTCTAAAATTAGATCTACCTCCCGCAAACTGGAAAAAATCTTTAAGCTGTCTACTTTGCAAGGGAATCTTTTGAACACAACCTGAAACATCATCTTGTGATAACACATGATTAAAAGCACTTTCAATTGGTATATCATGGTCTTGGGTAGAAAAAACAGAATTTCTGTTATAGGGATATGCAGTAGTATTTCTAAAATCAAAACAGGTCCTATGACCAGCTGTTTTATCCCTGATTATTACAGTTTGGTTCAAATTGTTAATTTTTCTCATGTCAGAGTTCTTCCTTAAAGGAAAGGTAGTGGCATAGTATTTTCCCTTGTTTTCCCCGAATGGACTGATATTTAGCATGAGATTGCTGATTCTAGTATTTTTGAATTTTTGGTGAAAAGATAGAATATGAGCTAATTCAAGAAACTCAGGAATGTTTGGACAACAACTATCATCTTTGCTCATAAGATGTTCGTCGGGCATTTTTTCTAGATTTTGGGCTGCTGGGGTTACAGTCAAAGCTTTATTTGTAGTAGAAGAGCCATATGATGGTAAATCCTTGAGGTATGGTAGAAACATTAAATTTCCTTGCTCCCGGGTCCCAAACAGGTTTATGATGTGTAGGTCTTCTAAAGCTTTTATCCGGAAAAAATTTCCACAGGTTACTACTGGTGTTTGACTAGAGCTAGAGCAATTCGCTTGATAGTACATAAGGGTTTGCGCTTCTTGCTCTAATCCTACTTTAGAAGGGGAAGACTTACTTTTGTCAAGACACAGCTATTCATGATCATGGTAGTTTTGAGAATCTAGCTCATCATAGAGAACTAGGGGCAGCTGATGTGGTGGGTCTGAGTTTGTTTCAGTTTTTTCTGACTCTTCTTCTAAGTTTTCATCAGTATGCAGAATGAAAGAGTTCAGGTCAGAATGCAAGGAATACATTGGGATATTATCTGGCTTTTCTTGACTACTAATCATGTACTTCATGTGTGACTCTCGGTAGAGTATTCTTGTTTGGTCAAACACAGGAATGGTGGCAAAGGACATATCCAGTTGAATATTCCCTTGGAGTTTGGCTCCCCAAGATCTGGATAGGAGCATCCCGTATTTGGGTGGGATGTCTGCCACTACTATGTCCATGATTAGATGTTTTATGGGTATCTGGGCCAGACTGAAGCAAAGGTCTTTAATTAAACCTAGACATTTGACTCTACTTGAGTCAAAAGAGTATAAATCTTTGTATGGTCTTGTGATTTCCAGGCCTAGCCTTTCCATTACAACCTTCGGCATAAGATTATGCGAGGCGCCAGAATCCAGCATGGCATTGTGAAGGATTTGGTCGTGGATGTTTAGACTTATGTAAAATGGAAGGGTAGATCCCTCTTGGAATTTTCCCTCTATTTTCGGGCCAAACAACACCTCAAGAGTGTCATCAGCTAGATTAACAGTGTTTGCATCACTCCCCAGATTTAGGGCCTTTAACACTTGGGATTTATAAGGGCTTTGGGTAATGAGCTCAGTAAGAGGCATGGTGATCTTGATTTTGGCGATTTCGCTTTCAAAGCTAAAAGGCAGCTGAAGTTTGGACATGTTTGTTTCATCTTTTTCAGTTACGACCCTTTCTAAATTCTGAGTTTGTTGGCCTTGTTTCGGGATTTTGTTTGCCACAGTTACTTCAGGAATTTTTGTTGAAGTACTAGGAGTGTCTGAGTCATGGCTAGCTTTGGTAACTCTATCCTTGTTTTGGTCATTTTTCCTGACCGTGATTTTGTCATTGTTTACTACTTTGTTAAGGATAGTATCAGGGGTTTTAGCAGTGTCTGAGTTACCTTTCTTGGTGTTGTCCTGATTTTTTCTCCTCCTAAGGTCATACTGCCTGTGAGATTCTATTATGGCATTCTGGAAATCTATGGCAGGGTCGTCGGGATCTTCATAGTTGGCCTCATCCTGATTCAGAGAGAAGAATTCTTGTTCTTCTTCTATGAGGTAGACCTCGCTCTCATTATCAGATTCTATGAGGTTTAAATGACTTTCATCGATGGGTTCTGTATCCATATCATCTTCTTCCACATAATTTTCATTAAATGGTGGCCTAATTTGTTGGTCATTTTCCCTTGTTCTGTTTTGAGGCTTCTCCCTCCTAAAATTTTGGTTTCGGTTTCTGTTTGGAGTGTTTGGCTGGTTGTCCCTAACAGGGGCCTTTTCATTTATCCTTTCCCACATTTTGGCCATGGTTTTGACTAAGTCATCTATTCTAGGATCTAGGGAAGGAGATGAAGTGGAGACCTCGTCTTTATATGTAACCTTTCTTTCTGATCTAGTCCTAGCTCTTTTTTCTGCTAAGTTGGCATCTGCTTTTATGGCTATTTGTTGCATTTCTTCTAAGGTAGGCGGATCCTTGTCTCTCAGATGATATTTCATGTCTGGATCAAAACCCTCGGGGAATTTTGCCAAGGCTAAACCAAGTGGGGGTTTGAAATGAGGTGGGAGGGTGTTATACACACTGTTGAACCTAGTGCAGTAAGCCTGGACACTTTCCCCATTTTCCCGTTTTAGGTTGTTATATTCTGACAGGATTTGAATAGGGTTCTTTCGGACTTCCCACCTGTTTCTGAAAACTTGGAAGAGCTCTGGGATGTTGTGGATGATGTTTGGAGCTAAACCCTTAAACCATGTTTTGGGTTCTCCACCCAGGCTTTGGGCAAATATTCTCATTCTGACGGTCTCGTCTTGTACCTCTAGGTATTCAAAAGCATCACTAATCCTACTTATATGCTGTTGAGGTGTGGTGGTGTCTTCTCCGGTAAAGTGTGGGATTTTGTCTTGATATTTATTTGGGAGAGGAGCTAAAGGTAGTGGCAACACCAAAGGTGCATACCAGGCTGCCATGACGGGAGCTAGTGGATGATGTACAAGATGAGGGCTTGTGGGATGGGCTGAAGTGGTTTGAACAGTAGTGTTTTGGATAGGTGTGGCGGATGTACTTGGACTAGTGACCTGGTTTTGAGCAGATCTGGGATGATAGGAGCCAAATTGATAAAGAAGCTGAAGATTAGGAGGAGTGGTAGGTGAAGCTTCTCTACTAGGGCTCTGTGGCAAATCTAGGGGCTCAAAATTGGCAAAGTCTATCTTACTTTGTGACTTGCTTCTAAAAAGATATGTTTCTGTTTCTAAGCCCAAAAGGGAATCCTGCAAGGTAGTAAGATGTTCAGGTACTAATTGTGTTTTACGGATGGACCTATCAGTAACTAGACTGTCAGTTTCGGAAACTCGCCACAGAATCTTCTCTGGGTCATCTACTATGATAGGGGGATTTGGGTCTGGATGGGATCTGGTGTTGATTCTTCGTGAAGCCAAATTTTTGGGTCAAGAGTTTAGAGAGGGTGATATTTATGAATGTTTTGGATGGGTGATCTCTCTAAAGTTCTACTAAGGTGAAGGATGGTCAAAATAAAAGGGATGGACTAGTGGAGTCGCCAGGTGGAACTGGGTTGTTTTTGTGAAGATAGCTATGGTCCACCACCAGTAACTAATCTGGAAATGTTTTTGGAATTTTCTAAGTTTTATGTGCAGCCTATGGTTTGTTAAGTTTTCTAGATTTGTTTCGACACTTTTCTAGGGTGATGAGAACAAAAAGAGTTTACTCTAAATGGGTCTATGGGCTGCTTGCTTTTTGAACTACCTAAAGGACTAAAAAGTCTATAAAAGTTTGCTAGACTGTTATGTACTTACTGTCCACCATCTCCCGCTATGTTAGTGAGCGATGGGATAGGTTGATCTAGAGTTTGATAAAATATTAAGGCCTATTGGAGGCTAGTGGAGTCGCCAGGTGGAACTTGGTTGTTTTGAGATATGTGTGTATGGTCCACCACCAATATTGACAAAAACCAATCTAAAGGAGTTTTTGGGATTTTTCTGAGTTTTTATGTGCAGCCTAAGGTTTGGAAGAGTTTCCTACAACTGAGTCATCATTTTGCTAGGATGGTGAGACAATCGGATTCTACTCTTCTAAGTTTGACTGAGATTTTGAGAATTACTAAGGGATACCTAGGATTTTTTGACTCAAAGTCCCACCATGATCGCCATTATGTTAGGGTGGCGATGAGGTGGCTCAACTGGTAGGTATTCTTAAAAATAAGGGACTTATAGAGTTCTAAGGTGTCCTTAGATTGTCACTAACTCAAAGTCCCACCGTGATCGCCATTATGTTAGGGTCCCGTGATTTGGCTGATTGGCAAGCTAAATGACAGTGTAACATCAAACCAAGCTTTGGAGCCTAAGGACCTAGCCTTCCTGGACTCAGAGAGGGCTCTCTCTATATGTGTAAAGGATATATGTGTGTTTTTCTTATTGTGTTCTGATTTTAGGCTAGTTATGAAGTAAGTTTTTTGGTTTTTAGTTTTTAAGTTGTGAGGGATGAAACTGATCAAAGGTATTAAATAGGTAACAAGAAGTCAGATCAACTGGGATATGGGGTCAAAAAGGTCAAGGAAGCTATCAGATGATGATAAAAGGCTGCTGTAGGGCTGATTTGATTCAAGATAGAAAGGATCTTTAGGCAAAATGGTGTAAATGGACATCAAGTTTGTGAGCGACGAAGGGTTTCGAGCATAACTAGATCAATAGATAACATAGGCATGGTAGGGAAAACCATTAATCATGCATGATGTAACTAATAAGCTAATCAATACGTAGAAACAAACATTCAAGCCATGCATAGAAGTATAAGACCCTCTAACTTTGGGAAATGGCTATCAGACTTTGGGGAAAAACACATAAGACAAACTAACAACTCGAAATACTATGCCAGAACGCCTAAACACAGTCTTTAAGTTATTGGGCACTTTGAAAAACAAGCTTTCATAGTTTTAGGCAAAGGGCTAGTTCGGGACTAGGCCTCCATGGTTCAACAACATGATAAACTAATCAGTCAAAGAGAAATTTCATGGATGGAACTATGGCTGGCCATTGGTAAGCAGGGCATACCTTAAATCATACTTATCTAGCATAGAACTATGAATGAAACAAGCAACCATATCCTCAAGTTGTTAAAGAGGAGTTAAGAATTTGTTTAATGCAACTAAGGAAGAAGAAAACATAAAGCTATAAAGATTCAGGAAATTTGAGGTGCCTCCATGGGCATTTCTCAAACTTGTTCTTTACTGATCTATAGCAAGCAAGAAACATGTATTCATGAATGAAAACTAGAAGACAAAACATAGAAAGAAACACTATACCATTCTACCATGTCATGGAATCCATCAACAATCCTTCATCATTCATTCAAGAGCATCCAAGAGGCAGTTCAAAATCATAACACAAGTATGTTCTTCAAAGCTCATATGACCAATATATTTCTTATTCTCTCAAATTCAGCCTTGTTTACAATGAGAGCCTTGTGGAATAAATAGGCTCAAGTGAGGAAAACCTCATGGTTGAACCTCCTCTGCTATTGGTCTAATCAAAATATCTAAACCTGTCCTTGAGGCTTTGCAAAGCCCAAGGCACAAAATATCCCATAAAATATCTAAGAAAATGCTAAAAATGGCAATTATATTGACTTTACATGATTTTCCAAGTGCAAAAATAGCTAAACGCACATTTGGAAAAAGCATATTTTAGAGGTTCAAAAATTACAAAAATACTTCAAATTTTCATCAGCAAAAGGTCCCCTGACTTGCCAGAAACATTTAGCAGCCTTCCTGGTGTCGAAACGAGGCTCATGATAGCTCGTTGGAAAGCTCTAAGTGTCTACTTTCTGGAATAACTGAAATTTCTTCAATCCGATGCCCAGACGTCCTTCAAATATTGCACCTGTGTGTAAAAAACCAGAAAATTACAGTCTGTTGATAGACCGTGCAGAGTGTGCAAAAAGAGAGCCTTTTTCGCCGTTTTGAGGGGGCAGATGATCTCCAAATGCTCTGAAAATTGCTGAGGAAATTCTCATGAAATTATGGCATCCGATGATACCATTCTTTTCCCTTGATGAATCCTCAAAATGAAATGGCGAATTTATGAGTTTTTGATCAAAAACTCAAAAATGCCAAAAAACCAAAAGTTGTCAAAATGGGCCCAAAATTGGTGTGCATGACCCACAAGGGTCCTTAGCAACATGTTCCGAAGCTGAAGCCAAAATGTCGAGTGCTGATGTGCCTTTCTTCTCTTTCTGTGCCGGGCGCTTCCCCTTTGCTTCCTTCAGTTTCTCTTGGGTGGCCTCTAGCTTGCGCCGGGCAAACTGATTTAGCTTTTGATAGTGTTGTGTCATCTTCCTTTGCAACTCCAGGTCTCTGTTTTCCCTTTCAAGCTTCATATCCAAGTGTTTATTGGCTCTTTCTAGCCATGCCTCCTTATTTTCTTCAATTTCTTGCTCAAGTAGTGCAGTGAGGGGAAAGGATTGAAGATGTGCCTGTTCTTCTTCATTTTGCTTATCCAGGGCTCTTTTAAGCCCTATGGTTCTAGGCCTCTTCCGCCTAGGCTGGTCTTCTTCTTCATCTTCATCAAACTCACCGACGAGCTCCTCTATCCTTACTTGTGCTTTAGCAGCCTCTTTCTTGTATTTGATTGCTCGTGCTTCATGGACAGCCATATGGACACTCATTTGTTTATTTTGGATCTCCAAGAAATGATTGAAGTTCTTTGCCCGATTAAAGTTCATTCTCCAATGCTTCAATTTGACCCTCTCGATGGATTAGAAGGTTTTCAAGAATGCGAGCTTCATTATCGCTATCATCACTTTGGATTGGGATGATAGCCAATGCACCTCCATGTTCTTGACTTTCTCCTATCTTGCCTTTCCCTTTGCCCTTGAAAGCTAATCATGCACTCTTCCTTCGTGGCATGCTAGTGGGAGACCTCTTTGGCATTTTTCTTTTCCTAGGGACAACTCTTGTCACTTTTGGAGTGGCGGCCTTAGGCCCTTTCTTTCTTGCTGTGCTGGGCTTTGTCTTTTTAGGAGAAGGAGGCACAATTGCTTTGCCCTTGTCATCTTCTTGAAACTGATGCTCTCCTTGAGGTTGTTGTGTGTCTTCTTTAGGTTGCTTCTGCTCTTCAATGTCATGATGCTGATCTGTATCAAATTCTTGTTGCCTTTGATCATCAACATCGTGCTGCTACTGTGCTTGGATTTCTTGTTCATTTTGTGGCTCAAGATGCTGTTCAAATGTCTGCCCAAACTGCTGTTCATGACCTTCAATATTAAGCTGCTGCTCTTCTTCTTGTCATTGCTGTTCATTTTTACTGAGATGCTGCTGTTCAGCACTCTTCTCTTCTTGCTCCTACTGCTAACCTTCACCACTGTCCTGCTGCTGTTCTTCATCTTTATTTTGCTGCTTTTCATCCCTTTCTTCTTGCTCATGCCCTTTCTCTTCTTGTTGTCCACTTCCCTCTCCTTCTTCATGCTGTCCTGATTGTTCAGTGGTGATCTTGAACCTTGTAGGAGTAGGCCTGCTGGACAAAGGTACAGGGCGATGAATAGGTGGGGTGGGAGATATATGGACAGGAGGGACAGTGGAGAAATCCGGGTGACTAATGAGAACATCCCATGAAACCTCTTTCTTCTCTAGCTGGTGAAGGATGATGATTTTAATCAGATAATGATGGCATAGAGAAGCTACTTGTTGTGATGGAGGCTTTTTCCGGATAGAAGAGGCCATTTTCTCAATACTTTTGCACAAGAAGTAAGGAAGGTTGAGCTGTTTGGTTCTAGTGAAGTGCATCAACAGTTGGATGTGATATGCATATACTCGGGAGAATCTCCCTTCACAGGTGAAATATTTCATTATGATCTTCATAAGAGGAGCATAGCTGGCAAGAATATGAGAGAAAGGAAAAATAGCAGTGCATGTTTCTTTGTGCTCGGGCTTGATGAAAGGCATGTAGTCATCCAAGTCTAGATATGCTTGCTTGAACCATTTTTTGCCAATGTATGGGATTTTAGTTGCCTTGGACACATACCTCGGAGAGAACTTGAAATCAAGGCCTGCCACTTGGAAATGTTTTTCTTTGAATATCAAGACGCACAAGTGTGTTAAGGGTGAGAAACTTTTGACCTCCTGCACTCTCTCGCAGAAATCCAAACAACCTACCTCATGAAAATTGAAAAGGATGGATGGATGTGCATTGACCTCCTCAGTAGAAATAAGCTCATATCTCTTGTGTAAACCGCTTCTGCTGTCTTTCCTAGGAGGCATTTTGGGCTAAATAAGCTCTTGAAGCACCAAACTATCTCACTATCTTTAAAATGCCTTCTTGGAGCTAAACTCTGTCTCAGCGTTCTGTCACTTCACTGTTTGATAATGCAGCAATGGTTTTGAGGATAGTGTGAAATGCCCTCCTTTGATATAAGACCCTGTCCCTTCAAAACAAAGCCCTTTCTTGCCTTTTAATCAGCAAATACTCATAATGACATACATAGTCAATCAAAGAAAACACAGTGAAGGTACTTTCCTGTGTTGGTGGTAAGAGAACCCTGCTTTTAGATGTTTTGAGAATACAGTGTAACCTTGTATCCTAGACAAAGGTAAAAAAAAACAATCTTCTGAGCTTCAAGCCACTGCTTTTTCATTGTGGGACCCTTCACCATTAGATTCAAATAACCGAAGCACAGTTAACCAGAGTATATCTATTCAGTCCAAATCCACTGTTCATAGGGCAGGGTGATAAAACTTGTGGTGTTTGATGTGTCAACACAGGTTTTGTAGTCAGTCAAGTAGCAACAAAACTCCTTTTTAAATAGAACACCACCCTATTTAAACCCTACTGTCCCTTATACCAATTTTTCCACACACACCTGTAGACTGCAAAGGTAGTTTTCACTCACTGAAAATGCTCTATGGAATGGACCATCAAAACCTTGTTTCTTGCCTTGTTAACACAGAGGGAACTTCTGAAAAGGTGAAAACATCATGTAATGACCAATTCTGTTTGAACACAGACCCATAGTTTCATCTTTCCGAACCCTGTGCTCCTTCTTTCAATATAGTTTAAGGGTAGCCACAATAGTTTTTTATATCAATGCAAATTCAATACTCTTTGATGTTTTACTTCGGGCCAAAATGACCACTGCAAACCTCGTTTTTTAAACAGAAACATCTCTATCTTACCACAACTCAGAACTGAGATTCACACCGAGATTTTATCTCTTTCACCCTACTTAACAGTTTTGCAAAGGGAAAAAGGCACATAGAATACCTTTACAAATGGTGGCAGGCTTTATTGGAGAGCTGGAGTGGCTTTGAAAGCTTCTTGAAGGTGTGTTGGAGGCCACAACTACGCGCGGCGCGTTTAAAAGGAAGGGCGCCACACACAAATTGATGTCGGGTGACCTGTCGGGCCGACAGGACCCGAGTACACAGGCGCGCCGCGCGTATGTAGAGGCATGCCGCGCGGTAGTTATCCGCCCGTGTAAATTTTCCTCTGAGTGCGCCGCACACATATACAGGCGCGCCGCGCGGTGAAAACTGTGACAAACCCGTGAAAAACCTCAAATTTTCTTCTTCGATTTAGTTGATCAGCGAAAGAGGAAAACGCTCTTGGATTTGAAATGTCGAATAAGTGGGAGCAACGGTCTTTTAACCTTTTAAAAGCAACCAAAACAAAAAACCCTTTGGCATTCGAAACAATACTTTGTTTGCTTTTTTTTTTTTTGACAACCCAAATATTTTGACTATTGGCAAAGAATGTGCGTGTGCTTTAAATAGCTTTAAACATGTATTAACCTCTTTACTTCATAATATATCCAAAAGGTTACACTTTGGTCATTGTGCTTCCACTTTGAAGGGTATTTAATCTGCTTGCTTTAGAAGTTCAAAACCATCTTGTGCCTGTAGCTTCCTAAAAACTATTCTCTTTATCAAACATGTGACAGAAGAGTGTTTTGACTTGTTTTCAAAAGAATCTGCCTTCCTAGTGACAGTGGCATGTGGACTTTGCCTTTGATGATTTCTAGAACTTGAAAAATATGCCACAGTGCTTCTTGCCTTTCATGAGCTTGTAAACCTGTTTGCAATGCCTTTTGCAGAGGAAGAAGGTAAACTGTTACCTCAATATCTTTTATACTCCTGATTCTTGAATGGCATACTTGTTTCTGTCATTTGAAAAGAGATGGCTTACCTTTTTTAACTTGGTTTGACAAACTTCTATATCCAATTGCTTCATCAACTCTTTTCCCTAACTATAGGTGTCAAAAAGTTCTGCATTTATTCAGACTTTGCCAATCTTCTATTGATTAAGAAAGGCGCTTTTTCCAATACACTGCCTCTGCTTAGAACATATTACTATGATATCTCTGTCCATTTGAATAATGACAACCTATGTTTGTTTCAAACTTTTCAAAAAAACTAACAATATTTCACAGCATCTCTTTTGCCTTTTATGAATAATCATTTCAGTGGTGATATCTCTTGATGACCTAAACCCAGATTGTCTGTGTCAGCTGTTATAGCATATTTGAAAGGCATCTGTCTATAAATAGAATTTCTTTCAATAATGACATGTCTCCCCAAGGGTTTAAAACTCAGATCATAACTTTTTATACCTTTGTGTCGAGAAGATAAGTATGTGAGATGTGAAAAAGTAGCTATAATTACTCACAGACACCAAGGCTCTTTTTGGCCACTTTCTTCTAATGGAGCTCTGAAATCACCAAACCTGCTGCATCTGAAGGATACACTTGTATTTGTGGTGGAGTGTAGATTGCAACAACTGGAATTACACTGGCACTTTGAATGATACCAAGATGTCTTATGTCTGGGGCTTGTGTACTACTTGCCTGCCTTTTCTCTATGTTCATCTGGAAACCATAGACTTTATCCCACAGCCCAACAGAAACATAAGAGCACACAGAGGTCCTTTTTCTGAAGTATTTTCCTGCTCAAGACTGATTTAAGCCATTCATACTAGCACCCCTGCAGAGATGTTTTGTTACAATAGCTTTGATTAATGGAGTCTCTTTCTGTTGCGCCATGATGATGATGTCTGAAACTTCAATTTATCTTCTTTCTTAGGGCATAAGACAAAAAACTCTACTTTCTTTTGTTTTGTACCTCTCTGATCTTAGCCCTGTTTTGATCATCATTTTCCCTCATAAACCTTGAGTCACGGCTTCACTATTTATTAAAACAAACCTGTGATTACAGTCAGTTTTGTAATTTCTTTAAATCAACATTGGCCATCGCCCTCTGCTTGTGGATGAAGGAGGTGCCTTAACCCTATGCTTATAGATGAAGGAGGTTCTTGGCCATGACAAAATACAAGTTTGTTTGACAATGTTGTATTTCTTCTACTGTGTTTTCATGCTGAATGAAAGCTGCAAGGTCTTGATGAGGAACTCTCTGTCTTGCAGATATATCTCAGGCTCATGTTTACATTGAGAAGCAGTTGTTCTTCTAATGTGGAGTCAAGAATTTTCTTCTGAGCTGATGACATATTTCCTGTGTTTGTAAAATCCATAAACAGTGTAAAACACCTAATGATCAGCTTGAGACTATGGTCTATGCAGTGTTGAGACTTAGGGGTGTGTAAGTGGCGCGACTTAGAGCTGTGACTAACTTCATTAGCAGAGTGGGAGGTCTGACATGATTGGTCTGTAGCAGATGGAGGTTTTTTGGCTATTAGATGTTTACCAAGGGTAAAATGCCTTAAAGCGCCACTTCCTAACTTAGGGGAGGATTTTGAAACAAACTTGGATTGTCCTTTTAGAGCTGATGGCAGACTAGTAGGGCTAAAGCTAGATAGGATAGTGATAATGAGGTTTCACCTTGACATGGGCGGACTGAAAAGTAGGAGGGCGAAAAAAAATTTTATGAGGGTTTTCTAGATGACAAATTGACATATGGAGATCAGCTTCTAGAAAACTCAGCTAGGGATTTAGTCATCACCAATAAGTGAAAAATACTGATGACTAACAGTGTTGGAGCACATCCTCCTTAAGACCCTTCCATGAGAATCTCCCCCAAATGGCTCGATATGTCTTGGTGAATCCTTCATGACCGGAAAGTGGTGAATCATGTGCTGCCTACAAAATATTCTCCTTGAGTCTAGAATCTCTAGTCAAGAAGATCTAGTCTCGGTAATAGATGACCTCATCCATCACTCTAAACCTCTCATCAGTCACCTATCCATCTAGGATCTCACATGCAAAGAGGTCTTTGGAATACTCTACCAACAGCTGGGCCTTCCATATGTATCCAAACTCATCAAAGACCGCGTTGTTGGTCTCTGTGGTAGGGCATCCGCTACTACATTTCCCTTCCCTTTGACATATTCAATGTCAAAGTCATATACTTGGATTTTTCTCATCCATTTCTATTGCCTCTCCTATAGTTGCTTCTACTCAAGAAAGAACCGAAGACTGTTGTGATCAGTCTTCACTTGAAATATGTTTCCCACCAAATACTGCCATAATTTGGCTAATGCATGCATGATAGCCAAAATTTCCTTATCATATATAGATTAGAACCTCTCATGAGGCAACAACTTTCAACTCTCAAAATCTATGGGGTGACTCCCTTGCATCAAGACTTGTCCAATGCCCTCCCCTGAAGCATCACATTCTAGCACAAAGGGTTGGGTAAAATATGGTAAAACCAACACCGGGAAACTTCTCATCACCTCCTTGAGCCTATCAAATTCCCTCTATGTTGTGGATGTCCATCTAAAGGCTCCCTTCTTGTTCAAATATGTAAGTAGTGCTGCTAGTTGAGAGAACCCTTTAACAAATTTCTGGTAGCAAGTACAGATGCCTACAAACCATTAAAGTTCTGTGACATTCTTTGGCTCAGGCCAATCTTTGATAGCACATATCTTATCCTCATGAAACCTCACTCCATCCAGTCCAATGATGTGGCCCAAATAGAGCATCTATGTGAGTCCAAACTCACACTTGGAGAGCTTAGCATATAATTTCCTCTCTTCAAGAATGCATAATATTGTCTCAATATGCTGCAAATGCTCCTCCTATGTGCGGCTGTAAATAAGAATGTCATCAAAGAAAACCAACACAAACTTCCTCAATGACAACGAAAAATGTGGTTCATGCAATACTGAAACGTTTCCGGAGCATTGGTTAACCCTAAGGGCATCATCAAGAACTCAAAATGGCCATAGTGGCATCTAAATGCGGTCTGGGGGTATCTTGATCCCTCACTTTGATTTTATCGTACCCTGACCTCAAATCAATATTTAAAAAGTACTTGGATCCCCTTAGCTTATCCATCATCTCATCGATCCTGGGGATTGGGTACCTATTATTCACTATTTTCTTGTTCAAAGCTCGATATTCAATGCAAATCCTTAATGTTCCATCCTTATTCTTTACTAGGACCACAAAAGAAGTAAAAGGACTGGTGCTGGGTCAGATATGTCCTAAAGCCAAGAGCTTCTGAATGGATATTTCCATCTCATCCCTGTAGACTTTTGGATGCCTATAGGGTGTGGTGATCACTGCTTGGATCCCCTGCTCCAACTAAATAGTGTGTTCAAATCCTCAATTAGGTGGCCTCCCTGGTGTGATATCTCCAAATACTGTAGAATAACAATTTAGAATAGACTACACATCCAGGTGTACTGGTGCACCCTTACCTCCTACCTCTAACATATGCAATTACAATTCCCACTCTATGTCTCCTTTGCACAAATTAGCCTCCATCCTATGTGCTAAGACAATCTGGGGTGGATATGTGTGTATGCCCCTGATCTTCTGGTCTTTATCACTCCCCTTATCTGTCCATTACATCTCCAAGGTCTCCCAATCTGTGGCAACCTTCCCTAAGGTGATCAACCACTGAACAACCAATATCACATTGGTGTCTAGAATATCAACCATAGAGAAGTGGTGTGTCAATATGTAGGTCCCCAAAGTGATAGTTAGTGCCGGAACATACTTGGCACACTGCATGGTTATAGCTCTTAGAACCAAGACTGAGAAGCCCTCAAAATCATCCATGTGAGTGCCTCTCCTCTATACTAACTGAGTATCGATAAATTTATGGGTATCCTCATTGTCTATCAGCACCGATACTCTCTTCCCCTTAACAGTGCATATAACCCTCAATGTTAGATACTTGGGAACTCCCCGCAAAACAACAAGAGTCCCTCCAGTTGGAAAAAATGCTCCCTTCACACCTCCTAATGGTGGTGCAACCCCTCCTGATGCTCCAATGCTGGTATCCTCCTCAAATTCTTCTGCTTCCTCCTCCCCATCATCACAGAACACCTCAATATAATATGTATTTCCTGCAGCACACCGATGTCCTGGTATCCATGGCTCTTGGAAAGTGAAGAAAATTTTTCTCCTCCTTAGATCTCCCCTGACATCATCATCAATAGATCCCCTCTCATGATTCTCTTTTGAGTGAGGAAATTTCACATCTTTTTCCTTTCCTTGAGAAGAGAACTTCTACTGGAATGGGGTTTTTTCCTTAGGCAAAGCATGCTACAAATCTCTAGCCCTCTCAATATCCTCTTGGAGCATAGTTGGTCTAGTGGATTTCACCAACCCATGCAATGGTTTTGCTAGCCCATCAATAAACATATATACCCTCGTAGTTGTAGATAGGTCAGACACCATAACTAAGAGCTTTAGAAACTCAGAGATATAAATCTCTGGATCTCCTGTTTTCTTAAGCTTGGTTAGATCAACAAAATATTCTTCTGGATTCCTGCGATCAAATATCTCCACCAACTTCCGGGTAAATTCTTCATAATAAATGATACTAGAATTCCCTAGTGTAAATAGGCCATGAAACCACCATTCATGTGCTTCACCTTCCAAGTGCAGTGTTATTATCTTAATGGCCTCCATCTTTGAAACTCAGTTCAGCTGGAAATAAGTATCCAAATTCTCTACCCAAGCCTTGGCTATGCAATTGGGTGACCCATCAAAAGAGGCAAAAAATAATCTACCCATAGTACACTGCAGATCATTGTTTTGCATGTACCCTCCACCTCTATTGTGACTATTGGATCTTCTATTATCCTTGATCTGATAGAACTCTTGGAATTTCAAATGATCCTTGAACCTCTGAGATTGAGATTCATATTCTAAGAAATAATCACCAAGAGTTTCCTCTCTATATGGCCCTCCCACCTCATTTCCTACTGTTAGGAATGTGGGCATGGTGGAGCATTGTGAAGAAGGTTGTACTGTTTGTTGCTCACACCAAATATGTGAGGGGTTGGAACTCTCTCCCTATCGAAACCCTATAGGGGGTTCCCTTTGTCTTTATAACCTCATCTCCTTGAATTCTTTGGCAATATTCTACATGGTCTGGAGAAGAATTTTTGGAATTTCTCTGTCCTCCGTTGCTATAGATGCACTACCCCACAGGCTGAACCAAGATTATGCCCTAACACCACTGTAATATTCTATAATATAAAAAGCAGCAATATTGAACATAAAATTGGAAGTTACAGCAAATATCAATGATATATACATGATAAAATCATAGATCCATTATATTATGTATCACAATAGCAAATAAGTACAATATGTTGAGGAACATGTCACTCAAACTAGGCAAGACAAGCCTTAAATGCTCAAATACACCCAAACATGAAATGTTGTTGCTATACAAAATACTGGAGAACAAGACAATGCAGTCCCAGTAAGTGTCACTACAACTGAAAAATATAAATAGATAGATCTATTGATATAATGCTCAAAAGGTGTCGGGAATAAAGATCTAAGCTCCCAAGCACAACTCCAAGACAACCCATAAAGGGTTTCTTGAAATACAAAAGATGAAAAATGTGAAAAATGCAGCCCTAGGGCTGAAAAACCCTGTATCACTTAATCACTAATAGGAGATGGTTGAAATGACAAGAAAATGGTTGCAACTTCTCCTCTCTAGATTTCCAGTGAAGGGCTGGCCCCTTCACTAGGAAACTAGCAATGGTGAGACACCTAGCTGCTCATGAAGAATTCCTCCCCTCGATGTCATGGATTTCGATACTAAGGAATCTTCAACCTTTAGCTCCATAGGGCAAAGATCATCCATCACTTTCAGTCATGAGTCATGTCAACCATCAAAAAGTGTTTCATCCATGTTTCTTATTTGGTCCACCTTTATGCCAGCAATATGATGCAATATGTTGTCCTTGATGGCAACCTACCTGATGAAGTTGTCCTTGATGGAAACCTCTTGATAAGTTTCTGTTATAGCATCATTTTTCACTTTCATATGATTCATGATTGCTTTTATGGCTTTGGGCACCCATTCCCATGGACTTGGATAAAATTCACTAAAAAAAAGTGTTAAAAATCCCATACGCGGTTATGCCCATACTTTTCCATGTGTATACGCGAGTCCATAAAGACTTTTCCGCGTATGCCATTAAAATGATTAAAAATATATATAAAAATTCCCTATTTTCGGGCTGGGTTGATGGTTACTCCAGTAGTTCAACCACCCCAGCACGTGGCCAACTGTTTCCAACTGACTGAAACTACTTTGAGGATGTATAAAAATCCCTCATGTGTATGGCCTAAGGGAGAGAGAGAAATGATTGTTATTATACTCTGTTGGAAACCCTAATCCAAGTCTGATTTCCCGTGCCTCCTCGCACTTTCCCCACTTCGCATAGGAAACCTTGTTTCCGTGAGATGTTCATCCATTTATATGTCATCTCTGCTGTGCACAACTTCTCGAAGGAATCTTAGCGAGGCAGGACGAATCCGGTGACTACTGGGTTTCGCGCCATGACCGGTGGAGTGACCCGGTGATCTCTCCACTTTTACTACTGTACATGCTATTCATAATACAGAAGAACCATCTTGTTCCTGAGATATAGGTGTTGGAATCTGCTTATATATGTGAATGTATTGATTATTTAAGCATTTATTATGGTTTATTTAATGTTTCACGTGGATTTCACTAACGTTTAGGGTAGATATATATTGTACAACCAGTTCTTCGTGCTTGTCTCTTTCTGGTTTTCAGGTTAAGAAGGAAGAAAGGTTGCTGGGGGTTTGGACCCCGCGGGATCTACTACAAACGTAGGACCTACGGTACGTTCCTTGATCTACTCTATCTAGTTTTTCATGAATGAATATGGTTGCGTGTGAGTCCTTCTGAATGGCATGGCCCGCTCTGTGGGGGTTTTGACCCAACAAACCTCTAGGGTGATTTTCCCCAAAACAGAACTGGCGACTCCACTGGGGACCACATTCTTGTGATTCCCCTGTTGGGTAGTTTCAGTGGTTTTCACGGTTTCCAACAGTTTTTATCATCTTTTCCAGTCTAGTAAAGTTTTTCTTGATCAGACTGAAGACCTGGTTCTTTATCCAGGCTTGATTTTTTATATTTTTCTTTATTTACCTTTGAATACGCGACTTTTTCTGGACGTAGTAGCGTATACACGCGAGTTTCTTAAGAGAAATCCACGTATACACGGGTTTCCCTTTACACAGACGCGTATGCACGCTAGTTTCATAACTGTCAGATCGCGTATACCTAGGCAAATTTTGAAAATTTTAATTTCTGAGCTTTTTGGTCTTGTCTACCCGTGAAGGTCTATTTCTACATCATCTTTATGGTTTCTGGATTGGGTTAGAAGTGATTATCAGTCTTTTTCTCTCTTGTTTGATTGAAAACTGAACCATTTGGCAAATTTTGTTTTTCTGGTGCTTGCACTTCTGGTTTGAGTACCAAGATCTCTTTTTGGGATTCTTGGCTGTTCTGCTTAATTAGAACAGAGAGCTTCTGCTCAAATACTCTTGCCTACCTTTATGTTTTTCTTGGCGCTTGAGTTTTTTGCCTCCTTTTGGTTAGTTTTCTTGTTTTCATTTGACTAGGTCTTGTAGCGATTTTTGAAGAGTCTTTTTTGGTCTTTAGAGTTTTTGTTTGCTGCAAGGGTGTGCTATTTTCCTAAGCTGAGTTGTTGAGTTTCTTGTCTTCTTTGTGCTTGCATGAGTCTTGCTACCAAATAGCACTATAAGATTTGGAGCATTTTTGAAGTTTTTGCTTGAAATTCAAAATTGTTTGGCTTGGAATTTTGATAGCTTGCTTGGTCTTGAAATCTTTCTTTTATAAAATTCAAAAAGCACAAAAAACATTTTGGTTTTTTCCTTTGCTTTTGTTTCACGTTTTGTTTTGGTTTCCTTTCATCGTTTGGAACTTTGGTGAGATTTCTTGCTTTTGGTTTTTGGCTTGATTTGGGAAGGGAATTGTCTTTGATTTCTTTCTCTTATTTTGAGTGCATTTCAGTGTCTTTGTGCTAAGAGTTCCTGACTTGGGAATTAGCTTGGTGGACAACTGAAAAGTGGTAAAAACTAAAGGATTCTTTGGGAAATTTCTCTTTGTTTCAATAGATTTTTGCATCTTAGAAGTAAACATCATCTTAGTGATTTGCATTTGGTGCACTCAAGCATTTAGTCTTTTTCATAGATTTTGTGAGTGTGAGCTTGTTATTTGAAAAGAAAAAATATATTAACTCGTAGAACCTGTGTAGAAATTGCTTTTCATCGAAAGACAATAACTACATTTGCATGTAGTTTGGTTTTTATTAATTTCTTTTCTGCGTCAAAACATCACAAGTTTCATTGCCATATCCCTTGAATTAATTAAAGCCAACTAAAATAAGCGCTATAATCTAAAAGCAACTAGCAAGTTTTTTACTAAGTGTCATACACCAACTAGCTAGGTTGCAGGGCCTTGGATTAGGTGAGTGGAGAGTTAACTCTCCAAGGCCACTCAAACTGAAAACATAGAAGTTGATTAATTGAGCGAAATCCAACTCCGTTAGGTGGACCGGTAAAGCTCTCCTCCAGAGAGTCAAGCACGAGGGGAAGTGAAGGCCGAGAAGAGAGATACCCCCTCTCTGATTTGCTGGATCTAACCTCAAGACCGTTCCGCCCGGCTTCTGATACGGATTGGTGCCCATAGTTGCCTTTCCTAGGTTCCACATAGGTGACTGCGGGGGGGAATACCTATGGTACCTGAGGCAGACATCGTATCACTTCAGCAGTACTTCTGGGGGGTGCCCTTGCGAAGCTTGGGTGCTTGTGCCGGCAAAGGCTGTTGTTTGGAGGTCGGCGTAACTGTTTCTGATACCTTCGCCAGTAGGCCTGGGCCGTAATTATCCCAGACTACTTTTGGGAGGTCCTATATTTCGCTTTCTTGTATTTTGGTGTCCGGTCCTAATCACCCGGAGCGGAAATACCTGAAGGCTGCTTGTTTGGTTGTATCTCAGGGATATTTTTAGTGAGTGCTCTTTGCTCCTTAGCTTGCCTAGCTTGATATTTTTTGAGTCTAATTAATCTATTAAAGTGGCTGATCAAGCGCCTCGTCGTTCGAGGAGAATCCAGGGGTTATCTCCCGAGAGTGCAGAGCCTTCTCCGAGAAGGCGTAGGAGTAATTTAGCAGGTGTATACCACTCTGTGGTATCTGACGCAATGGAGAGAGATCCTCCAAAAGGGTCCGAAGATCCTGTTGTTGGTTCTGGTGTCGATTCTGAGAGGAGCATTCCGCTCACCTCTAGAGTCTTGTTTCCGCGAGAAGCAGGAGAAGAAGTAGAAGTAGAGGAAGTTTCTCAATCATTTGAGTCACTTCCATCTCCTCTGCCTCCTGATTATCCATTTGTTGTGGAGTACATCGGACCTGAGTCTGCAAGACCAGAAGATCCTCCATATTATTCATATCTTTCGATGGCCACGACTGGGAACGCAGCTTCGGCTGTGAGTACTGCAGGCATTCAGACCCCTGCTTCAGTAGGAGCAGGGGGCACTATTTCTATATCTACAATTGCTTCTAGTACTACTGTGTTTGGCTCTGGTCACACCCAAGCACAAGCTTCTCATTCTGGTCCCTTTTATTTCGGAATGCCCACTAGTGGGATTCCTTCGTTTTCCTTCTCTGTCGCTTCAGCTGCATCTACCCCCATGTCTTCTATGGCGAGTGGATCAGCTTCTTTTCAAGGGTTCCCCTTCGGGAGTGGACATATCCCTAATCCGAATCCCTCCTTAGGGTCTTTTCCTTTCACCTCCCAGACCCAGAGTTTTAACCCTTGGTCTGGAGGTCAGAGTTCGACAACCTTCACTAGTTGGAATCCTATCTTTACGTCAGCGGGGGTTGGGAATCAGTTTTACACTGGTCATCAAGGAAATACTTCTTTCCCTTCGTCAAGTGCCTATCAGGCTTTTTCTCCTCTGTCTAATGCGTGGAACCCCTATCAGGGGCTTTCCTCTTCAGTTAATACTTCGGGAGCGGGAACTGGTCAGGTCTTTGGTAACTCTTTGTTGGGAGGGGGGTCTTCTCCTTTTTCTACGAGTCAGTTTTGGCAACCTAGTGCCTCATCAAATCCAGGCTATTCTTTTCAGAATGTTGGGAATCCATCCCACCAAGGATGGAATCCTCAAGCTACTCCCTGTTTACCTTTTCTGGCAACGTTAAACTTGCCAGATCTGTCGAAATTGACTAACGATCCGATTCGATATAGTTCGGGGTGGCCTTCGGTTCCTACTAAACTTCCTTCAGACATTCCAAAGTTTGAAGGTAAGAATGGAGAGGACCCGGCAGACCACATCACCACTTTCCATCTTTGGTGCTCATCAAACTCCCTGATTGACGATTCAATTAGGTTGAGATTATTTCAATGCACCTTGACGGGAAATGCTGCCAAGTGGTATATTGAGTTGGCTGGGGGAAGCTTTGCTACATTTGGAGACCTGGCTACTACATTTCTCAACCATTTCCAGTTGCCAGTCCGTTATGACACCGGGACTGAACTCTTGGCTAATTTCAAGTAGGACGATGCAACCCACATTTCTGATCATATTTAGGAATGGCAGAGAAGGAAGAGGCTTATTAAAGCTCATATTCCTGGGGAATTCCTCTTGGAGTGGTTCTTGAAATCATTGCAGTCAGACATTTCTAAGGATGTATCCCTGTCTGGGGTATTTTCCGAGGAGCAGGCCATTTTTAGGGCCCAGCAGCTTGAATTGATCTATTCTCAGTCTGGGGTCCTTCAGAAATATTTGCCGAATGCTTCGCGCTCCAAGTTAGACTTGTCTAAGCCTAAACCCGGTCCGCATGGTGATGGACTTGTAGGATCGATCGATAGTGGTGCAGCTAGCCTGCTTAATCAATTGCAGCAGTTGTCCATACAATCTGCTTCTTCTGGTCAGGCTGTGCCTGTTGAGTCATCGCCTTCTCAATCTTTGTCGGTGAATGCCGTTCAGTCTTCTAACCCCAAAGGAAATCAACAATCCGATGGGAAGAAGAAGGGACGTAATAAGAAAAAGGGCAAGAATGGGAAGGGTAATGCAAAGTCTAACGAGCAGGGTGGTGAGGGGCCAAAGGATAAGAAGAAAGTTAAGTTTACATGCAAGTTATGTAATGGAGACCATCTTACTCACCTTTGCCCCAAGATTTAGGATGCTCAACGCTTGTTAGCTCAGCAGGGTTCTTCTAGTTCCCAGGTTGTGCTGACTAACCCTTTTCCCCAAGGGCAACAACTTGTTTTTGGCGCGAATCAAAATCCTGGGGCTTCCTCTGGGGGCACCCAGGAAGGGGAACTTCCATCAAACATTTACATGATGAGTGCTCATGCAGATATCGATACGAGATCCCGTGATTATGGCGAAGCCGAGTCTTCGAAAGCCAAGGGTGCTCCTAATGCTACTGAGCCGCTTCAGATTCTGAAGCCTACTGTCGAGCCTTTACCTCAGATGCCAAAAGCATCTGCTAAGTGGGCGACGATTAATCCAAATGCTAGGGCTGCCCAGAACTACTCTGTTGTAGAAGATTTGGCACAGATTCCTTGTGCTATGTCTGCTCTCGAGGTGCTCCAGTCCTGTCCGGCTCAGCGTAGTGCTTTGCTCGCTGCTATAGGAGCTGTTGATCCAAATAACTCTCTTATGATCACATTTGATATGTCGAATATTAAGAAGATATTACCCCATCATATGGCCTTTCATATTAAATCGTCATACCGGAAATCCAATATTTTTCGGACAGTCGTTGATGAGGGTGCTTCCACCTGTGTGATGTCTCTCACTTGTTGGAAGACAATTGGATCTCCCGCAGCTGTTCCATCGACCACTCTTCTGACTGCGTTTGATGGTCATTCTCATAGACCCCATGGTATTGTTCCAGCTTTGCCCATATGTGTTGGGGGAAAAACTGTTAATATAGAAGTCGAGGTAGTGGATGCAAGCTTGGACTACAACCTTCTGTTGGGGAGAAACTGGATTTATGAGATGGATGCTGTTGCATCCTCATTATTTCGAATTATATGTTTCCCTCACAAAGGGAGAATTGTTACAGTGGATCAACTGGACTGTCCTCCTGTAGACCCGAATGCGTCTACTGACTCAACTGTCCCAAAATTGGATAATACCAAGGCGCCTGTTGAGAATCTAGGGGTTGGGATGTATTCTTCTCTGATGGGTACTTTCGATATCCCACCTCCTTCTGTGCATATTAATGCTATTTCATCCTCCAAGGCTCCTCTTCAAAGAGAGTTCTTCAGAACTCATTATTTTTCGGACCCTTGGACCTTACCTTCCCCTACTGCCACTTTAGCGGAGGGTCAAGTGGGTGGAATGGCATTTCCGATGTCTGCAGCTGAGATTGCTTATCAGTCCATTGTTGACTCTGCAGACTCCATTCCAGCTTCTCTTTCACCGAAGGAATTGGATGGTGATGTGGCTCCGGCTTGGACTCTTGATTCTTCTTCTGCCCAGGATTGCCTTGATACCACTCTTCCATCTGAAGAGGCAATTCTGGAAGTCATGACTGGTGTAGAGAGACCGTGGGATGATTTGCATTATCGGTCTTATTTCTTACCTGAGTTAAGCGAAGTGGAGTCGAGTTTTCCAAGTCCTCCGTCTCCTGGTCCTGTTCACCCAGTCTTGAACCCTTTAGCACCAACACAGGTTTATGCTGAAGGGAACATGGCTGTGATTTCTCCTACTATCCTGGTGAACATTTCCAGGGATCCCAACATTATTGAGAATGTCTTCATTGGAGCTGAATGTTCCCGTGAGGAGATTCAAATTTACACCGAACTCTTTAAAGAGTATAGGGATGTATTCGCTTGGTCTTATGAGGAAATGCCTGCTATTGATCCATCTATTGTCCAGCATGAGATCAAGACTTACGAAAACGCTAAGCCGATGAGGCAAAAACTTCGTCCGGTCAATCCTAGGAAGGTAGCAGCTATCAAAGCTGAGGTTGAAAATCTGCTTAAGGCGGGATTCATTTTCCCTGTTCCTTTGACTGAATGGGTTTCAAATCCTGTTTCGGTAGATAAAAAGCAAGGAACGATTCGAGTTTGCATAGATTTCAGAGACCTAAATAAATCATGTCCTAAAGATAATTACCCCACACTGTTTATCGATCAGATCATTGACGAGTGTGTCGGTAATGATATTTTCTCCTTCATGGATGGTTTTTCCGGATATAATCAAATTACTATCCGTCCTGAAGATCAACATAAGACTGCCTTTATTTGTCCCTAGGGTACTTTTTCATACAAGAAGATGCCTTTTGGTCTTAAAAATGCTGGGGCTACCTTTCAGCGGGCCATGTCTTATGCCTTCCACGACATCAAAAATATTATCGAGGCATACGTGGATGATTTAGTTGCTCATTCTCGGAAGAGGATGGATCATCTAGGTCACCTCCATCAAATATTTGAAAGATGTCGTTTCTATAAGATTAGATTGAATCCGAACAAGTGCGTTTTCGCGGTTACATCCAGTCGGTTGTTGGGATTTATTGTGTCTAGGGAAGGGATAAGGGTAGATCCCTTCAAGGTTGAGGCAATACTTCGGTTGCCTCCCCCTTCCTCTATTCGTCAACTTCAAAGTCTTCAAGGAAAGGCTAATTTTCTGCGGAGATTTATCGTCAATTATGCTAAAGTCACAAAGGGATTTATGAGATTGTTGAAAAAAGGAGTCTCGTTTCTTTGGGATGACTTCGCTCAGCGCTCATTCGATGCTTTGAAAAAAGCATTGACCTCTGCTCCTTTATTGAGTCCACCTAATTATAGCAGGGATTTCCTTTTGTATTTGGCAGCAGTAGAATCTACTATCGGTATGGTTCTGGTTCAGGAGGATGATGCTCTTGCAGAGCATGTTATATACTACCTTAGTCGAGGCTTGGTAGGTCCTGAACTCCAGTACACTCCGATAGAAAAGTTAGCCTTAGCCGCAGTCCATGCTGTGCACCGACTCCGGCATTACATTATTCTTCGAAAAACCTATTTTTTGGCAGCAGCCAATCCATTTCAGTTTGTCCTCAGTAGGCGAGTGATTGGGGGCAAATACAATAGATGGATTGTGATTTTGCAGGAATTTGATCTTGAATTCATGTCTGCCAAGTCCAAGAAATCATTGGTTTTCACAGAATTGATCTCCGAGTTGCCCTGTGGTGAAGAGATAGTGTATGATGAGTCCTTTCCGGATGAACATTTATTTCTTATCTCTACACAGGATCCTTGGTATGGAGATATCATTGTATATTTTCAGACTGCGAAGTTTCCCTCTTCTTTTTCGAAATATGAGCGTCGTAAGTTGCGTCACTTAGCTAAAAGTTATGTGATTATTGGTGATGCTTTATACCGTCGAGGGGTTGATTCAATCCTAAGACGTTGCTTAACTCTCGAAGAAGCTGAGGCTGTGCTGAATGATTGCCACAGTGGAGCTTGTGGTGGTCATTTATCTGGGCTTGCTACAGCCCAAAAAATCTTGCGTGCTGGGTACTTTTGGCCTTCGATTTTCAAAGATTGTATTGAAGCGGTCAAAAAGTGTCATCCGTGTCAAGTATATACTCGAAAAATGCGCGCTCATCCAGCTCTGCTTTTTCCGGTCATCACTGTCGGTCCCTTTACAAAGTGGGGTATTGATTTTGCTACTTGTAACCCGCCTTCGGCTAAAGGTCACAAGTACATTATCGTAGCAGTATACTACTTTACGAAGTGGGCTGAGGCTATGCCTACTTTTGGGAATGATGGTGAGACTGCAGCTCTTTTCCTATTCAACCAGGTTATTTCTCATTTCAATATCCCTAAAGAGATTGTCACTGACCATGGCAGTCATTTTCAGAACAGCATGATGGCTGAGTTGGCTTCGAAATTAGGTTTCTGGCAGGAGCATTCGTCTCCATATTATCCTCAGGCCAATGGGCAAGTGGAAGCCGTAAATAAATCCTTGAAGACCATTCTTCAAAGGACGATTAATAAAGCTCGGTCCAACTAGCACATCATGCTATATCCTGCACTTTGGGCATATAGGACGTCAGTTAAAAATGCAACTGGCTTTACTCCGTTTCAGTTAGTTTACAGGCTGGAATCTGTATTTCCTATTGAATGCGAGATTCCTTCACTTAAGTTAGCTGTCGAGCTTCTTCCAGACACTTCTAGTCTGGCAGAACGTCTCCTTCATCTGGAACATCTTGATGAGCAGCGTCGAGATGCCGCCACGATGAATGAGGCGCATAAAAACCGAGTAAAAGTTTAGTACGATAAGGCGGTCAAACCTAGGGCTTTCTCAGAAGGTGACCTTGTTTTGGTTTATGCCCAAGACAAGGATGCCCTGGGGGCAGGAAAATTTAAGTCTATGTGGTATGGCCCCTTTATCGTTAAAAAAGTCCTTAAGAAAGGAGCTTATACCTTGGTTGATTTCGAACGGAACGAGTTGCCGGAGCCCAGAAATGGGCTCTACTTGAAAAAGTATTATGCCTAGGCTTCGGTCTGGCATGTTGCTTTTGTATATAGTTTTTTGTTTTGTACATATCTTTTTTTTAGGTTTTTGGTGTGATGGTGATGTTTTTTATCTGCTTTGGCAGGTTGTGTCGAGTGATGAGTCATTACGGTTTCGCCGATGGTGCTAGTAGACACACCCAGAACTTGGCTTCCGCGGCTTGGGTGCTTCATCATCCATCCGGTCAGCTGTTAGTATCAAGAGGAGTCTGCATTGGTCCTGCTTCCAATAATGTCGCAGAATACACTGCAGTTATTCATCTACTCTCGGAGGCAATATCTTTAGGTTTTGATTCGTTAGTATTTTTCTTGGACTCCCAGCTGGTGGTGTCGCAGTTGAACAATACTTATCGGGTTCGAGATCCATTTTTACTCCGGTTGTTCTTGAGGGTACGTTTGTTACAAAGGTCATTTCAATTTTTAACTTTCATTCATATTCCTCGAGCTGACAATTGGATGGCAGACTCATTAGCTAATCAAGCACTTGATTGGCATATTAATCATTCAATACAATAAAACTTAATCATCAAAAACATCATACATTTTATCATTCATTTGGTCATACATTTGTCACATCATATCAAAAGCCGCTGCATATATCATCAGAGTGTTTCAGAAAACTATACAAAATTTGGATCCATAAGTCATACAAAATTTGGGCTTATGCCCCATCATGTTCAGTATCAAAAAATATACAGTCATCCAGTAAATCAAATCTAGCTACTACTGAGGTCCCTGCCCAGAAGCCGTGTTCCTATAGAACATGACTGCAGTCGCGACTCGGCAGAATAACCGCACCCAGTCACGAGGTACTCCTACCACTCATCTCTGGACGGCCTCGGGAAGATCCTCCACTGCCGCCATAGGCACCTGGCGGGTTAACCCCTCCAAGTTCCTCTGTACTGCATGGAGAGTTCTCTCCGAGTCTACTGTATCCGCCTCGCCTCTGCGACGCTTATGTCGCGGGTATCCCTCAGGTCTGACTGGTCCAACATCTACATCATGATCATTATAATATTGTAAGTCTTTGGAATCCAATCAAAAACATGTTTCATTTTTTTCATACATATTGAGAAAATCCAAAAAAATTACATAATCAAAAAATCAAACTTACCGACTGTGCTCCATGCTGCGCCAGCTGGAAGAACGAGGTCTGGATCGCCTCTGAAATCCATCCCGGCATAGTGATAGTCGTCCACCGCGATGATCTATTCTCCCCACCATAGGAAGAACTCATCATCCCAGGTGGTGCGAGGAACTTCGCTTCCCCCCAATCTCTTCATCATGTCTGCCCAACGGGCAATTCTTGGGTCTCTCGGGCTACTGATGTTAGAGATGACTCTGGGTCTCAGTAATGGAATCTTCTCGAAGAAGAATGTCATCAGAATTGTACCGTATCCAAAATGTTTTGTTTTTACTTGGCGGATAGAGGTCAACTGTTGCTTCATGTTCATCAGCAGGGTTAAGCACCAATCATATACATGAGTTAAGCATTCCACTGCTATACTCATGTGGGTCCTGGAAGCCTGGTGTAGGGAGGCAGATCCTGCCACCCTGCCAATGGTGAAAAGGAGGATTTTCATGTGCAAATCCCTTATATCTCTTATGGCAATCTGGGTTCCAACTTTTTGTGCTCCCTGTACGCAATACACATGGACATAATCTTCCACGGTGAGCCCTCCCAAAGTCTTACCGTGCAAATCTATTGGCTCACCCTCCGGGAGAGTCCAGTAATAAAATATATATCTTCCACTTCAATGCGTATGGGCATCTGATCTATCATAAAGCAGTCCTCTTCCGGTACCCAATAATTAAAGAGAATTTCAAGCAATCGGGCATTGCTCTTCATATTTGGCATCTTAAAGAACTTGAGTAATCCACAACTCCGAAGAATATTCAATGATACTTGGTCCTGCATGACTTCTTGATCAATTGCACTGTGTTTGCGCTCTCTCCATGAGATGGTCATCCTGTCAAATTTCAATAATCCGCTCATTAGCTACGTACTTTTTCATTTGGGTCTGCGCATACGCGGATTTCTTTGTGCACAGTCGCGTATATACGCGACTTTCCTATTAGCAACCCACGTATGCACAAACCCGCGTTTTTTGGAAAGGGTTTCTACGGTGAAAATCTCTAAATTTTAGTTTCTGAACAAACACAATGAAAAACGAGGATGATTGATGAACTTACCTGACAAATTCGGTGGATTTCGACAGTCGGTTGCTCCTGATTTGACGAAAGAATTTTTTTGCTCCAGAGCACTTTTTTCCAAATCAGCAATGTAACAATGAACCAAATATGAGGTAACTTGTCTATTTATGCCCAAAATTGAAAATTTTTCGCAAAATTTTGTTATGCTTACTTTTTCAATCTATCTTAAAGCTGCATAACCTGGATGCTTGGAAGTGCCCAAATTGGTATTTTTCAGGTACATTTTTGACGAAATCGAGAATTTTTCCGGATTTTGATCCATGACTGCTGACTCGTCATGGCAAGTATATGATCTTCACTGGCATATAGGTTATGGAATCCACTTTTCCGTTGCACCTTGCATACTAGCCTCTATACTGATCACTTGCCTTAGGGTCGATCCCATCAAGTCATGAGTACTTAACCCATTTCACTCGCCGATTTTTTAATCATGACTTGGTGGTAGAGCCTTCCTTTACATGGGCTTCCTAGTTAGTTCCTCGCTAGCACTTGTTTCCCATGCTGCGTTTTATGTAGGCTCGGGAGTCCTCTTTAGTTCTCGCCATGGCTTATGTGTTGAAGCTTCATTCTTCTTCTTCTTCACTATCATTTTTCTGGCTATTACCCTAGAGGCTCCCTGGTGTTGTTAAGTTGTATTACTGCATTGCATATTGGCTACTTGTTTATCCTGGCCTTTAGCCGGCTTCATTTGGACTCGATGTTAAGCCAACTTTTGACCTTGACTTTCTGTACAAGTTAACCATTGCATGCACTTAGCTATCACGACTTGACACCCTTTTCCCCATGGATGGAACATTCCTCTGAGTATCGTTGACCAGTTTTTGCCACCTTGCATTGAGCATAGGATTGTTCCTATCCCAGGAACTAGTGCATCTGTTTATTGATACTCGTTCTGTCCATTGTACTATAGCATTCTTTTATTCTTTTTCAGGCTTATATGAAAAAGACAAAAAAATCAAATATTATAAAAAAGAGCGGGAATGAGATGTTACTTCATTACTTTTATGGTAGTACAGTTTGTCGCCCTTGAACAAAGCACATACACTTATATATTTCCTTCATTTGGGATGGTTTTAGTTTTGACCTAGGTTCAGCCTTATCCTTGTTTCACTGGTCAGTCCTCCCCCGATTGGTTATCTCTTCCAATCATATGGAGAGTTTGTTTTGCCTCCTGCATAACAGACTTATACAGTGTCATTGTCCACTGCCATGGTCATCACGATTCGTGCTTTTGTTCAAGGGAAGTCTAGCCTGAGTCGGCCATTCTACGGTGTCTCTTGACTCCTATTCAGTCGGCCTTCCCGGTCTGGTCCGTATCTTGTTCTATCACATCAGATGTTTTGGTCTTCTGCTCGTGCTGGTTTGAGAAGGTCCTCATCGACTTCTCGTTGGCGGGTTTGTCTCTTATCGACTAGGACACATTGCTCTAAGAGAAAACCTAGAGCCGCACCCTGGGCCTATTTCCATCATTGATAGGTGACCTTGTGCTCATCATTTGATCATCATTATGGGTCTTTGACTGAGTGGTTTCCCCTGTGTTCGACGTCAGCATACATTATCACACTTGGGATTCGTGCAGTACCTTGATTTCCATTTGACCCTATTGGTGGATTTCTCGCCTCTGTGTCAGCTTTCATTATTGGTTGGTTCAGAGGGTTTCTTCCGTGCACTAGCTTCATCTTATGCACGTCGGAAACGTACTTCAGTTTTGGTTCCGTCACTTTGCTTCGTCCGATTCCTTCCAAATCTTGGCCTGCGGGTTACACTCGCGCTAGACTGATGTGGGATGCCTTAATGCCTTCCTTCCAGCAGATCTTTTCCCATCGACTCCGATTCATTGCTCTGGGAATAAGGTCTAGAGTCCTTTTGTCAATACCTTAGGTTTTGCAGTCATCAGTGGCAGACTCTTCGCTATCGACAGTGGGGAAACATCATTGCCTCCTGATTGGTAGATTCTTCCAAGTGTTCGACTTCAACTCATTTATTCGCACTTGTTAGATTGTACTGGGGCACCTTGACACTCATTTTCATTATTGGTGGGTTGTCTCGCGTTGGTTAATGGTTTACATCATTGACCGGTAATCCAATGATTTCTTACATGGTCGACTTCAGCTCATTTATTCCCATTGTGTAGAATTGTGCCATAGTGATCGGTGAAGACCTCAGGTTGCATCAGCATTTTGCGGTTCACTTTTGACAGTCCATTCAGCTTCTGCCAGTGATGTTGCCCACCCTTATATGTTGCAGTTTCAGTACAGCAGCATCTTATATGTTGGCTCCCGAGTTGCATGATTGTACCATGAGTTCCACCCTTATGATTTGGTACTTGGAGATTCAGCTACTTTGTGATCAGACATCTATTTTTAGTATCATTGATCAACTTTCTATATGTGATACTTGGACATTGATTCAGACTTCTACTGTCGGGCCCTGCTCAGATGATTCATTATGTACTTTCAGTTCAGTTATACTTGTATACATTTTGGATCCACTATGTACTCTCTATATACATATGTTTTTGACTGATCATGGGTATGCCTGCCTCAGCATGAGTTGACTCTCTATTTTCTTTCATTGGTTTTTGGCAGGCTGAAATCTGGTGAAGTCCTCTCTTGTCCTTGCGAAGTTCCTTCGATGTGCATAATACATTTTGGCCATCATGTACCCCTTCTGACCTCATATATTAGGGGGCATCTGTTATAGCATCATTTTTCACTTTCATATGATTCATGATTGCTTTTATGGCTTTGGGCACCCATTCCCATGGACTTGGATAAAGTTCACTAAAAAACAGTGTTAAAAATCCCATACGCGGTTATGCCCATACTTTTCCGCGTGTATACGCGAGTCCATAAAGACTTTTCCACGTATGCCATTAAAATGATTAAAAATATATATAAAAATTCCCTATTTTCGGGCTGGGTTGATGGTTACTCCAGTAGTTCAACCACCCCAACACGTGGCCAATTGTTTCCAACTGATTGAAACTACTTTGAGGATGTATAAAAATCCCTCATGTGTATGGCCTAAGGGAGAGAGAAAAATGATTGTTATTATACTCTGTTGGAATCCCTAATCCAAGTCTGATTTCCCGTGCCTCCTGCACTTTCCCACTTCAGTATAGGAAACCTTTGTTTCCAGGATATGTTCATCCATCTATATGTCATCTCATGTGCACAACTTCTGAAGGAATCTTAGCGAGGCAAGGGTGGGACGAATCCAGACGATGGTCTCGCCAAGGATCGTGGGAGGATTCAGGTGATCTCTCCACTTTTACTACTGTACATGCTATTCATAATACAGAAGAACCATCTTGTTCCTGAGATATATGTGTTGGAATCTGCTTATATATGTGAATGTATTGATTATTTAAGCATTTATTATGGTTTATTTAATGTTTCACGTGGATTTCACTAACGTTTAGGGTAGATATATATTGTACAACCAGTTCTTTGTGCTTGTCTCTTTCTAGTTTTCAGATTAAGAAGGAAGAAAGGTTGCTGGGGGTTTGGACCCCGTGGGATCTACTACAAACGTAGGACCTACGGTATGTTCCTCGATCTACTCTATCTAGTTTTTCATGAATGAATATGGTTGCGTGTGAGTCCTTCTGAATGGCATGCCCCGCTCTGTGGAGGTTTTGACCCAACAAACCTCTAGGGTGATTTTCCCCGAAACAGTTTCCTTTTGATAGTAACCTATTTTTAAAAGAGGTAAAAATGATGTTTCTATAGGTCAGTTCAGATGTGTCAGAGAAAGGAATTCCAGTAAGTGCCAAAAAAATGAAAAAGGAAATATTTATCAATGTATATGTAGGTTTGATGAAGGGAACTTGCATATGGAGTCAATGTATACACTACTTGATATACAAGCAACTCGCGTATACATCCAGAATTAGTATATAGGTCGTTTTTATGAAGAGAAGTCACATATACATGCAGGTACGAAGAAGCAAAGTCACGTATACCTTTTTCTCTCTAAAATTATGATACCAAGGGGCATTACCATGGTATTAGCCCACAATATTGAGCACTATATTGTCTATTTGATTTCGTCCAAGAATACCATTGACACTTGTGTGGTTTTGGCTCATGGTATTGATAAAGGCTAATCCTATATAAGGAGAGGAAGATCATAGTGCAAGGAAGTGAAAGTGTAAGGGTTATTACTAAATACCTCTCTCTGAAGTATAAATGCATGGGATGAACTCTGTTTTATTGGTAGATCTGAATCTATGATGTACCCTTGGATACAATTATGGATCCAAATCTCTAGACCTGAAATGACTATGTACTTGCATGATCTAATTATGATATCTTTGGATCTGTGACCCAGTGCATGTTTGCTGAAGTGAAGTGAAGAAATCTGGGTAAGTCTATAGATCTGAAACATTCTTCAAAGTTAATATTTACAGATCAATATGCTAGTTTGTCTTGGTGAAAGCGCGTATATACGCGGCTTTGTCTCAGAAAAAACATGTATGGAAGTCAGGGTTTTCTGAAGCTTACTACAGAGGTTATTTATTTATTACTGTTGTACTTTTGCTTTTTGTCAATGAAGTCTCCATGTAGATCTGGGTTTCTCGAATACTGTATATGCCGCTAAGTTGAATATGTACAAATCTGATCAATGAGTGAGTAAATATGTTTAATGATGACTGACTGATTAAGGGTTCTGCAATACTGAAAAGATATCTGACTAAAAGCCTCAGATCTGGTTCTGAGACTGACCATATTGTTAGAGTCGGTCTTTACATCCCTCCGTCAAAGATCATTTCTCTTATTGCATTCCATTGTTTAGGTGTCTCATTCTGCTCATTCATCTGCATTCTGTTAGGGGCATGCCATTGTCTAACGGAAGGGTTTTGTTCTTTCATTTTCCCTCATGCTTGTACCTGCTGGGTTGGTCAAAATTCCTCAAAATTCATCAAAGTTCATTTCATGTCATTTATAGTCATAGAGGGTTATTTTGGCTAAAAAGAGTCTTTTAGTTTCTAAGTCTAGGGTGTGGTCTTCCAAAATGTTAAATAATTCCCGCAGGCCATGAGGAGGTTTTCAACAAGTTTTCACTTCAAAATTTTCATCGTCAATATGCTCGAGGATGTTTCTTCTTCAAAACTCTGTTTTGAAGAAGAAATTGTCAAAATTTGTTTTTGTAATAAAATGTATCTTTCCACCATGTTGTACTTCACCATGCAAACTCTGGTCATCCTTTGCCAAGTTTTGATGCCACCATCCCTGTAAAAATCAACCAATTTCATCAATTCAAGCTCCAGAAAGTCAGTGAGGAAACAAAAGACAAAGTTGTAATAAATGAAAAAGTGCCAAAAGTCAAAAACATTACAAAATGGGTTTTGAAGAAGCAAAAATTAAAACCATGTCCATATGAGATATTTCTCAAAGCCATTAATTCATTTGCAACAAGAGTTATTGAGAAAATCTCAGAGAGAAGTCGAGTTTGAAGTTGAAGAGCAAAACTGTGATTTTATCAAAGGGCCGACTGTGTGTTAATTTCAGCACGGCGCATTGGGATAGGCCGCGGCGCATCCACAGAGCGCGGGGCATAGAGCAAAAAGACACAGTGTATTTTCCTAAGGGCTCAGCGCACCCACTGAGCGCGGTGCATTGGGCTTGCGCACGGTGCATAGAGCCCCAAAGGCCAAAATCACTTCCGCTCTATAAAAATTCGATTTTTTTCAGTGCAAAATTTCTCCAAGTAAGTTTGACAAAGCCTGTTTAATGATTTTTAGTTATGGTGCTATGGTTTAGAAGAAAAAATATCAAAGAATTGAGTGGTGAAATATAAACCCTACACCCATATTAAATCTGCTCCATAGGGTTTTAAGAGAGGTGTTGAAAGTTGTTTGGTGCTATACAATTGCTATTGACCACTATATTCTCCCTTTCCTCACTGTCACACTGTCATAGCACTGTCCCATATCCCTTATACCCTTTGTTCCCATGTTTTAAATTCCCAAACCCTATCACTTACCATCACTTCCCTCCATTGATAAAATCCTAATTTCCACATTCAAGGACTGCCTCCATATCCTTGATTTCGCTTATATGTTTCCATTTCATTGACTCTTGTTCCTAAAACTACCCCCATCAACTATCACCTATTCCCATATCACTTGTAAAGGTTCTTAATCCAGAAATTCCCCAAACAGTGAGTGACTGTCCTTCCACTCTGAATCCACTTGATAGTCTATTGCATTCATGGTGACACTTCCTTGTAGCCTCTCATCTCATATGTGGCACACTTGGTATTGAAAAACAAACTCTTGTTTTCACCATACATATATCAGCACATATTTGTCAAACACCTTGTTTTTAGCACCATGTTAGAGACAAATTCATCATATGAGCAGGGATATGAGCAGGACATTGATTCAACCACAGAGCTAAATGTACCGAAGAGGTCTCATAAGAGTGGCAGGCACATCAGGGAGGAGCCCACTTCTTTGGTTCAATTGCAGGTCTGCCCGCTTGCAATGACATGCTTTCAGCAACATTCATGTTTTCGGTATTGCAAGATGATATCTCAGATTCAGCATCATCCAGATTTGGTTCGCTTATTTGTCCTACATTTGCGTGATGGTCATGTAAATCTTGCTGGAGTGAACTTCACCTTGACACCAGAGACCATTTCTGAGGCGACCGGGATACTGAACATTGGTGAGGAGTGGAATAAGAGATAGCAGCTGGATAGAGCATATTATGAACCTTACAGTAGGCCTGGATATTTGAGGCAATTGAGCAGAGTATTCCCGTTCTGGTTTCTGAAGGAGTCCTATGCGCCATTAATGAAGCTCATCATTAGATATTTCAGCTGTGAGGGTAGATTCTCGCGCCTTTATGCATACCATATCAGAATTTTGATGCATTTCACGAGAGTGCGACTGGTGAATATTCCATACTTCATGTGCCAAAACATCGAGCAGATGACTACCCTTGTGTAGAAGAAGACTCCAGAGCAACAACACAACAAAATTTATCATTATGCGCTCATCAAAATCATTGTAGGACATCAGCTTGGATTGCAGGGCATCACATGGGATGAGTTCATTTCCCGTGACTTCTTTGCAGCCCCCCAGCCTCCTCCCAAGATTTTTCATGATGAGGCAGAACCTTCACACCAGTTTGAGGTTCCTGAGACTGATCCTATCAGTGCTCCAGTGTGTGTGACATATCAGAGAGGCCACAGAGCCTTATTCGCAATAGCACGATGAGTACTATCTCCACCAGGGGTGGAAGGGGTCTCGTTACCTTCATCAGCAGTGCGAGTACTATCTCCACTTGGCGTGGAAGGGGTCTCGCCTTCTAAATCAGCACAGGTACAGGACAGAGGCAAGAAGCCTATGCAAGATGAGGGCCCCTCGGGAGGCCAAGATACTGATTTTATATTGATCGATGTTGATTCGAGCTCTCCTAGCTCAAAGCTGAAAGAAATCATCCAGGAGCAAAAGGATGAGATTGAAACTTTGACCATGAAGTTACAGAGAGCTCAGTGGGTTATAAATTACTTGGATCAGTGGAATAAACAACTTGAGGATCAGCAGACACTCATAGAGTTGCGGCAAATCCGTGAAGACCGTGAATTGGCCCGAAAGAGACCAGGTGACATGACACCATTTGAGCGAGAGACTTGCCTTACGCACGTCAACATTCATCTGGAGAAGCTCTTGGCGAAGTCCAATAGGGACAAAGATATGCTCAGACACATGAAGAATCACTATTGGGCCCACACACACGTTTGCAGAGAAAAAATGAAGATCCTAAAGGCGAGGTTGAGAAAAGCACTAAAACATCGGAAAAGGTCGGATCCACTCCGAATCTTGGCCGAAGCTTCCTTGGCTGAGCATGAGACATGATGGGAGACCTTCACTCCAAATTTCAGAAAAATTGGAGAAGATTTTGTCATTTTTTAAAATTTTGGTTGCAAAACAGGTTTTTCCTCCCGACGCGTCGCGCCATCCGACGCGCGCTTATGTTTGGGACATCTTCTAGAGGAAAACTTTGCATTTTTGGGTTTTTCATGATATATTATGTATGTCCAGGAATTGCTGAAGAATTTCATCAAATTCTGGGCTGCCTAAAGGGCCAGAAACACCTTGAAAATAGCCTTTCTGCCACTTTTTGCACCAGCAGGAACCAGTCTTGGGAGATTGCAGTTTTGGAGGGGAAAATGACATCAAAATTGAAAAAATTTTCTTGGGTTGGATAGAAAACATCTAGAGATTTCCAACGAGCTATCATGAGCTCAATTTGGACTTCAGGAAGTGCCTCAAAAACAGGTCCAAAGTGGCACGACGCATTGAGTTTTTGAGCGCGGCGCATGGAGAAATTTTGCCTCATTTTCACTCTTCAGCTCAGAAATTCGCCCAGTTTTGACTAGTTTTACTTTTTCATGTGATGATTGACCTACCATGATGTAATTTGATGACTATGATGTAAATTTGGCATGTTTTTACTTGTTCTAGAGGATTCATTCACCAAAAAGTGAAAATTAAGTGAATGGATCAGTTTCCTAGCATATAGAGGCAAGTTGTTTGGCTGCCTAGATTTTAGCTCCATGTTTAGAATTGGTTGAAACAGCTCCTAGAAGGATGAGCTCGACCCCTAGAGGCATGGGATGGGGTTAGGATGGTCTATATATTGTATTTTCTGAGACATTTTCAGGTTTGGACTCTTGGGAAAAGCTTGGCACCTCATTGTATATCCATTTTCAGTTTTTGGCAAAGGAAAGACCAGAGTTTTGCAACACTTGTTGGGATCCTTGTGGATTCTGAGTTTTGATGATGTTTCTCTCCATTTTATTGTAAGTTTCATTAATTTTATATGTATGCCATTTCCCTTCTCTTTGCTTCTGAAATAAACAAATGAGTAATTGAGGTAGAATTCATTGATTTGTTGGTGCTCTGCCTTAGACTTTTGTTTAGTTCTATATGTTTTTCGTAAGTTTGAAGAGGATCCTTGTACTCTCTTGCCCTCTTCAGCTCCTCAGCAGTCTCTTCAATCCATTCATTTTATATAAGACATAAAATCCATTGCCTTCCTCGCCCCAACTTGAACTATGCAAGAATTTGGCCTCATCCCCAAGCCCAAAATTGTTTTTCCCTTTTTCCAACAAAAACCCCTAAAAATAAAAATCAAACCCTCCTATTTGTATATCTAGCCTAAGATCAGTTGTTGTTTTAGTCATCTCAAGCCCCTTTGAATATTTTCATTGAGATTGACCCAGAGAGAGCCCTCTCCTGTCCTCGTAGGGCTAGCTACGAGGCTGAGCATGGTTTGGTGTTATCCTTTTTCTGCCTTATTTCAGCCTAAGGTGGATTTTGGAACTAACACATATTCTGAAAAATCAGTACTCTAAGATCTATACGTAGGTTTGTGTGATGGAAAGCATGTATACACATGGGTTTAGTAAAGTGAAGTAGGGTTGAGATTGGTTCTGCATGTTGATTTTGAAATCTAGGGTTATAACTGTGTTCTGGTTACAGTGATCTCATGGTTCTAATTGATATTTGGGTTAAGTTTATCTTTATGAAGTGTGGTGTTGAAGCTTTGGGATCCAGTGTGAAAATTGATGAAACGTGGCCTACAGTGGTTCTGAGGGTTGAAGCCTTCAGTATGGAAGTAGAAGCATCCTTCCAGTAGAAGCTGGTGTTCTGATCAGGAGGTTGAAGCTCCCTTCCAGTAGTGGATGGTAAACGAAATCATGGTGTTGTAGCTCCCTTCCAGTAGCGGCTGGAGAACGAGAGAAGGTTGCAGCCTTCTGTAGGTAAATGCCTGCGTACTAATATGAGTCTACATCATTACAATTTTGTAAGAATTTTTCCATATAATAAATATTAAAGACAGAGATGACAACAACGGTGGTTTTATCCCAAATTGGGTTTCCACCTTAGATCTTGGTCTTCATGTGTGATGCTCTTATGTGATGATTTATTCTATTGTTACTAAATATATTTACAGCTTAACTGCCTGATGTGTAAATGATAAGCTGAGTTAAAGATTTTTTCTGAAGATTATCTAACAATAAATTTATCTCAATATATGCAATTTTCTGTTGGTATATCCGCATGTATATGCTAGTTGGGTTCATTAAAGTCGCGTATGGAATTCAGTAAACAAAATTAAAAAAATTCAGTGAGCTATAAATACTGATTCACCCCCCCCCCCCCCCCCAGTATTTTTCCCAAGAATTGGTATCAAAGCGGGTCCTTCTGAAGATGCTTAATTGCTAGAAGGAAGATCAGCTAAGATGAGCAATCAAGATGGGACAACATCTATTAGACCTCCTTTCTTCAATGGAAACAATTTAATCTTTTGGAAAACAAGGACAAGATCCTATATTTAGTCTGTTGGAGCAGATGTATGGGCTATAGTTGAAGGAGGTTATCAATATTTAACTTTAGTTCCAATAGATCCAATAGCTAAAAAGAAGTATGAAACCAATGCAAAGGCGTTCAATGCATTATTGGGAATTTTGAATGAATCTAAATTTGTCAAAGTCATGTACTTGAATATTGCAAAGGAGATATGGGACAAAATCATTCTGATCTATGAAGGTGATGCCAAGGTAAAAAGTGCTAAAGTCCAAACTCTCAGAATTCAATATGAAAAACTCGGAATGAGGAAAACATTTCTAGTTTCTCTTTACGTCTAGATGATATTGTAAATCGTATGAGAAATCTAGGTGAAACCATAACTGATACTACTCTAGTAGAAACGGTTTTGAGATCTATAACTCCCAAATTTGATTCAAAAGTATTTGCTATTGAAAAGAAGTAGGATCTACAAACTCTTACTATTGTTCAACTTCATGGGATTCTAACTGCACATGAAATGAGGAAAGGAGGTCCATCTGAAGTCAAAGAAGTTGCCTTTAGAGTTGCTACAAAAGGAAAGGAAGTATAAGAACAAGAAGTATCAGGGTATGTTTCAGAAGAAGATGAGATAAATTTTGTAAAGAAGCTACAACTTGGCATTGGAAGGTTTAGAGGTAAGATTCCTTTTAAATTTTTTTCTTGTGGAAGAGTTGGTCATTATGCTGCTAAATGTCCCCATAAAGATAATCATGAAAAGGTAAAGGAAGTGGCAAAAGGAAATAAGAAACGTTTTATCAATAGAAAAAGCTATTATACTCATGAAGATAGTGATGGTCTATCAAATAGCGAAGAAGGAGAATCTGATCAAGATATTAGACTCCTCATGGCTTTTGAAAAAGACTCTAGTGAGGCTAAAGATACTTTTATGGATATATTAGAAGAAAATGATTTTCTTCAAGAAATAAATCATCTCAAAATATGTTTGGAAGAAAACAAAATTTCCATAGATACTCTAAAGAATCAGTTTATATAAAAGTAGAAGCACAATGAGAAATGAGAATGTGAAATAGTAAGTCTCAGAAAGGAAATTGAGAAAGTGAAAGCTTTAAGTCTTAGATTTGCTAAAGGATCTAAAATCTTAGAGGAAATTATCAAGGTACAATGCTCTCCTCTTGTAAAGACAGATCTTGGATATATCAGAGAATCCTCTCAGTCTTCAACACCAAGCTATCTAAATGTAGCTAAAGCCATCCATCAACATTTTTTCACTCAGCAAAAGAACAAAGAGACTACACAGGTAAAGCATGAACACTTCAATACAAGGAAGAAAAATAACAGAAATATCAGTCGCCAGTTAAACATAAATAGAAGGTTTCATGATCACAAAAATTTCTTCTTTAATGGAAAATGTTTCTCATGTCATCATTTTGGTCATAAAGTTTCTTAATGTGTTGCATACAAAACCATCATGACTAGAGAAGCAAGAAGAAAAGAAATGAGACTTGAATAAAGAAGAATAATTATAACAACTTTTCTGCTCTTCAAAATGAAATTGAATGTTCTTATTGAAATAACTTTTGACATGAAGAGTTTGAATGCAGGAGAAAACTTCAGCCAAAAGAGCATATACCTTCAAATTCCCAGGTATGGAGAAAGAAGGACTTACAGGTTGAAAGTTGTGGAATATATTTATTTGCAGAAGGGGAAGAAAATCAATGGTACATTGATAGCAGATGCTCAAAACACATGATAGGTGATAAAAATAAACTCCTTTCATACAATGCTTTCGAGAAGGAAAATAATGTTACCTTTGGAAATGACTCTCCTGCTGTCATTAAAGGAAAAGGTTATGTTTTTATAAAAGAAAAGGTGAAAGCTAACTGGATGGATTAAAACATAAGCTATTGATTGTGAGTCAAATGTGTGATCAAGGAAATGAAGTTGTCTTTAGTTCAAAAGAATGTGTAGTACGTGAACTTGACCCAGAAAAATTGTAATAAAAGGAACTAGAACACCAAGCAATCTATATGTATTGAAAGGTGGCCAAGAGCAATGCTACTTAGGTAAATATTCAGAAAATTTTCTATGGCATAGAAGATTGGGAAATTTGAGCTTCTCTCGAATAAGCAAATCTAGCAGATTCAAAGTTGTTTGTGATTTTCCCAGCACCACTCTGCCTAAAAGTACCATATGCAAATTCGGTAAGAAAACAAGGGTGAAATTCAATGCCAAAGAAGGATCAACAAGTAATTCTCTTGAACTTATACATATTGATTTATGTGGACCTGTAAGGAAAAAGTCACCTCATAGAGAACAACACTATATTCTATTTATTAATGACTTCTCTAGAATGTGTTGGATCGGTTTACTAAAACATAAAGATGAAGCATTTGAAAAATTCAAGATCTTCAAAGCTCTGGTTGAAAATGAATTAGATCTAAAAATAAAATGTCTTAGATCTGACCGAGGAGGAGAATATATATCAGTAAATTATTTGATTTCTTTGAACATCGTGGCATAAAAATATATTTTTTTGTAGCTGGAACCCCACAAAATAATGGAATGGAAGAAATAATGAATATAACAGCTCAACAGATGGCTTGTGCTATGCTTTATGAATTTGGAACTCTCGATACCTTTTGGGGAGAAGTAGCATATACCACAGTAAATATTCTTAACAAGGCTCATGTTTGTGTGAACAATGATAAAACTCCTTATGAGCTCTGGTATGATAATCTCCCCACTATAAAGAATTTTAGAGTTTTTGGAAGCAAATTCTTTATCAAGAACAACGATGAAAAACTTGGTAAGTTTGAGCCTAGAGCAAATGAAGGAATATTTCTTGGTTACTCTTCTAGAAGCAAAGCAAATAAATGTTACAATAAAAGACTTTAGAGGATTGTTGTATTGATGTTGTAATTGATGAGTCTCTCACAACTCCTAAAAGGGAAATAACAACAACAAATGAGGATGATGATGATGTATGTTTTCCCTCATCAAATAGAAAAAATATAGAAGGAGAACCCAATGAAGCACTAGAAGAAGATATATCTGAAAAAGCTCCATCCAGGTATGTTCAAAAGAATCATCCAGAATCCCAAATTATGGGAGAAAAGGGATTAGGTGTCCAAACAAGAAGAACTCTTGTAGGATCCCCTAGCTATCTGGCATTCTTATCCACTATTGAACCATAGAATGTAAATCAAGCTAGTAAATATGAATGTTGGATTCAAGCCATGAATTAGGAACTTGATCAGATTGAAAATAATCATACTTGGGAATTGGTTCCAAGACCTCCTGATAAAAATGTTATTGGAAAAAAATGGATATTCAAAAACAAGTTAAATGGAAATGGAGGTGTTATTAGAAACAAAGATAGACAAGAAAATGGTTGCAACTTCTCCTCTCTAGCTTTCCAGTGAAGGGCTGGCCCCTTCACTAGGAAACTAGCAATGGTGAGACCCCTAGCTGCTCATGAAGAATTCCTCCCCTCAATTTCATGGATTTCGATACTAAGGAATCTTCAACCTTTGGCTCCATAGGGCACAGATCATCCATCACTTTCAGTCACGAGTCATGTCAACCATCAAAAAGTGTTTCATCCATGTTTCTTATTTGGTCCACCTTTATGCCAGCAATATGATGCAATATGTTGTCCTTGATGGCAACCTACCTGATGAAGTTTTCCTTGATGGAAACCTCTTGATAAGTTTCCTTTTGATAGTAACCTATTTGTTAAAGATGTAAAAATGATGTTTCTATAGATCAGTTTAGATGTGCCAGAGAAAGGAATTCCAGTAAGTGCCAAATAAATGAAACAGGAAATATTTATCAATGTATACGTAGGTTTGATGAAGGGAACTTGCATATGGAGTCAATGTATACGGTACTTGGTATACAGGAAACCCGCGTATACATCCAGAATTAGTATATACGTCATTTTTATGAAGAGAAGTCACGTATACACACAGGTATGAAGAAGAAAAGTTGCGTATACCTTTTGTGCTCTAAAATTATGATACCAAGGGGCATTACCATGGTATTAGCCCAGAGTATTGAGAATTGTATCGTCTATTTGATTTCGTCCAAGAATACCATTGACACTTGTGTGGTTTTGGCTCATGGTGTTGATAAAGGCTAATCCTAAATAATGACAGGAAGATCATAGTGCAAGGAAGTGAAAGTATGGGTTGTTACTGAATATCTCTCTCTGAAGTATAAATGCATGGGATGAACTATGTTTTATTGGTAGATCTGAATCAATGATGCACCCTTAGATACAATTATGGATCCGGATCTCTAGACCTGAAATGACTATGTACTTGCATGATCTAATTATGATATCTTTGGATCTGTGACCCAGTGCATGTTTGCTGAAGTGAAGTGAAAAAATTAGGGTAAGTCTATAGATCTGAAACATTCTTCAAAGTTAATATTTACAGATCAATACGCTAGTTTGTCTCAGTGAAAGCACGTATATACGCGGCTTTGTATCAAAAAAAGCATGTATGAAAGTCAGGGTTTTCTGAAGCTTACTAAATAGGTTATTTGTTTATTACTATTGTATTTGTACTTTCTATCAATGAAGTCTCCATGTAGATCTCGGTTGCTTGAATATTGTATATGCCATTAAGTTGAATATGTACAAATCTGATCAATGAGTGAGTAAATATGTTTAATGATGACTGACTAATTAAGGGTTCTGCAATACTGAAAAGATATCTGACTGAAAGCCTCAGATCTAGTTCTAACACTGACCATATTCTGAAAAATCAATACTCTAAGATCTATACGCAGTTTTGTGTGTAGGAAAGCACATATACACACGGGTTTAGTAAAGTGAAGTAGCGTATGAATTTTAAGATAATAAATTATTAGGGTTGAGATTGGTTCTGCATGTTGATTATGAAATCTAGGTTTATAACTATGTTCTGGTTACAGTGATCTCACTGTTCTGATTGATATTTGGGTTAAGTTTATCTTTATGAAGTGTGGTGTTGAAGCTCTAGGATCCAATGTGAAAACTAATGAAACATGTTATACAGTGGTTCTGAGGGTTGAAGCCTTCAGTATGGAAGTAGAAGCTTCCTGCCAGTAGAAGCTGGTGTTCTGATCAGGAGGTTGAAGCTCCCTTCCAGTAGTGGATGGTAAACGAAATCAGGGTGTTGTAGCTCCCTTCCAATAGCAGCTGGATAATGAGAGAAGGTTGTAGCCTTCTGTAGGTAGATGCCTGCGTACTAATATGAGTCTGCATCATTACAATTTTTTAAGAAGTTTTCCATATAATAAATATTAAAGACAGAGACGACAATAGCGGTGGTTTTCTACCGAATTGGGTTTCCACCTTAAATCTTGGTCTTCATGTGTGACGCTCTTGTGTGACGATTTATTCTGTTGTTACTAAATATATTTACTGCTTAACTATATGATGCATAAATGATAAGCTAAGTTAAAGATTGTTTCTGAAGATTATCTAACAATAAATTTATCTTAGTATACACAAGTTTCTGTTGTTATATCCACGTGTATACACTAGTTGGGTTCATTAAAGTCGCGTATGGAATTCAGTAAAGAAAAAAGTAAAATTTTTCAGTGAGCTATAAATACTAATTCACCCCCCCCCCCTCTCAGTACTTTTCCCAAGATTTGGTATCAGTGCAGGTCCTTCTGAAGAAGCTTAATCCCTAGAAGGAAGATCATCTAAGATGAGCAATCAAGATGGGACAACATCTATTAGACCTCCTCTCTTCAATGGAAACAATTTAATCTTCTGGAAAACAAGGACAAGATCCTATATACAGTCTCTTGGAGCAGATGTATGGGCTATAGTTGAAGGAGGTTATCAATATCTAGCTTCAGTTCCAATAGATCCAGCAGCTAAAAAGAAGTATGAAACCAATGCAAAGGCAGTCAATGCATTATTGGGAATTTTGAATGAATTTTAATTTGTCAAAATCATGTAGTTGAATATAGAAAAGGAGATATGGGACAAAATCATTCTGAGCTATGAAGGTGATACCAAGGTAAAAAGTGCTAAACTCCAAACTCTGAGAATTCAATATGAAAAAATCAAAATACATAATGAGGAAAGCATTTCTAGTTTCCTTTTATGTCTAGATGATATTGTAAATCGTATGAGAAATCTAGGTGAAACCATAACTGATACTACTCTAGTACAAAATGTTTTGAGATCTCTAACTCCCAATTTTGATTCAGAAGTATTTGCTATTGAAGAGAAGTAGGATCTACAACTTCTTACTATTTTTCAACTTCACGGGACTCTAATTGCACGTGAAATGAGGAAAGGAGGTCCATCTGAAGTCAAAGAAATTGTCTTTAGAGTTGCTACAAAAGGATCAAGGTATGTTTCAGAAGAAGATGAGATAAATTTTGTAAAGAAGCTAAAACTTGGCACTGGAAGGTTCAAAGGTAAGCTTCCTTTTAAATTTTTTTCTTGTGGAAGAGTTGGTCATCATGCTGCTAAATGTCCCCATAAAGATAATCATGAAAAGGGAAAGGAAGTGGCAAAGGGAAATAAAAAACGGTTTACCAATAGAAAAAGATATTATACTCATGAAGATAGTGATGGTCTATTAGATAGCGAAGAAGGAGAATCTAATCAAGATATTAGACTCCTCATGACTTTTGAAAAAGACTCTAGTGAGGCTAAAGATACTTTTATTTATGTATTAGAAGAAAATGATTTTCTTGAAGAAATAAATCATCTCAAAATATGTTTGGAAGAAAACAAAATTGCCATAGATACTCTAAAGAATCAGCTTATATAAAAGGAGAAGCACAATGAGAAATTAGAATGTGAAATAGTAAGTCTAAGAAAGGAAATTGAGAAAGTGCAATATTTAAATCTTAGATTTGATAAAGGATCTGAAACCTTACAGGAAATTATCAAGGTACAATGCTCTCCTCTTGTAAAGATAGATCTTGGATATATTGGAGAATCCTCTCAGTCTTCAGCACCAATCTATATAAATGCAGCTAAAGCCATCCGTTAACATTTTTTCACTCAGCAAAAGAACAAAGAGACTACACAGGTAAAGCATGACCACTTCAATACAAGGAAGAACAATAACAAAAATATCAATCAGCAGGTAAACATAAATAGAAGGTTTCATGATCACAAAAATTTCTTCTTTAATGGACAATGTTTCTCATGTCATCATTTTGGTCATAAAATTGCTCAATGTGTTGCATACAAAACCATCATGACCAGAGAAGCAAGAAAGAAAAGAAATGAGACTAGAATAAAGAAGAAGAATTATAACAACTTTTCTTCTCTTCAAAATGAAATTGAATGTTCTTATTGCAATAACTTTGGACATGAAGAATCTGAATGCAGGAGAAAACTTCAACCAAAAGAGCATATACCTTCAAATTCCAAGGTATGGAGAAAGAAAGACTTATAGGTTGAAAGTCGTGGCATAGTTTTGTTTGAAGGAGGGGAAGAAAATCAATGGTACATTGATAGCGGATGCTCAAAACACATGACAAGGGATAAAAATAAACTCCTTTCATACAATGCTTTAGAGAAGGAAAATAATGTTATCTTTGGAAATGACTCTCCTACTGTCATTAAAGGAAAAGGTTATGTTTTTATAAAAGAAAAGGTGAAAACTAACAATGTTATGTTTGTGGATGGATTAAAACATAAGCTATTGATTGTGAGTCAAATGTGTGATCAAGGAAATGAAGTTGTCTTTAGTTCAAATGAATGTGTAGTATGTGAACTTGACACAGGAAAAATGGTAATAAAAGGAACTAGAACACCAAGAAATCTGTATGTATTCAAAGGTGGCCAAGAGCAATGCTACTTAGGTAAATATTCAGAAAATTTGCTATGGCATAGAAGATTGGGACATTTGAGCTTCTCTTGAATAAGCAAATGTAGCAGACTCAAAGTTGATCGTGATTTTCCCAGCATCACTCTGCCTAAAAGTACCATATGCATATCATGCCAATTCAGTAAGAAAACCAGGGTGCAATTCAATGCCAAAGAAGGATCAACAAGTAAGTCTCTTGAAATTATACATACTGATTTATGTGGACCTGTATGGAAAAAGTCACCTCGTGGAGAACAATAATATATTCTATTTATTGATGACTTCTCTAGAATGTGTTGGATTGGTTTACTAAATCATAAAGATGAAGCATTTGAAAAATTTAAGATCTTCAAAGCTCTAGTTGAAAATTAATTAGATCTAAAAATAAAACGTCTTAGATCTGACCGAGGAGGAGAATATATATCAGATGAATTATTTGATTTCTTTGAACATCGTGGCATAAAAAGATAATTTTTGTAGCTAGAATCCCACAAAATAATGGCATGGAAGAAATAATGAATAGAATAGTTCAACAGATGGCGTGTGCTATGCTTTATGAATCTGGAACTCTCGATACCTTTTGGGGAGAAGCAACATATACCGCAGTAAATATTCGTAATAAGGCTCATGTTTGTGAGAACAGTGATAAAACTCCTTATGAGCTCTGGTATGATAATCTTCCCACTGTAAAGAATTTTAGAGTTTTTGGAAGCAAATGTTTTATCAAGAACAACGATGAAAAACTTGGTAAGTTTGAGCCTAGAGCAGATGAAGGAATATTTCTTGGTTACTCTTCTAGAAGCAAAGCATATAAATTTTACAATAAAAGACTTCGAAGGATTGTTGTATTGATGTTGCAATTGATGAGTCTCTCATAGCTCCTAAAAGGGAAATAACAAAAACAAACGAAGATGATGATGATGTACATTTTCCCTCATCAAATAGAAAAAATATAGAAGGCGAACCCAATGAAGCACTAGAAGAAGATATATCTGAAAAAGCTCCATCCAAGTATGTTCAAAAGAATCATCCAGAATCCCAAATTATGGGAGAAAGGGATCAGGAGTCCAAACAAGAAGAACTCTTCTCGGATCCCCTAGCTATCTGGCATTCTTATCCACTATTGAACCATAGAATGTAAATCAAGCTAGTAAATATGAATGTTGGATTCAAGCCATGAATTAAGAACTTGATCAGATTGAAAATAATCATACTTGGGAATTGGTTCCAAACCTCATGATAAAAATGTTATTGGAACAAAATGGATATTCAAAAACAAGTTAAATGGAAATGGAGGTGTTATTAGAAACAAAGATAGACAAGAAAATGGTTGCAACTTCTCCTCTATAGCTTTCTAGTGAAGGGCTAGCCCCTTCACTAGGAAAATAGAAATGGTGAGACACCTAGCTTCTCATGAATAATTCCTCCCCTCGATGTCATGGATTTTGATACTAAGGAATCTTCAACCTTTGGCTCCATAGGGCACAAATCATCCATCACTTTCAGTCACGAGTCATGGCAACCATCAAAAAGTGTTTCATCCATGTTTCTTATTTGGTCCACCTTTATGCCAGAAATATGATGCAATATGTTGTCCTTGATGGCAACCTACCTGATGAAGTTTTCCTTGATGGAAACCTCTTGATAAGTTTCCTTTTTATAGTAACCTATTTGTTAAATATGTAAAAATGATGTTTCTATAGGTCAGTTCAGATGTTTCAGAGAAGGGAATTCCAATAAGTGCCAAAAAAACGAAACAGGAAATATTTATCAATGTATATGTAGGTTTGATGAAGGGAACCTGTGTATGGAGTCAATGTATACGCTACTTGGTATACAGGCAACCTGCGTATACATCCAGAATTAGTATATACGTTGTTTTTATGAAGAGAAGTCGCATATACATGCGGGTATGAAGAAGCAAAGTCGCGTATACCTTTTGAGCTCTAAAATTATGATACCAATGGGCATTACCATGGTATTAGCCCACAATATTGAGAATTGTATCATCTATTTGATTTTGTCCAAGAATACCATCGACACTTGTGTGGTTTTGGCTCATGGTATTGATAAAGGCTAATCCTATATAAGGAGAGGAAGATCATAGTGCAAGGAAGTGAAAGTGTAAGGGTTGTTACTGAATACCTCTCTCTAAAGTATAAATGCATGGGATGAACTCTGTTTTATTGGTAGATCTGAATCTATGATGCACCCTTGGATAAAATTATGGATCCAGATCTCTAGACCTGAAACGACTATGTACTTGCATGATCTAATTATGATATCTTTGGATCTGTGACCCAGTGCATATTTGTTGAAGTGAAGTGAAGAAATCTGGGTAAGTCTATAGATCTGAAACATTCTACAAAGTTGATATTTACAGATCAATACGCTAGTTCGTCTCGGTGAAAGCGCGTATATACGCGGCTTTGTCTCAAAAAAAGCATGTATGGAAGTTAGGGTTTTCTGAAGCTTACTAAAGAGGTTATTTGTTTATTACTGTTGTATTTCTACTTTTTGTCAATGAAGTCTCCATGTAGAGCTAGGTTGCTTGAATACTATATATGCCGCTAAGTTGAATATGTACAAATCTAATCAATGAGTGAGTAAATATGTTTAATGATGACTAACTGATTAAGGGTTTTGCAATACTGAAAAGATAGCTGACTGAAAGCCTCAGATCTAGTTCTGAGACTAACTATATTCTGAAAAATCAGTATTCTAAGATCTATACACAGTTTTGTGTGAAGGAAAGCACATATACACACGGGTTTGGTAAAGTGAAGTAGCGTAAGAATTTTAAGATAATAAATGATTAGGGTTGAGATTGGTTCTGCATGTTGGTTCTGAAATCTAGGGTTATAATTGTGTTCTGGTTACAGTGATCTCACGGTTCTGATTGATATTTGGGTTAAGTTTATCTTTATGAAGTGTGGTGTTGAAGCTCTGGGATCTAGTGTGGAAATTGATGAAACGTGGTCTATAGTGATTCTAAGGGTTGAAGCCTTCAGTGTGGAAGTAGAAGCTTCCTGCCAGTAGAAGCTGGTGTTCTGATCAGTAGGTTAAAGCTCCCTTCCAGTAGTGGATGGTAAATGAAATCAAGGTGTTGTAGCTCCCTTCCAGTAGCAGCTGGAGAACGAGAGAAGGTTGCAGCCTTTTGCAGGTAGATGCCTGCCTTCCAGTAGTGGCTGGAGAATGACAGAAGGGTGCGGCCTTCTGTAGGTAGATGCCTGCGTACTAATATGAGTCTGCATCATTACAAATTTTTAAGAAGTTTTCCATATAATAAATATTAAAGACAGAGACGACAACAACGGTGGTTTTCTCCCGAATTGGGTTTCCACCTTAAATCTTGGTCTTCATGTGTGATGCTCTTGTGTGATGATTTATTCTGTTGTTACTAAATATATTTACCGATTAACTATCTGATGCATAAATGATAATCTGAGTTAAAGATTGTTTCTGAAGATTATCTAACAATAAATTTATCTCAGTATACACAAGTTTCTGTTGGTATATCCACGTGTATACGCTAGTTGGGTTCATTAAAGTTGCGTATGGAATTCAGTAAAGAAAAAGTAAAATTTTTCAGTGAGCCATAAATACTGATTCACCCCCCCCCCCCCCTTTTTAGTATTTTTCCCAAGAATTGGTATCAAAGTGGGTCCTTTTGAAGAAGCTTAATCACTAGAAGGAAGATTAGCTAAGATGAGCAATCAAGATGGGACAACATCTATTAGACCTCCTCTCTTCAATGGAAACAATTTAATCTTCTGCAAAACACGAACAAGATCCTATATTCAGTCTCTTGGAGCAGATGTATGGGCTATAGTTGAAGAAGGTTATCAATATCTAGCTTCAGTTCCAATAGATCCAGCAGCTAAAAAGAAGTATGCAAAGGCGGTCAATGCATTATTGGGAAGTTTGAATGAATCTGAATTTGTCAAAGTCATGTAGTTGAATATAGCAAAGGAGATATGGGACAAAATCATTCTGAGCTATGAAGGTGATGCCAAGGTAAAAAGTGCTAAACTTCAAACTCTCAGAATTCAATATGAAAAACTCAGAATGCATAATGAGGAAATCATTTCTAGTTTCTTCCTACGTCTAGATGATATTGTAAGTCGTACGAGAATTTGGGTGAAACCATAACTGATACTACTCTAGTAGAAAAGGTTTTGAGATATCTAACTCCCAAATTAGATTCAAAATTATTTGCTATTGAAGAGAAGTAGGGTCTACAAACTCTTACTATTGTTCAACTTCATGGGATTCTAACTACACGTGAAATGAGGAAAGGAGGTCCATTTGAAGTCAAAGAAGTTGTCTTTAGAGTTGCTACAAAAGGAAACGAAGTATAAGAACAAGAAGGATCAGGGTATGTTTCAGAAGAAGATGAGATAAATTTTGTAAAGAAGCTACAACTTGGCACTGGAAGGTTCAGAGCTAAGCTTCCTTTTAAATGTTTTTCTTGTGGAAGAGTTGGTCATTATGCTGCTAAATGTCCCCATAAAGATAATCATGAAAAGGGAAAGGAAGTGGCAAAAGGAAATAAGAAACAGTTTATCAATAGAAAAAGATATTATACTCATGAAGATATGTTGAAATTGCAACAAGATGATGAGCTTAATGGAAAGAAGTCACCTTCACTAAGTGGGCCCGCAAGCTATTTTTGGCGCAAAGTCTATTTTTAGAGTATGTCTATTTTTAGACATATGGATCATGTTCTATGAGTTGCAGGATGCTATTTGTGGATGGTTGGTCAAGTTGGAAAAATAAATGGACTTCTATTTTTAGACATATTGGGCGGAATCTATTTTTAGATTGCCAGTCTAAAAATAGATATGTCGAATATTATTAGCTCTTAATAATATTTGGACTATAAACATTATCTTATTCTCTTGGAGCACTTCAGTTAAGTGCACAGATGTGGCACAGGAGCTGACAGAAGGAATTACGTTATTCCTAAGGGTTAAGTGGAGCTATTGCATGGATACTTCAGTTAGAACTCATGTGACAGAGTTTGGTGGAGTTGATTGAGGAAGTTAGTGGAGTTGTATTCAGTTTAACTCAGTTAAACATAGTTGAGCTAGTTGTATCTAGTCTAACTGATTGATACACTAGTGAGAGTGGTGTGAATTAATTATTAATTAATTCACTAATTATAAACTCATTAATCAACTAAAGAATACATCAGTTAACTTCAGTGCATGGATAGTTTCAGTGGAGACCAGTGAAGCGATAGGTGAAAGAGTAGTGTGACTATCAGTTGTGACTATACTGTTGCATGATTTGCAACAACCAGTGATTGGAGATGCCAATGAGGATTGCACAGTATAAGCCAGGTGGTTCAAATTTATTTATGAGCCATTCTTCAACATTTATTACGCAATAGAGGCAGGCTATCAGATGGCAGAGATTGGAGCATGTGTTTTGCTAGATCTAGCTTGATTAGTGTGTAGCAATTGGAGATTGTACTGAGAGCTTGTGAGGAGCTTTGTACAATGATTGTTACATGATCTCTATGACATTTAATATACATATATTTCGGGGGTTTTAGCTTTAAGCTTTCCCATGAAATACTGTGTTCATATGTGTGATTGTTTATGGTTTTAATGTGTGCATGCGATTGTTTTTTTTTCCGCAATTAATGATCAATGGTAGAAGAGATTCTGTATTGTGCATGAAGATAAAATAGTGCGTGATCAGGAGAATCTTGGTGGATAACATATCAGTTATTCAAATTTATACATGGTATCAGAGCGATATTGATCATTGAAGCAATTGCAAAACATTGAAGCGGTTGAGTTTTGTGCTGGTGGAATTCGAATTTGCAGTAGTGTTTTCTCGGTGTCGAAGTTGAGATGTCTTTCAATGGATTGTGATTGGAGTATGCCCTTGAGGGAAGCTCGAATTATATTGCATGGAAGGACATGATGGAGGTGGTGCTGGATGACAACGAGTTGAAGGACTTCATAGATGCAGAAATTCCAAAACCTATTTCTAGCGATGCTGTCATACTTGACGCATGGAAAAATAAGACAGCAAAGTGTCAAAGGATTCTGTTGGAAGGTGTGAAGGATCACATAGTGTCCAGCCTTCATGGTAAGGCTTCTCCATTCTTGATGTGGAAATCATTAACAGACTTATTCCAAAGCAAGAGCGACCTAAGGAAGTTGGCGCTCAAGGATAAACTCAGGAACATAAAAATGGAGAAAGGTGACAGTATGCCCAAGTACCTCACAAAGTTCATCCAATGTAGCGATGAGCTGGGAAGTGTGGGGGTGATTTTTGATGACAAGGACTTGGTGAGATTGGCTCTCCTTGGGCTTCCGAAGAGTTGGCATTCCTATCAGGACTCTGTCAATGGTCGGGAGAAATTTCCAGGACGGGAGCGACTTTGGTCGGATCTTGTGCAAGAGGAGATCAGGTGAAGTACCAGGGACAGATCTTCATCAAAGAAATCTAATAAAGAAAATTGTGCTTTGGCTTCCAAGGCAAGGAAGGGGAAGAGCAAGAAGAATTCTTCTCAATCCGGTGCGAAAGGCAAGAAGCAGGACATGTCCAAGGTGAAGTGCTTTCACTGTCAACAACACAGACATTACACCACTAATTGTCCACAAAAGAAGAAAAATAAGCAGGCTGCTGGATCTGCAGCTGGAGAGGCCTTAGCCTTGTATTTTGAGCTGGATTTTTCGCTGATCGCATGCTTGGTCTCAAGTGTGATGGGTTCAGTGTGGTTTCTTGACAGTGGTGTGTCTTTTCACATGACAGGAGATCGAGATTTGTTTACTGATCTGGATGAGAAAGATCTTGGAGTTCACATCGAGATGGGCGATGATGGTAGATACAGTACGACCGGTATTAGTACCATTTCCTTTGAGAGGGAGTCTGGTAAACCATTCATATTGAAGGAAGTGATGCATGTTCCAGGATTGAAGAAGAATCTGATCTCTATGGCGATGTTAGAAGACAAGGGATATGATGTTGTCTTTAGTGAGGGAAAGGCTTTCCTGCGCAGTAAGGAAACTGGTGAGACCCGAAGGATAGGGGTTCGAGTTAAGAACCTTTATCAATTGCAGGTAGATGGCTACGTAGCAATGGCAGGCAAGGCAGAAGGAGTGGTGAGCCGGGATGATGGCAAGCTGTGGCACCGGAGATTGGGCCACCTTCACCATGGAGCTTTGAAGATACTGCAGCAGATTTCTACTAAGCTTCCTAAGGGTACTCTTGTGCAGTCAAATCAGTGCAAGAGATCTACCTTGGGAAAATTTGTGAAAGCCACCTTTCACGAGAAGGATAGTCATGCCACGATGATCCTTGAGAGAATTCACATAGACGAGTGTGGACTTTTCTCAGTAGCTTCGACAGCAAAGCACAGGTACTATGTGATATTTGTTGATTATTTTTCTCATAAGTGCCGAATATTCTTCATGTAGAAGAAGAGCGATACATACTCAAAGTTCTGTGAGTTCAAGGCACTAGTTGAGAAAGAATTGAGGAAGCAGGTGAAGGCTCTTAGGAGTGACAATGGTGGTGAATTCATCTCTAGTGAGTTCAAGGACTTTTGCAACGTAGAAGGAATTCAAAGAGACCTCATAGCACCTCATAACCCACAGCAGAATGGGGTTTTTGAGCAGAAGAACAGAATGATCGTGGGTGTTGCACGGGAAATGTTGCATGATTAGGGCCTTCCCATACACTTGTGGGCTGAGGCATGCAATACTGCAGTATATGTGCAGAACCGTTGTCCTCACAAGATACTTGGCATGAGTACATCCGAAGAGGCATTTTCTGGTAAGAAGCCTGATATTTCCATTTGAGGATTTTTGGTTCACCTATTTACATTCATGTGACGAAGGATGCCAGGAAGAAGCTGGAGCCGATTGCAGAGGTTGGGATATTTTTGGGGTACACTGATACACCCCACAACTATCGTGTGCAATTTCCAGACAATCACAAGACTGTTGTGCGACAGGATATCAAATTTCATGAGGAGAAAGCCATGAAGTGTTCGCTTGAGAGGGAGCCACACTTGCATGCAGATGAGGAGCTATTAGTTCCTAAGGATGAGCCTCAGGATGTGGATCACCCACAAGAGGAGGTTCATGGAGTGGAAGAGACCACTCAAGCAGTGCCAACCATCAGAGGGCGGAAGCGCACTACAGAAGCTGAGCGACTGGCTCAAGATGCAGAGAAGGTTGTAGGAGCACCTACATCACAGCACAGACAGAGACAGTCCCCTAACCGATATACTGGATACATGGCTCTTATGAGCAAGTGTATCATGATGGAGCCATCCTCTTTCGAGGAAGCTGTGGAGGATCCCGCATGGGTAGATGCCATGGTGGAAGAGTATGATTCGATTGTTAGAAATAGTGCATGGGAGATTGTACCTAGGCCGGAAGGGAAATCAGTGGTGGGTTCAAGATGGATCTACAAAGTGAAGAAAGCAGCTGACGGGAGTGTGGAGAAGTACAAGGAAATATTTGTTTCCTGAGGCTTCTCACAGATTGAGGGGATTGATTATGAGGAAACCTTTGCACCTGTCGCAAGGTATTCTTCCATACAGACGATTCTTGCTCTCTTAGCACAGATGGGGTGGCACATTCATCAGATGGATGTGAAGAATGTGTTCCTCAACGGGGTGATTGAGGAGGAGGTGTACATAGAGTAGCCCGAAGGTTTCAAGATCTTCAGCAACGAGTCGCATGTGTGCAGGCTCAAGAGAGCACTATATGGTTTGAAACAAGAACCTCGTGCTTGGTACACACGGATAGATAGTTATTTCACCGGACTTGGATTCTCCAAGAGTGAGGCAGATTTGAACCTATACCAGATTGTGGTGGAGGGTAAGTTACTGATCATTGTAATTTATGTGGATGATTTGATTTTGACAGGTGATGAACTATTGATACACTCATGCAAGGCTGATCTTGCAAAGGAGTTTGAGATGAAGGACTTGGGCCTCCTTCATTATTTCCTGGGATTGGAAATTTTGCAGCGCAGTGATGGACTATTTGTTTCTCAAGGAAAGTATGCCCGGGAGATACTGGAGAAGTTCAACATGCATTGCTGCAAGACTGTTGATACTCCTCTTCCTGGTGGATGGAGGAAGGAAGATGCTACTTCGGCGAAGGTAGTGGATGCCACTATTTACCGACAGTTGGTGGGGTCGCTTATGTATCTGGTCAATACACGACCCAACATATGCTATGCTATTAACCAACTTTCACAAGCTATGGTTAAGCCTACCAAGCTCTTCTAGAAGCCAGGAAAGCACGTATTGAGATATCTCAGAGGCACATCAGGATATGTATTATGGTACAGACAGTCAAATGAGGTGAGGCTATGTGGCTTCACAGATGCAGATTGGGCAGGGAGTCCAACGGACAGAAAGAGCACATCTGGAGGGATTTTCAGTATCGGGTCGACAGCAGTTTCTTGGTACAGAAGGAAGCAGAGATCCGTGGCACTGGCTCAAACAGAAAGCCTAGCATATGGATGGCAGCAAGCTTGGTCGCATGCGAGGCCATATGGATGAGGAAGATCCCTGTCGTGCTGTTCCTGCCTCAATAATTTTCAGATCCTACCGTGATTTATTGTGATAATCAGAGTTGCATTAAATCCCTTGCTAATCCAATATTTCATGATAGATCTAAACACATCGTACATCCGGTATCATCATATCGTAGATCAGAAAATAACATCATGTTACTTTCATACATTCCCACGGAGGATCAGGATGCTGATATCTTGACGAAGGCGCTCACCAGGAGAAAATTTGAATACCAAAGAGGTAGGATAGGGGTGGCAGATAATCCTTATCTTGTTGAGAGGGAGTGTTGATATTGCAACAAGATGATGATCTTAGTGGAAAGAAGTCACCTTCACTGAGTGGGCCTGTAGGCTATTTTGGCGCAAAGTCTATTTTTAGACATATGGATCATATTCTATGAGTTGCAGGATGCTATTTGTGGATGGTTGGTCAAGCTGGAAAAATAGATGGACTTCTATTTTTAGACATATCAAGGAATCTATTTTTAGATTGCCAGTCTAAAAATAGATATGTTGAATATTATTAGCTCTAATAATATTTGGACTATAAACATTATCTTATTCTCTTGGAGCACTTCGCTATGCACAATGTGGCACAGATTTGCCAGAAGGAATTACGCTATTCCTAAGGTTAAGTGGAGTTATTGCATGGATACTTCAGTTAGAACTCATGTGAGAGAGTTTGGTGGAGTTGATTGAGGAAGTTAATGGAGTTGTGTTCAGTTTAACTAATCTAAACATAGTTGAGCTAGTTGTATTTGGTCTAACTGATTGATACACTAGTGAGAGTGGTGTGAATTAATTATTAATTAATTCAATAATTATAAACTCATTAATCAAGTAAAGAATACATCAGTTAACTTCAGTGCATGGACAGTTTCAGTGGAGACCAGTGAAGAGATAGGTGAAAGAGCAGTGTGACTATCAGTTGTGACTATACTGTTGTATTATTTGCAAAAACCAGTGATTGGAGATGCCAATGAGGATTGTGCAGTACAAGCCAGGTGGTTTGAAGTTATTTACGAGCCATTCTTCATCATTGATTACGCAATAGAGGCAGGCAATCAGGTGGCAGAGATTGGAGCATGTGTTTTGCTAGATCTAGCTTGATTAGTGTGTAGCAATTGGAGATTGTACTAAGAGCTTGTGAGGAGCTTTGTACAATTATTGTTACATGATCTCTATGACATATAATATATAGATAGTTGGGGGTTTTTAGCTTTAATCTTTCCCATGAAATATTGTGTTCATATGTGTGATTGTTTATGGTTTTAATGTGCGCATGCGATTGTTTTTTTTTCCGCAATTAATGATCAATGGTAGAAGAGATTCTGTATTGTGCATGAGGATAAAATAGTGTGTGATCAGGAGAATCTTAGTGGATAACATATCATTTATTCAAATTTCTACAAGATAGTGATGGTCTATCAAATATCGAAGAAGGAGAATCTAATCAAGATATTAGACTCCTCATGGCTTTTGAAAAAGACTCTAGTGAGGCTAAAGATACTTTTATGGATGTATTAGAAGAAAATGATTTTCTTGAAGAAATAAATCATCTCAAAATATGTTTGGAAGAAAACAAAATTTCCATAGATACTCTAAAGAATCAGCTTATATAAAAGGAGAACCACAATGAGAAATTAGAATGTGAAATATTAAGTCTAAGAAAGGAAATTGAGAAAGTGAAAACTTTAAATCTTAGATTTTCTAAAGGATCTGAAACCTTAGAGGAAATTATCAAGGTACAATTCTCTCCTCTTGTAAAGACAGATCTTGGATATATCGGAGAATCCCCTCAGTCTTCAGCACCAAGCTATCTAAATGTAGCTAAAGCCATCCATCAACATTTTTTTCACTCAGCAAAAGAACAAAGAGACTACACAGGTAAAGCATGACCACTTCAATATAAGGAAGAAAAATAACAGAAATATCAATCAACAGGTAAACATAAATAGAAGGTTTCATGATCGCAAAAATTCTTCTTTAATGGACAATGTTTCTCATGTCATCATTTTTTTCATAAAGTTGCTCAATGTGTTGCATAGAAAACCATCATGACCAGAGAAGCAAGAAAGCAAAGAAATGAGACTGGAATAAAGAAGAATAATTATAACAAATTTTCTCCTCTTCAAAATTAAATTGAATGTTCTTATTGCAATAACTTTGGACATGAAGAATCTGAATGCAGGAGAAAACTTCAGCCAAAAGAGCATATACCTTCAAATTCCAAGGTATGGAGAAAGAAGGACTTACAGGTTGAAAGCTGTGGCATAGCCTTATTTGCAGAAGGGGAATAAAATCAATGGTACATTGATAGCGGATGCTCAAAACACATGACAGGTGATAAAAATAAACTCCTTTCATACAATGCTTTAGAGACGGAAAATAATGTTACCTTTGGAAATGACTCCTGCTGTCATTAAAGGAAAAGGTTGTGTTTTTATAAAATAAAAGGTGAAAGCTAACAATGTTATGTTTGTGTATGGATTAAAACATAATCTATTGATTGTGAGTCAAATGTGTGATCAAGGAAATGAAGTTGTCTTTAGTTCAAAAGAATGTGTAGTACGTGAACTTGACACAGGAAAAATGGTGATAAAAGGAACTAGAACACCAAGCAATATGTATGTATTGAAAGGTGGCCAAGAGCAATGCTACTTAGGTAAATCTTCAAAAAATTGGCTATGGCATAGAAGATTGGGACATTTGAGCTTCTCTCGAATAAGCAAATCTAGCAGACTCAAAGTTGTTCGTGATTTTCCCAGCATCACTCTGCCTAAAAGTACCATATGCAAATCATGCCAATTCAGTAAGAAAACCAAGGTGCAATTTAATTCCAAAGAAGGATCAACAAATAAGTCTCTTGAACATATACATACTGATTTATGTGGACCTGTAAGGAAAAATTCGCCTCGTGGAGAACAATAGTATATTCTATTTATTGATGACTTCTCTAGAATGTGTTGGATCGGTTTACTAAAACATAAAGATGAAGCATTTGAAAAATTTAAGATCTTCAAAGATCTGGTTGAAAATGAATTAGATCTAAAAATAAAATGTCTTAGATCTGACCGAGGAGGAGAATATATATCAAATGAATTATTTGATTTCTTTGAACATTGTGGCATAAAAAGATAACTTTTGTAGCTAGAACCCCACAAAATAATGGCATGGAAGAAATAATGAATAGAACAGTTCAATAGATGGCTTGTGCTATGCTTTATGAATTTGGAACTCTCGATACCTTCTGGGGAGAAGCAGCATATACCGTAGTAAATATTCTTAATAAGGCTCATGTTTGTGTGAACAGTGATAAAACTCCTTATGAGCTCTGGTATGATAATCTTCCCACTGTAAAGAATTTTGGAGTTTTTGGAAGAAAATGTTTTATCAAGAAATACGATGAAAAACTTGGTAAGTTTGAGCCTAGAGCAGATGAAGGAATATTTCTTGGTTACTCTTCTAGAAGCAAAGCATATAAATGTTACAATAAAAGACTTCGGAGGATTTTTGTATTGATGTTGTAATTGATGAGTCTCTCACAGCTCCTAAAAGGGAAATAACAACAACAAATGAAGATGATGATGATGTATGTTTTCCCTCATCAAATAGAAAAAATATATAAGGAGAACCCAATGAAGCACCAGAAGAAGATATATCTGAAAAAGCTCCATCCAGGTATGTTCAAAAGAATCATCCAGAATCACAAATTATGGGAGAAAAGGGATCAGATGTCCAAACAAGAAGAACTCTTGTAGGATCCCCTAGCTATCTGGAATTCTTATCCACTATTGAACCATAGAATGTAAATCAAGCTAGTAAATATGAATGTTGGATTCAAGCCATGAATTAAGAACTTGATCAGATTGAAAGAATCATACTTGGGAATTGGTTCCAATACTTCACGATAAAAATGTTATTGGAACAAAATGGATATTCAAAAACAAGTTAAATGAAAATGGAGGTGTTATTAGAAACAAAGATAGACTTTTTTGTAAAGGGTATGCTCAACAAGATGGTATAGACTTTGAAGAAACATTTTCTCCTGTAGCCAGACTTGAAGCAATGTTTCTTGCTTTTTCAAGTTTTCAACAATTCAAAGTTTATCAAATGGATGTAAAATCTTCTTTCTTCAATGGTGATCTAGAAGAAGAATTTTATATATAACAACCAGAAGCATTCATTCTCAGAAATGATAAAAAACTTGTTTGCAAACTTAAAAAGGCTTTATATGGTCTCAAACAGACTCCTCGGGCATGGTACTATCATCTTGACGAATATATTCAATAAAAAGGTTTCACAAAGGGATCTACTGATAGTAACTTATACACAAAAATAGAGAATGATAAACTATTGATAATTGTTGTGTATGTTGATGACATTTTTTTGGAAGTAATGAAGAGTCCACGAGTCAGAAATTTTCTTCTGTTGTGCAGCAAGAATTTGAAATGTCTTTACTTGTGGAACTAACATATTTTCTTGACTTACAAGTGCAACAAGCAATAGATGTGATATTTCTGTCTCAAGCAAATTCTGAAGAAGATGGGATGGAAGACTACAAACCTGTGAGTACTCAAATGGTAACTGGATGTAACCTCATTTCTCATGATGATTCTCCCATGGTGAATCAACCAGAGTATATATCCATGATTGGAAGTTTTATTTATCTAACGAAGACAACACCAGACATTATGCATGCAGTTGGGATTGTTGGACGATTCCAAGCTAATCCAAAAGAGTCTCACCTTCAGGCTGTAAAAACAATATTCAAATATCTACAAGGGACTCAAGACTTTGGTCTATGGTATCCAAAGAATGTTGATCTCACTCTTCATGTTTATACAGATTCAAATTGGGCTGGAAATGTCGATGATAGAAAAAGCACTAGTGGTGGTGCATTCTATATGGGGCCCCAATTAGTCTCTTGGTTCAGCAAGAAACAAAGTTTTATTGCCTTATCTATATCAGAAGCAGAATATGTGGCTATCGCATCATGTTGTACACAACTTCTTTGGATGATGCATATGTTACAAGATATTCAAATCAACTGTTCACCTCCCATATCCATTCTATGTGATAATACAAGTGCCATTAGTATCTCGAAAAATCCTGTTATGCATTCCAAGACCAAGCACATTCCTATCAAGTATCACTTCCTACGTGAACAAGTGCTTGAACAAAAGGTTAAATTGGAGTATGTTACCTCTAAGGAACAAGTTGAATATATATTTACTAAACCTCTTCCCAGGGAAGCATTCGAATATCTTAGACAGAAGCTGGGATTTTTCTCTGCCTCTCTTATCAAATCTTCTTAATTTCAAAAGAATAAATTCGGTACGCTGGTTTCATAAAGGCGAATCGTGTATATATGTGAGTTTTTGTGCATAAAACTGCGTATGGTTTTTGCTGACAGAAATTCTCTGGGTTAGCTTTTAGAATAGTTTATGGTGTTGCTGGGTAATCTCTGTTGTTGTTCCAGTATTCATCTTACTGTACCTTTCTTTGATATTTATCTCCTTGATGAATATGCTTTGATGAATTGGTTGTTGAAGGTGTTTAGGATGCACAAGCTTAGGTGGAGCACCTGCCTTGTTGAAAAGGATGCATTGTTGGCATTCTGATTGGTTTCTGATTTATGATCTCTCTCTTGAGATATTTTGGTCCTAGTTATAAAAATTCATATCTGTAATTTGATGAAAATGTCATGTTGAGACCTATGATGTAAAATTTTTATATTCAGTCATGTAAGGACTTGCTCAAATATTTAATTCCACTTGGTGGGATCATTGATATAACTATGAGTCATTGGTGATAGGAAAGGTCATACTCGGTTGAGTTATAGAGTCATGTAATTAATTGAAAAATCTATCTGAAGATTCAGCATGAACTCAGGGGGAGCATGGTAATTTCAGTGCACATTAGATCTACAAAGCTATTCTTTATATAAGGGAAGAGAAACCTTGTTTTGGTATTGATATGCCCTTTGCCATTGATGTCAAATGGGGAGAGTATTCTCGTGTTTTAATAATGGTTATGATTAATGTATCTATTTGTTGTGCTGATCAAACACCATCATGGTTGCCATCAAGTCCAAAGGGGGAGATTGTTGGCAATATGATGTAATATGTTGTCCTTGATGGAAACCTACATGATGAAGTTGTCCTTTATTGAAACCTCCTGACGAGTTTCCTTTTTATAGCAACTTATTTGTTAAATATTTAAAAATGATGTTTCTACAGGTCAGTTCAGATGTGTCAGAGAAAGGAATTCCAATAAGTGCCAGAAAAATGAAACATGAAATATTTATCAATGTATACGCATTTTTTATGAAGGGAACCCACGTATGGAGGCAATTTATATGCTACTTGGTATATAGGCAACCAACGTATACATCCAGAATTAGTATATACGTCGTTTTTATGAAGAGAAGTCACGTATACACATGGGTACAAAGAAGCAAAGTTGTGTATACCTTTTTCACTCTAAAATTATGATACCAAGGGGTATTACCATGGTATTAGCCCACAGTATTGAGCATTGTATCGTCTATTTGATTTCATCCAAGAATACCACCGAAACTTGTGTTTTTTTGGCTCATGGTATTGATAAAGGCTAATCCTATATAAGGAGAGGAAGATCATAGTGCAAGGAAGTGAAAGTGTCAGGGTTGTTACTGTTGTGAAACCAGCTCCAAAAATAGAAGAAAATAGATATCAATGCCTTAGAAATAAGCCACTTCGAGGGGGCAACCTTCAATACATTACATGAATGAACAATTCTTGGATGATACAAATTACAAAACCTCCTTTCTATATATAGGAGTCCATGGGGCCACAATGTAATCCTATTGGGTCAACAATGTAATCCTAGCCAACCTAACAATAATAATTTAAGGGCATAATAATAACAATATGGGGGTTACAGGGGTACAATAATAACAATAAGGGGGTTACACTAACAAAAATAAGGGACTATACTAGTAATATAGGGACCTAACATGCCCCTCTCTTTTAAAAAATTGTTGTCCTCAATGCTTAAGTAGCTCTAGGTGCTTTTGTATACAATTCTCATCCTCCCATGTAGAATCTTCAGTGGGAAAGTTCTTCCACTTAATGATATACTCTGAAATTGATCAATTTCGTAGCTGTCAAGTTCTTATTTCCGTGACCGCTTCAGGTTCCAATATGATTTTTTCTTCCTCATCAAGTTCTGGAAATATTGTTTGAATTAGAATATTTTCACCTATAACCTTCTTTAAGCATGAAACATGGAAAACTGGATGAACTCGTGAAGAAGCAGGAAGCTCCAATTTGTATTCCATAGTACCAATCTTTTGCAACACCTTGTAAGGACCATAGTACTTTGGCGATAATTTATTATCCTTCTTAGCCTGCTTGAGGGACATTTGTTTGTATGGTTGTAGTAGTAAAAATACCCAGTCTCCTACATCAAAAATTCTCTCATTGCGACGTTGATCTGCATGTTGTTTCATTCAATTTTGTGCCAAATTCAGGTTATCCTTTAAGAGTTGGAGAACTTCGTGTTGATGTTCGATGTGATCTTCCACTGATTGAACCTTCGAATTTTCTCTTAAATATGATGTGATGGATGGTGCATGATATCCATAAAGTGCCATAAATGGGGTTTTTTTGCTGCAGTATGGAAGGAAGTGTTATACCATAATTCACCGAGAGGTAACCACTTGACCCATTGTGTTTGTTTATCAGATACAAAACAACAAATTTATCCTTCCAAACATTTATTTACTATCTCAGTTTGACCATCGGATTGAGGATGATAAGATAAGCTATGAGCTAATTGAGTACCCAAACAAGAAAATAACTCCATCCAAAAATTTCCAGTAAAAATGGGATCTCTGTCGCTCACAATAACCCTTGGGTTTCCATGTAGCTTTTGAATTGTGTCCATAAATGTAGTAGCAACTATAATTGCTTTAAATGGATGAGATAATGCACAAAAGTGTGCATACTTGGTAAGTCTATCAACTACCACCACGATGACACTCTTTCCTTCGGACTTAGGTAAACCTGTGATAAAATCCATTGAAATCTCCTCCCAACGTTGACTTGGAATGGATAAAGGTTGTAGAAGTCCTGGGGTCTTAATTGTTTCCACTTTATTCTGCTGGTAAACCAAACATTCCGCCACAAACTTTCGAATATCAGATTTAAGGCCATCCCAAAAAAATTCTTTCTTCACCCTGTGGTAAGTTTTTAAAAATCCTGAGTGTCCTCCTAAAGGAGAAGTGTGCAATTCCAGAAGAATCTTTTGTTTTAGTTGGGAATTCTTACAAAGATACAAGCGATCTTTGTACCATAAGGAATCATTTTTCCAACTAAATGTATCAGATGTACTAGGATCTTGCTGCAACTTTTGAATGAGTGTCCATACATATTTTTCCTTCTTCCATTCATTTCTTGCTTCAGTTATCCAATCTGGTTGGATAATAGAAATGGCACAAAGCAATGCTTCCACCTCTTCATTCTTTCTTGAGAGTGCATTTGCAACAACATTAAGCTTTCCTTTTTTGTAGATTATTTCAAAGTCATACCCCAACATCTTTGTGACCCATTTTTGCTGCTCTTCTGAAGATAGTCTTTGTTCCAAAAAGTGTTTAAGACTATCATGATCAGTTTTTACCTTGAAGTGTCTTCCCATTAGGTAAGTTCGCCATTTCTTTATTGCATGTAGTATTGCTAACATTTCCTTCTCATAAATAGGTTTTTGTAAATACTTTCCTTTGATTGGACGACTTTCAAAAGCAATGGGTCTTCCTTCCTGCATTAAAACTGCACCAATTCCATTTCCTGAGGTATCACATTCCACAATAAAGGTTTTTGTGAAGTCTGGCGTAGCTAAGACCGGTGCTAGGCACATTGCCTCTTTAAGATGTTCAAAGGCCTTAGTTGCTTCAGGAGTCCATGAAAATGCATCTTTCTTCAATAATGTTGTTAGATGTGTTGCTATTCTCCCATAATTCTTAACAAACTTGCGATAATACCCTGTTAACCCAAGAAATCCTCGCAATTGCTTTATGGTTGTGGGGACTTTCCATTCCTTAATGGCTTTAATTTTGTTAGGGTCTACCTTAACACCCTCGTGAGATACAATATGACCCAGATATTCCACTTCTTGTACTCCAAAGAAACATTTGGATGTTTTTGCATATAATTGTTTCTCCTGCAATAGTTTGAGCACCCTGTCAACATGTTCAACATGATCCTTCCAAGACCTGCTACAGATTAGTATATCATCAAAAAATACTAGCACAAATTTTCTAAGGAAGGGTTTGAAAATGGAATTCATCAACCCTTGAAATGTAGAAGGTGCATTGGTAAGGCCAAAAGGCATGACCAAAAATTCATAATGACCATCATGAGTTCGAAATGTTGTTTTTGGAATATCTTCAGTCTTCATTCTAATTTGATGATATCCTGAATGAAGATCCAACTTGGTAAAATAAATTGCTCCATGTAATTCATCCAATAATTCATCAATCACAGGAATGGGAAATCTATCCTTAATGGTGAACTTATTGAGCTCCCTAGAATCCGGACCCATGCACCATGATCCATCCTTCTTGTGCACCAATACTACTAGAGCAGAGAAAGAACTTTGACTAGGTTGAATTATACCAGCCTCTAACATTTCTGCAATCATACGTTCAATTTCACTCTTTTGGACATAAGGATATCTATAAGGCCTGATGTTTGGAGGCACACTTCTGAGAATCAAATGAATATCATGATCATGATCACGAATAGGTGGGAGTCTTTGGGAGTTTCAAACACCTTGGAATGATTGTCCAAGACTTTTTGGAGATCTGCAAAAATAGATGATTTTGATGTTGGAACTTCTAGTGAGCATAATTGTGCAATGACGCCTCGTTGTTCTTTCTTTAGAAGCTTTGTCATGACATTATAGCTTATTATATTTCCCAGCTTCCCTACAATACTCTGTAATTCGAATTCCTTTTTTTCTGAAAAAAATTTCAAGAAAAGTTCTTGAAAATTAAAAGTTATCGTCCCCAAAGATTGTAACCATTGTACTCCTAGTACAACATCAGCACCTCCCATAGGAATAGAAATCATTGGACTATTCAATACATATTCCCCCATGGTTAGCTTGATATTATGACATTTTCCAGAGAAATTTATATTTCCTCCATTTGCAACCATCACTTGACATTCTTGTGTTGCGTATAGGAAACAATTCAATTCCTTGGCTACCTTACAATGAATAAAATTATGGGTACTACTTGAATCAATCAACACTATTACCTTTTTATTCTTGATATGTCCTTCTATATTAAGAGTTTGAGGAGTGGTAATTCCTGCCAATGCATTACATGATATGGTCAGACTCATTTCTTCCTCTTCTAAGGTTGTTTCATGGTGTATATCCTCTTCTTTTGAAGATTCTTGTTCATTTTCTTCTTCCTCTTCACAATATATGTAAAATAATTTCTTCTCAGCACACTTATGACCTTTAGTGTATTTTCTATCACAACTGTAGCAAATCCCTTTTGCTCTTTTTTCTTCCAATTATTGTGGTGTCAACCTTGTAGGTTGTGGAAATTTGGGAGTAGCAACACTTCCTTCTTTATAGAAGTGAGTGGTAGGCTTCCTTGTCACCATAATTTTACATTCAATTTTTCTTGCCAACCTAAATGCTTCTCCAATGAATTAGGTTCCAAAACAAAAACTTCATGTTGGATGTTATCCTTTAAAGTACCTATGAAGAGATCGATCCTGTGTTCCTCTAGAATATCAGTTACCCTTATATTCAATTTTTGGAAGTTCTCAATGTGCTCCCCCACTGAACACTTTTGTTTGAGATTTATCAAATGGCTAAAGAAGGTGTTTCTCTTTGTATCCTCATAATGTGCTATCATTTCCTCCGTAAAAATTGACCAAGTGACAATTTTTTTATGGGAGCAAAGCCATCGATACCATACAAATGTATTTTGTTATAAATGTAAAGTTGTAATGTGTACCTTTTGTGTGTTTTGCACATTATTGAGATCAAAATATTGCTCCATTTGTAGTATCCATGTTACAGGATCCTTTCCATCAAACTTCCTCATATCCATTTTTGGAATATGGTGGTTCTTCCTTCCCATATTAGAGTTTATGAAATCACGATTAACATTTATTTTGTTCTCATCATGAGTTTCCTCTACCATCTTTTCACCATTAGGAAACATATCTTGTATCAAATTTGTCAAATCTTTCATGTATGCTTTTAGATAATTCTTCATGTTTTCCATTTTTTCATCGATCTTAGCTTCCATGTCATCCATCTTAGATTCCATGCCAACTTCCATGCCATCCATATTAGCTTCCATGCCATTCTTCAAATCATCAATCTTATATTCCACGCCTTTATTCAAACCATCCATCTTAGTTTCCACGCCTTTCTTCAAAACTTCCATGTCATTTTTTGTTTCTCTTTGCGAGAGCGAAATTTGTTGCACTGCTCTTGTAATTTTGATATGTCATGTTGCCATTCTTCGTCTTCATGAGTCATAGTAGAGCCTTCTAAAGGCTTAATGGGTGTTGAATTATTTTTAGGGGCCATTTTAGAATCCAATACTGATATCTATTCTACAATATGCCCTTGGAATCAATTCAACTTGAATCTTCAAACAAGACTTATGAAATTCGGGAAAAAATACACACCTTTTACTTTCTTTTGAGGAGCTCGATATTGAAATTGAATTATCTCTGTAATTGTGGACCCTGAATATCTAAACTTCAGCCATTTAGTAGCCCTCTGAAGCTTCTTTCAAATGCCACAGGTTTGATATGATTTGGATTCTTCAAGGCAATCTTATGTCCAATCTCCCACAATGACCCAATTATGGACTGGTTCAGTAGAGCGAACTTGTATGACTTGCCACATGTTACTGTTTCTTCCTTTGGCTCTGAAATTGATAGAAAGGAAACTACATTCCATGTACTTGTGGCTACTTTTTACATCATTCCAATCCGATGCTCAGAGAGAGAGAGTTATGAAGCTTTGCCCATTATCACCTCTTTGAGATGAAATTCAGGAGCCTAACAAATCCCTAAATTCCATAGACCATATCTCCAAAACTATTGCGAACCAAGGTCTGAACTTTTGTGACAATGTTCCTTAAGAATTCGGCTTCGTGCTCTAAAACTTTCAGCTTCTGAAACTTCGTATAAAAACACTTATAGAGAAAATTCCACGATGACCTGTTTAGGTTAAATTCAGGAGCCTGCAAAAAGCCCTAACTTCCACATATCATATCTCTGAAACTATTGTGAACCAAGCTCTGAAATTTTGTGAAGATGTTCCTCAAGATTTCAGCTTCGTACTCTAAAAATTTTAGCTTATGAACCTTCGTAGAAACAAAGTTATAGTGAAACTACCACGATGACTCGTTAGGAGCAGCGAAACCCTAGAATCCAAAGCTCTGATACCAAATGTTGTGAAACCAGCTCCAAGAATATAAGAAAAGAGATATCAACGCCTTAGAAATAAGCCACTTTGATGGGGAAACCTCCAATACATTACATGAATGAAAAATTATTGGATGATACAAATTACAAAACCTCCTTTCTATATATTGGAGTCCATGGGGCCACAATGTAATCCTAGCCGACCTAACAATAATAATTTAAGGGAACAATAATAACAATATGGGGGTTACAGGGGTACAATAATAGTAATAAGGGGGTTACACTAACAACAATAAGGGACTATACTAGTAACATAGGGACCTAACAGTTACTGAATACCACTCTTTGAAGTACAACTGCATGGGATGAACTCTGTTTTATTGGTAGATCTGAATCTATGATGTACCCTTGGATACAATGATGGATCAGGATCTCCAGACCTGAAATGACTATGTACTTGCATGATCTAATTATGAGATATTTGGATCTGTGACCTGGTGCATTTTTGCTAAAGTGAAGTGAAGAAATCTGGGCAAGTCTATAGATCTGAAACATTCTGCAAAGTTAATATTTACAGATCTATATTCTAGTTCGTCTCGGTGAAAGCACATATATACGCGGCTTTGTCTCAAAAAAATCACGTATGGAAGTCAGGGTTTTCTGAAGCTTACTATAGAGGTTATCTGTTTATTACTGTTGTATTTCTGTTTTCTGTCAATGAAGTCTTCATGTAGATCTGGGTTACTTGAATACTGTATATGCTGCTAAGTTTAATATGTACAAATCTGATCAATGAGTGAGTAAATATGTTTAATGATGACTGACTGATTAAGGGTTCTGCAATACTGAAAAGACATTTGACTGAAAACCTCATATCTGGTTGTGAGACTAACCATATTATGAAAAATCAGTACTTTAAGATCTATACATAGGTTCGTGTGAAGGAAAGCGCGTATACACGCGGTTTCAGTAAAGTGAAGTAGCATATGCATTTTAAGATAATAAATTATCAGGGTTGAGATTGGTTTTGCATGTTGATTTTGAAATCTAGGGTTATGACTTTGTTCTGGTTATAGTGATCTCACTGTTCTAATTGAGATTTGGGTTAAGTTTATCTTTATGAAGTGTGGTATTGAAGTTGTGGGATCCAATGTGAAAATTGATGAAACGTGGTCTGTAGTGGTTCTGAGGGTTGAAGCCTTCAATATGGAAGTAGAATCTTCCTACCAGTAGAAGCTGGTGTTCTGATCAGGGGGTTGAAACTCCCTTCCAATAGTGGTTGGTAAACAAGATCAGGGGGTTGTAGCTCCCTTCTAGTAGCATATGGAGAATGAGAGAAGTTTGCAGCCTTCTACAGGTAGATGCATGCGTACTGATATGAATCTGCATTAGTATAATGTTGTAAGAAGTTTTCCATATAATAAATATTGAAGACAAAGACGACAACAGTGGTGGTTTTCTCCCGAATTGGGTTTCCACCTTAAATCTTGGTGTTCATGTGTGATGCTCTTGTGTGATGATTTATTTTGTTTTTCCTGCATATATTTACTGCTTAACTATCTGATTCATAACTGATAAGCTAAATTAAAGATTGTTTCTGAAATATTATCTAACAATAAAGTTATCTCAGTATACGCAAGTTTCTGTTGGTATATCTGCATGTATACGCTAGTTGGGTTCATTAAACTCGCGTATGGAATTCAGTAAATAAAAAGTAAAAGTTTTTAGTAAGCTATAAATATTGATTCACCCCCCGGCCCTCTCTCGGTATTTTTACGAACAATGTTTCTTTCCTTTGAATCATCTCCATGGATCATACATCCTTTCTCATGATTAGCAGCCATGCACAAACCCATCTAGATAAACATATACATATGAACTTTTAAAACAAAAGTTACCTCAGTGATGATCTTTCACCATGACATATTCTTATAGGCATCTTCATCCTTTATTTAGATTGACACATCTCCTAATGATATGTTTTTTCAAGGGTCTTCTTCTTTACCAGACTTCTATCAAAGTCTACATATCCTCCGAGGAGATATTCTAGTCACATCTTCTTAGCTTCTGGATGATAACTTCCTCTTGACATGATTGCATTTCATGATCTCTTCCTTTCTACACATTCTTGATTCTCAGGAACTTACAAATTTTCCAGTTCCTCCTTCATATAAAACCACCTCATATTCCATGAGGATACATTATGTTGATTTCATCTGCCAGTGCACTGAGAGATCCTCCTTCATAGATCACACTTCTAAATATTGAATTCTATTACTTGCAACCGTATGACATGACTTCACAACATCTAGTGTCAGCATATAAATATATACATACCTCATACCTTTTTCATGTAATTCATCCTGTAGTAGTTTTATTAGAATGAAGAGCTTCATTCCATTGGCCTGCTCCATCAATATGTCATCACATCCCAGAATTATGTAGCATGGAATTCTTGATGAAACCATTCTTCTTTCTTTCTAGTCATTAAATTCATAGAGAGCTCCATTAGAAAACGTCAACACTAGTTTTCATGATGACCCTTGATCTTTATAATTGCCTTCCATCAGTATGATATCAATGAGTTTTTTCTAGGAGTTGTTTTATCAAGAGCTCCTTCCATGCTTCGATCATGATGCTATAATATACACTTCTTCCTATTGTACTATATTACAACCAACAGAAATCACTTAAAGGAGAAGATGATCTCAATCATAGTATGAGATCCCTCGCTTTTTCTTTCTTACATTTGTTTTCATCAGGTTCTTCTCTTATATTTGAGACATGGGCTTCTTCCTTTTTCCTCTTGTCCTTTCTAAATTTAGGACAATATCTTCTATAATGCCCAATATCATTACATCCAAAGCATCATGCTTTGTCCACATTTATTTTCTTATTCTGAGGACCAAATTTACTGAATCTTCCTTTCTTCTTGGATATGGCGGCAAAGGCTTGATTCCCTACACTTGATCTTGTTTTCAATATTGATTCTTCTATATTACCTAGAATTTGGAATGGCATGACTTCTTCTCTCCCATCGATGCTAGAAGTGAAACCTCTCCATTCTTTTGGTAAAGCATTTTGTACCATAGTGATTATTTCTCTATCAGACATTACTTCTCCCAACTTTAGTGGTTGATCTCGTATTGCGAAAATATCCATTAGACATGGATTTATTCCTTCGTTTTATATTCTCAATTTGTATAGTTTTTGTCTCAGGAATATTATTTCCTTTGTAGAACCTTTCGAGAATAGTTCCAGCAATTTGTCATATATTTATTTTGAGGAATATAGCTTTGATACATAGGGAATGAGAGAGTATTTTATGGATTCTATAAGAATCCTTCGACCTCTTAAATCTCCCTTCATGTATTTGCTATATGCTAGAATATCTTCTTTTGGAGGTTGAATTGTAGTTCCTTCTACGAAGCCCATAACTTCATTTTCAATTAGATTCAGATATGTCCTTTTCTTCCATGCATTCAAGTTTGATGACCCAACCAATTTTTTTCTCTCTATAAACTAAGTCATTTTGACAGATTTAGATAAAGTCATAGATAATTACTTGAGTAAGTGAATTTCTCCTTCAGCAGCTTCCTTGATGATGACGAAGAAGTTAGGATCTTCATCTAAGATAGAAATATTCAATCTATGTGATCTTGTATCCTTGATGGTAAAGGAAGTCTTCAAAAGATGATGATCTCTTCTAAAAATGTCTTGAATGTAAATCTTTGATGGCAAGGATTATTTTCTTGAAAATTTGATCCTTCAAAAATATCTTGAGAGTCTTCCTTGCAAACTTGATTTGAATTTTCACCCAAACTTTGATTTTTTCTTCCTGGAGTGTCTCTTTTATAAACAACCCTTGAGTTCAGCACCTTAGCTCTAATACCATGTTGAGAATTTGGAGGGATAGTGATTAATTGAAAATTCTCTTCTTGATAATTACTTGTGAGGTTACTTGAGTTACTTATGTCTTCCCTTCATTTAGCTTATTAAATCTTTCATAAAGTCAATTATCAAAAGACACGAGACACAAGAATTAGGCTCCTCGAGCCAGGGAAAAACCTCTCCCTCTTGGAGAGGAAAACCCACAAGAAATTATTCTTATAGATTTTCAGATGACAAGTACCATGACCCAAAATTAGACCCTTGACCTATATATGCATCCAAGACCTTGTCCTTACTTCTTTGACATCCTTCAATGATGATCCTTATTTCCTTCACCAACTTGCACTTTTCTTCACCAGCACTTCCTTTGAATACAATTGAAACTTCAGTTACTTGAGATATATATAAGTTTCAGTTAGGAAAGTAAATCACACATTTACTTTCCTACTTTCTCCTAGTGTCTGATCGCTTCTTCTCTTTGCAAACCACTGTCCCAACTCTACATGAACTGGAGATGAATACAAATGTTACCTTTTTTGGTGGACATAATCGTACTTCAACATATCAACAGATTTGCTCTTCAACATGTAAAAATTGTCCTTGAACTGCAACACCTATCACACTAAGACATCCCACAGCTATATGTATCTTATTTAGTCCTGAAACTTGTCCAAAACATGCTCTGAAACACATCCAAAATCTGCACCGAAACTCGTCCAAAATATCCGCACTGAACCTCAGAGATGACCAAAAATCTCGTCCTCAAATTATCCGCATAACAGGTTATATATAGGGACAATTTTGTTGTCTTTAGGTCGACCAGTCATTGAGCTTGAAGGCCGACTTCAGCACTGTTCTTTAGGCCAACTATAACCCAGCATTGTAGATTATCTTCTAGTGTGGTTTGGGGGTTGAATAAATCATTCTTTGATGTTTTCTTTGGTGAGGTCTTGGAGCATTCTCTAGACTATATTATTCATACATATGACACCTAATTATATGTATACCTACAAGAAAAAAACCCTAATAGACATCAAGAAGAATTCTATTAACCTAAAATAAAATCTTGCTCATGAAACCCATGAAGCAAGTACAACAAAATACATTTTATTATCTTTGTCTTCTTCTTTACATAAATTCATAATTACATAGTCAATATGAAGACCGATCCTAGTCACACTTTTCAACATAAATATGACTGATAAGAGCTCACAACTGAAATATGATTTACCTTCACTCTCCTACTAAGAATATTCGTAACTTTTTTCTCCTTTCCCTTAATATAGTGATCTGAAAATCAAACCCACTGATGATACCCAACCATCTAGCTTCCCTTGCATTTAAATTAGGTTGGTAAAACAAGTACCTCAATCCACTGCGATTACTCATCAAAACAAACCTCTTGCAAAGGATATAATTTCCAAACATCTTCAATGCATGAATGATAGTTTCCAACTAAATATTGTGAGCCACATAGTTTTTCTCATGCTCATTTAAATTCATTGACTCATAACATACCACTTATCTTTCCTACATCAATAATCCCCCAATTCCTTCATTACATGCATCAATACAAACCAAAAACTCCTTATCAGGATATGAAATCTTCGAAATCAAATCATTTGTAAGAAAATGATTCAACTGGTGAAAACCAGTTGCACACTCCTTAGTTCATTCAAATTTCTTTCCTTTTCGCCGAAAATATGTAATAGGATAGCCAATCTTTGAGAAGTATTTTGGTTTCAATATAGGGTATATGAATAGACCAAAATTTAATTGTCAATCATGGGTTCGTGGACTTTGAGACATGGCACTGGAAATTCTAGAGAGAGAGACTTCAAAAACATGCAAACAAAAACCCCCAGATGCGGGTGACATGACACGCACACATGAAAACATTCCCTCCCATGCTCGAGCTGACACATATCTACAACGCATGCCTTCACCTGAAGTGGAACTATCTCTCTGCAATAATTCGCATAAGGCTACGGAGGCATGGGATGACGACAATACTCAACGCCAGTAACCACGTGGTGTAGAACCTCTCATATACAATCATTGAATGAACTCCCGGATGAACATGATTCACTACCATAACTCAAAGCACATACTACCACATGAGAACTGTTGCAGCATGCACCTGAGAGCATGTCACCACAATGCACAGAATCTGCACCTATGCCATAGGTCTACAAAAGGGGAGGCCCCCTCGCATTGTGTCATTCATAGTTTGTTCCTTCTGATCTACAAGGCCCTCCTCTCCCCCTTAGACATTCTGCTTCAGTTTCATCCCACTTATGTGCTCCATCAGCTTCATAGCCTCCCCTCAGTGCCAGGTCACTGGGCACCCTCTCGGTTGCGCACCTTCCTGACTGCACACCTCCCTTTGGCTCCCCCTGCCTAGCTAGTTTTTCCTAGCTACGCGCTCCTAGAAATAAGCTCCCCCAGTTGTGAATCTCCCAATTGCATGTCACATTTTCCACTAGCACTTAGTTGTGCACTTCCCGACTCTACTCCTCTATTAACCCCCACCCCCCCCCCCCACAAAGAGCAAATTTCCAATACCTTTAAGCCCCCTACCCGTTTGTTTCCTCACTCTCCCATGGCTCTGCATCTGTGCGAAAGGAAAATTAGGGGAAAATAAAGAGGCGCGTTCCATGGACACTACCAGTGAGGGTCGGATAATCATTTGGAATCCTTGGAGGGATCCTCTTCCAAGGATTCTCCTAAGTTCCCTACGTGTGACTATGAGGAGGATGCTCCCACTCAGGAAATGCAAAGGGGCAGAAGTGGATCTAGGAAATCCACCATTGCGCACCAAGAGAAACCCACGCTCCATAAAATTGAGCCTCTTCTGGTTCAGGAGGTTGTGGGGGAAGACATAGAAGTATGCATTATGGAATCGAAGGGTGTTTCGACGTGAGTACCAAAAGTTGAGTACCCTGTTGCTCCCATTATTTGCACACCTTCCTCTGTTAGGTCCCTATATTACTAGTATAGTCCCTTATTGTTATTAGTGTAACCCCATTATTGTTATTATTGTACCCTTGTAACCCCCATTTTGTTATTATTGTGCCCTTAAATTATTATTTTTAGGTCGGCTAGGATTACATTGTGGCCCACTAGGATTACATTATGGCCACATGGACTCCTATATATAGAAAGGAGGTTTTGTAAATTGTATCATCCAAGAATTGCTCATTTATGCAATGTATTGGAGGTTGCCCCCTCGAAGTGGCTTATTTATAAGGCGTTGATATCTCTTTTCTTCTATTTTTGGAGCTGGTTACACAACATTTGGTATCAGAGCTTTAGATTCTAGGGTTTCGCTGCTCCAAAAAGGTCATCGTGGCATTTTTGCTATAACATTTTTTCTACGAAGTTTCAGAAGCTGAAATTTTTATGGTGCAAAGCTGAAATCCTGAGGAATATTTTCTAAAAATTTCAGAGCTTGGTTCGCAATATTTTCGGAGATATGATCTGTGGAAGTTAGGTCGTTTTTCAGGCTCCTAAACAGGTCATCGTGGAATTTGCGCTATAACTTATTTTATATGAAGGTTCAAAATCTGAAATTCATATGGTGTGAAGCTAAAATCCTAAGGAAATGTTTCAAAAAATTTCAGAGCTTGGTTCGCAATATTTTTGGAGATATGATCTATGGAATGTAGTGCTTTTTCAGGCTCCTGAATTTCATCTCAAAGAGGTGATCGTGCGAAAAGTTCAATAACTCTCTCTCTGGGCATTGGATTGGAGTGCCGTAAAAAGTGGTCAAAATTAAACGGACCTTAGTTTCTTGACTATCAATTTTAAAGACGAAGGATGAAACAGTGACATGTGGAAAGTCATACAAGTTCGCTCTATTGAACTAGTCCATAATCAGGTCATTGTGGGAGATTGGACACAACTTGGTCTTGGAGAATCCAAATCAGGTCAGACCTGTGGCATTCAAAAGATAATTCAGAGGGCTACGTTTATACTAAAATTCAAATATTGAAGTGCTGCAGTCACAGACATAATCCAATTTCAATATCGAGCTCCTCAAAAGCAAGAAAAAGGTGTGTATTTTTTTTTCAAATTGCATAAGTCTTGTTTGAAGAATCAATTTGAATTATTTCCTAGGGCATATTGTAGAATAGATATCAGTATTGGGTTCTAAAGTATGCCCCATAAAAATAATTCAACACCCATTAAGCCTTCAAAAGGCTCTACCATGACTCATGAAGATGAAGAATTGCAACATGATCTATCAAAATTACAAGAGCAAGTGCAACAAATTTCACTCTTGCAAAGAGCAACAAAAAATGAAATGGAAGTTTAGAAGAAAGACGTGGAAGCTAAGATGGATGGCATGGAAGCTAAGATGGATGATCTAAAATCAAACATCGAAGGTTTGACAAAGTTGATACAGGAAATGTTTCCTAATGGTGAAAAGATAGTAGAAGAACCTCATGATGAGAACAAAATAAATGTTAATCGTGATTTCATAAACTCTAATATTGGCAAGAAGAACTACCATATTCCAAAAATGGATATGAGGAAGTTTGATGGAAAGGATCCTGTAACATGGATACTACAGATGGAGCAATATTTTGATCTCCATAACATGCAAAACACACAAAAGGTACGCATTGCAACTTTACATTTAGAACAAAATAAATTTGTATGGTATCAATGGCTTTGTTCCCGTAAAAAAATTGTCACTTGGTCAATTTTTACGGAGGAAATGATAGCACATTATGAGGATACGAAGAGCAACACCTTCTTTAGCCAATTGATAAATCTCAAACAAAAGGGTTTAGTGGGGGAGCACATTGAGGACTTCCAAAAATTGAATATAAGGGTAACTGGTATTCCAGAGGAACACAGGATTGATCATTTTATAGGCACTTTAGAGGATAAAATCCAACATGAAGTTCGCATTTTGAAACCTGATTCATTAGAGAAGGCATTCAGGTTGGAAAGAAAATTTGAATGTAAAATAATGGCGACAAGGAAGCCTACCACTCAATTCTATAAAGAAGGAAGTGTTGCTACGCCTAGATTTCCTCAACCTACAAGGTTGACACCACAAAAATTGGAAGAAAAAAGAGAAAAAGGGCTTTGCTACAGTTGTGATAACAAATACACTAAAGGTCATAAGTGTGCTGAGAAGAAATTATTTTAGATAGATTGTGAAGAGGAAGAAGAAAATGAACAAGAAGAGGATATACACCAGGAACTAGCCCTAGAAGCGGAAGAAATTAATCCGACCATATCGTGTAATGCACTGGCAGGAATTACCACTCCTCAAACTCTCAAGATAGAAGGACATATCAAGAAGAAAAAAGTAATAGTGTTGATTGATTCAGGTAGCACCCATAATTTTATTCATTGTAAGGTAGCCAAGGAATTAAATTGTTTCCTATACCCAACACCGAATGTCAAGTGATGGTTGCAAATGGAGGAACTATAAATTTCTCTAGAAAATGCCATAATATCAAGCTAACCATGGGGGAATATGTATTGAATAGTCCAATTCTTTCGATTCCTATGGGAGGTGCTGATGTGGTACTAGGAGTACAATGGTTACAATCTTTGGGGATGGTAGCTTTTAATTTTCAAGAAATTTTCTTGAAATTTTTTTCAGAAGGTAAGGAAGTTGAACTACAGGGTATTGCAGGGAAGCCGGGAAAGAAAATAAGCTCTAATGTCATGACAACGCTTCTAAAGAAAGAAGAATGAGGCGTAATTGCACAATTATGCTCACTAGAAGTTCCAACATCAAAATCATCTATTTTTGAAGATCTCCAAAAAGTCTTGGACAATCATTCCAAGGTGTTTGAAACTCCCAAAGGACTCCCACCTATTCATGATCATGATCATGCTATTCATTTGATTCCAGGAAGTGTTGCTCCAAACATCAGGCCTTATAGATATCCTTACGTCCAAAAGAGAAAAATTGAACGTATATACAGGAACAGTTAGAGGTGGGTATAATTCAACCTAGTCAAAGTTCTTTCTCCGCTCCTCTAGTATTGGTACAAAAGAAGGATGAATCATGGCGAATGTGTCCTGATTATAGGGAGCTCAATAAGCTCACCATTAAAGATAAATTTCCCATTCCTGTGATTGATGAATGGTTGGATGAATTACATGGAGAAATTTATTTTACCAAGTTGGATCTTCGTTCAGGATATCATCAAATTAGAATGAAGACTGAAGATATTCCAAAAACAACATTTCGAAATCATGAGGGTCATTATAAATTTTTGGTCATGCCTTTTGGCCTTACCAATGCACTTTCTACATTTCAAGGGTTGATGAATTCCATTTTCAAACCCTTCCTTATAAAATTTGTGTTAGTATTTTTTGATGATATACTAATCTGCAATAGGTCTTGGTAGGATCATGTTCAATATGTTGACAGGGTGCTCAAACTATTGGAGGAGAAACAATTATATGCAAAAACCTCGAAATGCTTCTTTGGAATACAAGAGGTGGAATATTTCGGTCATATTGTATCTCACGAGGGTGTTAAGGTAGACCCCAACAAAATTAAAGCCATTAAGGAATGGAAAGTCCCACAACCATAAAGCAGTTGCGAGGATTTCTCGGGTTAACAGGGAATTATCGCAAGTTTTTTAAGACTTATGGGAGAATAGCAGCACCTCTAACAACATTATTGAAGAAAGATGCATTTTCATGGACTTCTCAAGCAACTAAGGCCTTTGAACATCTTAAAGAGGCAATGTTCCTAGCACCAGTCTTAGCTACGCCAGACTTCACAAAAACCTTTATTGTGGAACATGATGCCTCAGGAAATGGAATTGGTGTTGTTATAATGCAAGAAGGAAGACACATTGCTTTTGAAAGTCGTCCAATCAAAGGAAAGCATTTAAGTATGAACCTATTTATGAGAAGGAAATGTTAGCAATACTCGCATGCAATTAAAGAAATGGAGAACTTACCTAATGGAAGACACTTCAAGGTAAAACTCGATCATGATAGTCTTAAACACTTTTGGAACAAAGACTATCTTCGAAGAGCAGCGAAAAAGGTCACGAAGATGTTGGGTTATGACTTTGAAATAATCTACAAAAAAGGGAAGCTAAATGTTGTTGCAGATGCACTCTCAAGAAATAATGAAGAGGTGGAAGCATTGTTTTGTACCATTTCTATTATCCAACCAGATTGGATAGCCAAAGCAAGGGATGAATGGAAGAAGGATGAAGAAGTGTTGACACTCATTCAAAATTTGCAGCAAGATTCTAGTACATTTGATACATTTAGTTGGAAAATGATTCCTTATGGTACAAAGGTCGCTTATATCTTTGTAAGAATTCCCAAGTAAAACAAAAGATTCTTTTGGAATTGCACACTTCTCCTTTAGGAGGACACTCAGGATTTTTAAAAACTTACCACAGGGTGAAGAAAGAATTTTTTTGGGATGGCCTTAAATCTGATATTCAAAATTTTGTGGCGGAATGTTTGGTTTTCCAGCAGAATAAAGTTGAGACAATTAAGACCCCGGAACTTATACAACCTTTATCCATTCCAAGTCAACGTTGGGAGGAGATTTCAATGGATTTTATCAAAGGTTTACCGAAGTCCGAAGGAAAGAGTGTCATCATGGTGGTAGTTGATAGATTCTGTCAAGTATGCACTTTTGTGCATTATCTCATCCATTTAAAGAAAGTACAGTTGCTACTACATTTATGGACACAATTCAAAAGCTACATGGAAACCCAAAGGTTATTGTGAGCGACAGAGATCCCATTTTTACTGGAAATTTTTGGACGAAGTTATTTTCTTGTTTGGGTACTCAATTAGCTCATATATCATCTTATCATCCTCAATCCTATGGTCAAACTGAGATAGTGAATAAATGTTTGGAAGGATATCTTCATTGTTTTGTATCTGATAAACAAACGCAATGGGTCAAGTGGTTACCTCTCGCTGAATGGCGGTATAACACTTCCTTCCATACTGCAGCAAAAATGACCCCATTTATAGCACTTTATGGATATCATCCACCGTCCATCACATCATATTTAAGAGAAAATTCGAAGGTCTGCCAGCAAGGATCACATCGAGCACGCAAGAAGTTCTGTGTCCTAAAGGATAACTCCGAATTTGGCACAAAATCGAATGAAACAAATAAAAAGTATCAACATCGCAAATAAAGAAAAGTTTTGACAGCTAGAGATTGGGTATTTTTATGGCTACAACCATACAAACAAATGTCCCTCAAGCAAGCTAATAATGATAATAAATTATCGCCAAAGTACTATGGTCCTTACAAGGTGTTGCAAAATATTGGTACTATGGCATACAAATTGGAGCTTCCTGCTTCTTCACGAGTGCATCTAGTTTTCCATGTTTCATGCTTAAAGAAGGTTATAGGTGAAAATATTCTAGTTCAAACAATATTGCCAGAACTTCATGAGGAAGGAAAAATCATATTGGAACCTGAAGCGGTCACAGAAACAAGAACTGCGCCTACGCTGAATCGATCAATTTCGCAGTATCTCATCATAAGAACTTACCCACTAAAGATTCTACATACATGGATGAGAAGTTTGCATGTAAATTCCGTAGCTACTCAAGCGCCAGGACAACACTTTACAGGAGAGGGGCATGTTTAGGTCCTTATTACTAGTATAGTCCCTTATTTTTATTATGTAACCCCATTATTGTTATTATTAAATTTCTTGTAACCCCCATTTTGTTAAGTTCCCTAAATTATTCAAATGTTGCCAGACTAGATTACATTATGTATAGATTAGGATTACATTATGGCCACATGGACTCCTATATATAGAAAGGAGGTTTTGTAAATTGTATCATCCAAGAATTGCTCATTTATGTAATGTATTGGAGGTTGCCCCCTCAAAGTGGCTTATTTCTAAGGCGTTGATATCTCTTTTCTTCTATTTTTGGAGCTGGTTACACAACATTCTCGGCCCCAACGTCGACCTTCTGCTGAGGAGGAGGCCATAGCGCAGGAGTACAATTATTGTATCGAGGAGGACCCAGACAATGAGGACGATGCAGGAACACCATGACTACGCCGTCTCTTAGCTCTTTTTAGTTTTATGTTATTTCAACTCATATCATAGAACTTTTACTTTCACAAGTGCCACTGCACATTTTGTAATTTTTTGTCTGATGTTATTACAGGACTGGTTTCCTCCAAGGAGGCAGCCCCATACCTGCGTTACTTTGAAATAAATGAAGGTTGGGATTGGCTAAGCACAACTTACCAACTCAGCCTGTAGCCTATGTAATGTTTTACTTTGAATTAATATAGTTTAGCCTAACTTACCAAAAAAAAAAAAAAAAACATGTAAACGAAAACCTTATTTTGCCAAGAAATAACTCACACCTTGAGTTCCTATACTTAATCAATCCCTTCTCTAATCCTGCACTCAAAGGACTTCATTAAAATAAAAACCATAAATGTTGCAAACACCAATCTTGCAGTTTTGCCAACAATTGTAAAGAAACCCTAGTTATTGGAAATTGAAAAGGTAAACTCTAACTAGTAACAATCAAAGAAAAAACCCTAACTGTTAATTATTCTGGAAAAAATGAGCATCGACTAATTGAATATAAATACTGTAAACATGAACATGTATATCCTAGACAATCCAAGCTCTATTAATGCCAAACATGACTCTCAACTCAAAAATAAAACCTATATTTCATTTATTGCACTAATTATTTTTCCATTCAATTCTATGTGCAAGAAGAAGATCATAATCACTCTACTTTGAGTGCAAATACAAAATTAAATATGACTCAAATCTTCCTTTAATGTTATCGATGTGTTTTTTTGTATTAACTACAAAACAACTACTACGTACACAAAGAGGATCAACTTCACTCCAATTAATATTTCCTCAAACCCTGAAACAAACCCACTTTGTCAAAAGATATTTTCAAACCAAACTTGGAATCTTAAAATAAGTAGGGATTTCATTCTTGCAAGGGAATATCAAATAAAACATAATGTCCAATAATCATTTGTAAGATAAAACTACAGGTGACAATCTTGTTTTACAATTTGTGTTCCTACACTTAGTGTATATCACTAGTGAAGGATCTCACAAATATTGATCGCTTCTTAAATGCTCAAGTACACACTCAAATCATCAAAAGTGGCCATAGATAAAAGCATTAAGGAGTGACAAATTAACCATGTCAAATTAAATAAAAATAGCTTGTTTCAAAATAATTGTTCATGAACCAATTCTCACTCTAGTTAACAACTATTTTAAATGATTAGGGTCATTATATTTGTAACACGATTCACTTTAATTAAATGTAAATAAAATATCATCACAAATTAACCAACAAGAAAACCTTGACATTAATTTATGAGCCCTAATGGAAATCCAAGCAACAGAGCTTTTCCAAGATCGTTAATCAATACATTCATATGATAATAGAGGTCCTGGCAAGATTGGGACAAAGATCTTAGAAATTATATTATTTCCAACCATACCAACAAATATCAAAGTTGATAATACAGATTCCCATATTTATCGCATTTTTTATTGTCATGAAGATCTTAACAATGTATGCAAGTTCCAGGTAACTATGGATCAGGTTCCAATGCTACTTATTCTTAATAGCATTGTCAACTTGTTAGAAAACCTGAAGATATTGTTTGACTTCTCACAACAACAATATAATTTTAAAAGATCATGGAATGAGTACTTGTATATATATTATGGCACGGTACCTCAGAATCGAAGAGGTTTCTCAACTCATAATGAAACGACCCAAATATGTTCTGCGTGTGAAAACAGGGTATCATTACAACATAGAAATTTTCTTGATCACACAGTTTAAAGAAGTGCAAAGTATGAAAAGAATATCCCTCTTTTTAAGATAAATTGTTCATATCTAAGCACTCAATAAAACATTATTCAAAGTTCCATTCATGTATAAATGAAAAACCAACTAAAGTGTGATTCTGTAATGAAGGCATCTCTAGATATGTCAAACCAACTAAAGATTCTTGTTGTTAACACACCTTTGCAAGGATAAAATACACACCAACTTAGCAGATCTGCAAGCCACACAAAAATACACAACTAGAGGGATGTTGAGTTGTTCTAGTGGGCCCTACCAATCCATCTCACACCCTTGTTTAAAACCTTAAATTTGCAGAGCCAACGTTAATCATGAAATACACAAAAGATAAAAAGTCGAACATGACATTGAAGATTTTGTTGAAATTAAATCAGTATTTTACATATGAGGCCATTTTCTCAAGGTCCAAACCAAAAAAATGAATTTAGAATAATATCATCCCTCCACAGGCCATGGATGGGCTTTTTATGAAGGTTACAAGATGAATTTTGGCTCTGATAACCTAATTTTTCAATTCTGGAAAATTTTACATTTTTACCAAATTGGCCTCAAAGAACCCTGCATAACTCTCAAACCATGATGTCTTTTGGAAACTAATCATAGGGATCCTAGTTCTCCATATTTTTAACAAAACCTATATTTTATAATTTTGATATTCTTCTTCGTTTACACATAAATCGAGGACACAGTTGTCAGCTTGAAAATGTGTGAATTTAAGGCTAAATTATTAATTATTTTCTAAAAATTGATTCATACAACCTGGGTGCATTATAACTAATTTGGAGTTTTTAAAACATCTTTTTGGACAAAAACCATCTTTGGTTTTCCCCGAAAGTGTGTCGATATGTCGAACCCCCAAATAGGTTCAAGAATTGCCTTGTTGGTGCAGGAACTAAATCACACTTAGTAAATCACCATTAATGAAGGGAAGTATAATTGAACTTATCCACATCTTCACAATTATATTTGACAAGTGTAATTGATGACCCACATGGTATGTTTGAATGATCAAAGTAACTTATGTTTCCATCCTCTGGTGCAATATCTCTTATGCATAGTGCAGGGACTAAAAAATCTGCATCAACAACATTTCAATGAACATTAGTCCTAAAAAATGAATATAACAAAGGTATTCTTAGATAAAATAAAAACCAAGTGAAAATATTCATTATTGCATGAAAAGAACGTAGAAGTGCAAGATAGAAGTTCATAAGATGGTAAAACAAGGGATTGAGCAGGTCATCATATGGGTAAAAAGATGCATTAAATACAAAAATTTCAAAGCCTAACATCCCCCCATGTTGATCATCTTACATGTCCTCATGCAAGTGAATCAAATTTTATACTGTTGCTCCCTTGCTGAAAACCATAATTGAAACATCTACATGTGACCTTGTACTCGTAGTAATGTTCTTGCAACTGAGTGTAACCAAAAATTCCTTTACTGGATATGGTTGCTCTAATAGATAATGATTATTGGTTGGTTTTTGTGCTATATTCTTTATTCATTAAGACTTATATAAAATAAAATTGGATGTCGGGGCTACCATAGGAATGATAAAAATGTTTTTTTTTCTTTTTTTCTTTTTTTCTTTTTTTCTTTTTTTTTCTTTTTTTTTTCTTTTTTTTTTTTTTTTTCTGCAAGAATAGTATTATCATTAATTGAATTAACGAACCATCAATTTTTCCATAGGCATCTCAAGTGTAACCATAATCACTAGTTTTGCACCTCAATATCCTCATTACAAATAAAAAGTGACATAATTTGAAATCCGTGGAATTAAAGATAGATGGAAATAGGGGAAAAGAAAATTGACAAACCAATACCTTTCGAGGGTGACCATCTTACCATTATCCAACATATAGTTGAAGCTCCTCTTATTCGGTCAAAGTGAATCACAAGCACTAAGGGTCCCACGTCCATGAAAACCTTCTTATTTATGAAAGATAGAATTCCAAAACACATTACTGGAAGGACCTTAAAGCCATTCTCAAAGAGATATGATAATTAGTTTAGAGAATGACAAAGACAACCAATTAAATCATAGTGTAAGATTAACCTTAATACCATAGGCATGGCCACTACTGCCAGTAGGCATATATGGCCTCGACAAAGATACCTTTAACGTAATGAAATGTTTGTCTCCCATATATTAGATATAGATTCAGAGTCATTTAAAAGCATTTACATTGGTTTCGAAATTAATTGAAGGCAGTTTTCCTATCTTGGTAACCAACTAACGACAGTGCCATTGACAAGAACTAACAACAATGAACAAGTCAACTCATGATGAGACCTCTTGTCTTCCAACTTTTCAACTAAAAGCCACTAACCTAGATTGGTGACTAGTAGCGGTAATGTCATTCTCGTCGGGTCCCATGATCATGGTAGGTTGGCTCCTAATGAGACTTCCTATCCATTAATTAATCCTTTTATGTTAAAATAAAATATGATTGTGATTAACCTCAAATAGGTTACTTAACAGGTGGGGAGGAAAATATCCTCCTTAAAAGAAAGGGATGGCATGAAATTTTTTTAATTACTAGTCTTTACTAGTTGGTATTTCTACCCTAAACACTCATTTAAAGAAAGCACCTAAGATAATGACTAAAAGGTTACTCGAGTTAATCATGCTAGAGTTTTCCTAAGATCTCATTAGATTTTTATAGGATTGGTCCGCCATAAGAGGCTTTTCATCAATATCTTCGAAGATAAACTTGAAACTTTTTCTTGGATAACAACTTGCTCAAGTAACTAGCCCAAGGTTAGGGTTTTGGGCTCATAAATGGAAAATCCCCTTGACCAACTCCATGGATGACTAAAAAATATAAAGAAAAACCACCCAATAATGATCAATGTCACTTTACAAGATATGAGTTACTAAGATTGAATTACTTCCGACAAGACTTACCACAGGAGTGCATAATAACATAAATTTCAATAGTTGGGCCTTAACAATTTTAGTTTCAAGAGTAATAATTTTATTTCAGATGAAATTTATATTCATTGATCTTATAATACCCTACCCTAGTTTAGAGAGAGGAATATCTCATTCAAGTTTAGGAGTACTTCCAGTATATCCATGCGTGTAATAGAATTCTAAATATACTCACACTTTGTTTTCAAAAGTAAACTTCAACACATATGAAAGTATGAGAAACTAGTTGCTTTAATTGATATGGTACCAAGAGTTGTCGAATGATGAGGAAATGAGGCATGTTGAAGGGTTTGAAAATAGGATTTAATGGGATCCACATATTTATGATTCTCCAACTCATACCAATCTTCCACAGCTTGATAATCAATCTCTTGGAGGCATAATGGATATGGTGAAAGGAAAAATAAAACCCCCTCAATTTCGAGCTCAAATATATGCTTTTTAGAATGACAAGAATGGTTAAGGGAAATTATAGGGTTTTTCTCTTGATGAAATTCAACAATGGTTTTAGAACAAGCTCCAATCATATATTTTTTTTTCTAAGTTGCGTTAATCTATTGATATTGAACATAATTTACAATGTGAGGCCTTCTTGCATGGCTGCTAAATTAGTCAACCTCACAGGAGGTCCTATTCAAAAAAACCAAAAAACTGTAAAAAGGGTTGCCCATAACCGGGAAACCAGCCCAAGAGTTTCTGCCCATTATCGGGAAACCAGCAATCATCAAGTTCTTAGTAGCATAATAGAAACAAAAAAAGCATTTTAAGCTTCGAAGGAGGTGACCATCAACGTGTTTGAACCTGAAACTTAACATGACAGAAGGTGAAAAGTAGGAAAGCAAGACCTGACAAGAAGCTAGCTGTCTGTAGGTGAAGGAGGATTCTCCTCCACTATGGGACAGCTGTAATCTTCGAGATCTTAAGCGGCACTTTTAGAGTACTGGGAGGAAATCTCTGACTCGGAAGAGGAGCCTAAATCCGAGTTGAGATTTTGCTTCCCACGAGCCGAGTCGCTGCTGCTATCACCCTCACTGCTAGAGCTAGTCGTGCCAGGCTTGACTGGGAGCGCCATCAATTTCCTTGTGTCCTGAGGATGCTGGAACGGAATGGTAGATTTTCGGCGTTTTCTGGAGCCTGAAGGTTTGCCAACCTGAGGCTCTTTGTGGAAAGAGACTGAGATGGTAGCAGTAATGCACGGCATGGACAAGTCATTGCAAAAATGAAAATTGCCCATGTTGTTGTCTGAAGGAGGTCGGCTGCCGAAATTGTGGATGTCAAGTGGCGAGCGTGAACCCCTACCGCCCTCCCCTCTGCTGCTACCACCTCTTCTGCAATGAAGTCTATGCCTGCATGGCATTGTGGTGTGGGAATAAATGCTAGTGAACAGGGAGTGAGAACAGGGGAAGATGGAGGGGGACGGGGAAGAGCGAAATGAATTTGGAGAGCAAGGTGCACACAAAAGCGAAGGAGGGCCGTGAGAACCAGTTGATGGAGGAGACGACTGCTGCAAAGGGTTAGATGAGTGCGGAGAGGATTGAGGGGCTAGTAGAGGCGTGGAATACGGAACAGAGGCCGAAAGACAATCAGCTGGAGGCCGAGGAGCTCGGGCTACTTGAAAAGCAAGCCGAAAACCTAAATGGAGAGGCCAAATGCTCATAAGGCGAGTAGACAGAGTGGGAGAGGGCTGAATAGAAGGGCGCGTCGCCATGGCAGAGCGCATGAAGGCAGAGCAATAATGCCAAGGCAAATGAGACATGAATGCTAAGTTCGGCTTCCTCCAGGAATTTATTGCACCTTCACTAAGAACGATGGGTGGCGTGTGGCCTGGCTAGGTGTTGGTCGCCAGGCTGGCCACCGCCCCATTCCATTTACCCACCTGCATCTGGGAAAAGGTAGTGGGCTTGGCCCAGTTTAGACTAACTACTCACACGACGAGCTACAACCTTGCTCGGGATCGAACACAAGACTGGTCTGTCATTATGAGGCCGAATTTACCACTACGCCGCCTCCACGACCTTCGCTCCAATCATATATTACTCATCTAATGGTATTTTAATTAGATATTACTAGGGTGAGTGTTATGTACTGATTGGATATGTTTCCAAACTCACCCTTTCCCCCAACCTTGAAGATATATCATTACACTTAGTAGGGGAGTCAACAAGAAGAACAAGTGTTTTAAATTGTTGTGCAACCTCCTTGTTTGGATTAGGTTCTGGGCTATGGTTTTGGCTAGGGTTAGAACTATGGTTTGGGTTATGGCTTGAACTAGGATTTGGATTTGGATTAGGAATTGAGTTAAGGTTTGGACTAGGGTTTGGATTAGGCTTAGGTCTAAGGTTTGCATTAGGGCATGGACTAGGGTTATGTATAGGGTTTGGATTAAGGTATTTACTAGGGTTTGGATTAGTGCTAGGGTATGGATTAGGATAAGGGCTAGGATATGGATTAGGGTAAGGCTACACAGGTAGTCGGGACCATCGAGGAGGATGATGTTGGAGCTAAGATGCACAGCAGATTAAAACATATACGCAGCAAATTGAAAAACCACAACAACAACATATAAACCATACACAGAAGACACAGCAATTAACGTGGTTCACCCAACCATTCTGGGCTACGTCCACACAACATAGGCATCGACAATTCTTTATTAATCAAACAGGAGATTACAAACTCTCACACCCTCACACACTCAAACCATCCGTATGGATACCTGTGATATAGCAAAGAGAATCTAACTGCCTCATAAATCCTCTCACATCAAATTTAGGATGCATTAACTCTCTCCCAACAACCTGGAGCTAATCTAGCAACAAATTCCTAATTTTTGTCACTTACTGAGATTTTTGACTAATTTAATAAAACAGAAAATCTCAACAATATCCACCTTGACAACAATTAGCCTGATGCCCTGTTTGTTTATTATTTTATCTTTTCTGCAAGCCAAGAGAAGCCAAACACCAACGCAGCTTCTCCAACAAAACTGGTTTCGTGAACATGTCTGTACAGTTTTCCTTTGTATGCACCTTTTCAAGAGAGACTCCCCTTTCAGTGATAACCTGTCTTACAAAATGGTACTTAATTGGAATATGCTTTGATTTACTATGATAGGCCGGATTCTTAGCCAAATGTATTGCACTTTGACTATCACAAAGTAACCTGATGTTGTCCTGTAACCTGCCAAACTCACCAAGCAAACCTTTCAACCAAACCGCCTCTTTGCAAGCATGCGAAGCAGCAATGTATTCTGCTTCAGTAGTGGATAAAGCAACAATGTTTTGCAGCTTCGACATCCAGCTAATAGCTCCACCTGCAAGAGTAAAGACATACCCTGAAGTTGACCACCTCTTATCCAAATCACCTGCAAAATCGGAATCAACATATCCACAAACAAATTCACTACTCTTATTGTAAGTAATACAATAACTACTTGTGCCTCTCAAGTACCGAAGCACCCATTTCACTGCTGACCAGTGTTCTTTACCCGGATTTGCCATATACCTGCTGACAACCCCAACTGCATGTGAAATATCTGGTCGCGTACACACCATCGCATACATCAAACATCCTACTACATTGGCATATGGAATTCGAGACATATAATCCTTTTCTTCATCTGTATTAGGACATAAACTTGAAGAAAGCTTAAAATGGGAAGCAAAAGGGACTGAAACAGGCTTCACATTGTTCATACCAAACCTCAAGAGTATCTTCTCAACATACTTCTGTTGTGATAGCCACAGCTTACCATTGCTCCTGTCTCTGAAAATTTCCATGCCCAAAATATGTCTTGCTGCTCCTAGATCTTTCATATCGAATGTCCTTGCCATCTGAGTCTTCAACCTGTTGATTTCATCAATGCTTTTGCTTGCTAAAAGCATATCGTCAACATACAACACTAAGATAATGAACATGCCATTACTTAACTGCTTAAAGTAAACACAATGATCATATTCACTTCTTATATATTTTCGACTCAACATGAAAGAATCAAATTTCTTGTACCACTGTCGAGGCGACTGCTTCAGACCATACAATGACTTCTTGAGCCTGCAGACAAATTTCTTATTGCGATGCTGAACAAACCCTTCCGGTTGTTCCATATAAATTTCCTCATCTAAGTCTCCATGTAGAAATGCAGTCTTAACATCTAATTGCTGCAACTCTAAATCAAGCAAAGCAACTAATGCTAACACAATTCGAATTGAAACTATTTTAACAACTGGTGAAAAAATCTCATGAAAGTCTATGTCTGCTTTCTGAGAAAACCCTTTTGCAAACAGCCGTGCTTTGCACCTGTCTTCCGTATCATTCACACCCCGTTTCAGCTTGAAAACCCATTTACACCCCATAGTTTTCCTGTCTTTCGGAAGCTCAACCAGATCCCATGTGTCGTTCTTACTTAAGGCCATCATTTCGTCCTTCATGGCTGCTTTCCACTTATCACTATTCGAACCTTATATAGCTTCCTGATAGCACAGAGGTTCATCATCGTTAGCGGTCAAAGCAACTGAAGTAACATAATCATCATACCTCCTAGGAGCACGTTTTATTCTTGTCGACCTCCTTAAGAATGTTTCTGGTGCTTCCACAATTTGCTGACTGCCCTCTGCAGGAACTTCTTCATGACCAGCATCTGAGACCTGTTCATGCTCTATATCTGAACCCTGTTCATAATCTGATTCTGAAACCTGTTCATGACTAGTATCTGAACGATGGTCATCATGACTATCATTAGAAGAGCTTTCAAACTGAATGTGTTGTAAATCAGATACATCATCCTGTTTCAATCTACTATCTACATCTAACTGTACAAGAGAGGATTCATTAAACTTTACATCTCTGTTGATGATGATTTTGTGGGTAGTAGGATCCCACAATCTATATCCCTTTGTTCCAACACCATACCCAACAAAGATATACCTTTTAGACTTTGGATCTAACTTAGTTCGATGATGTTTAGGCACTAGAGCATATGCATCACAACCAAACACTCTGAGTTTAGAATAATCACAAGGGTGTCCTTTCCATACCTCTTGCGGAATTTAGCAGTCTATCGCCGTCGATGGAGATCGGTTTATCACATAACAAGCTGTTGCCACTGCTTCCGTCCACAACTCCTTCTGCAAACCAGCGTTACTCAGCATACTCCTTGCTCTCTCCAAAAGAGTCATATTCATGCGTTCAGCAACTCCATTTTGCTGAGGAGTATAAACCGTAGTCTTATGTCTCTCGATCCCTGCATCCTTGCAATAGATGTCAAACTCCTTGGAAGTAAACTCACCACCATTGTCAGTTCTTAAACATTTTATTGTTCTACCAGTGCTGTTTTCTACCAATGCTCTAAACTGCTTGAAAACTGAAAAAACATCAGACTTTCTTTTCAACATGTAGACCCACACTTTCCTAGAAAAATCATTAATGAACGACACAAAATATGACGAGCCACCATATGACGCTGTAGGGGCTGGACCCCAAACATCTAAATGAATATAATCAAGTATCCCTTTACTAGTATGTTTGCCTGTTTTAAATTTTTGTTTACTTTGTTTTCCAAACAAGCAATGCTTACAGAAATCTAACTTTCCAGACTTCAGATTTGGAAGTAACTTGCGATCAGCCAAAATTTTCAACCCTCTTTCACTCATATGCCCCAATCTTTGATGCCATAAGTGAATGGAACTACTGTCATGTTCAGACACCGTAGACACAAAATCTGACCCTGTACTTCCTTCTAACTGAAATAGATTTCCTACTTTCTTAGCTTTCATAACTAGTAAAATGCCTTTGTAAATTTTCATTACTCCACCTTGAATTATAGTTTTATATCCATTTGAATCAAGTGCTCCTAATGAAATCAAATTTTTCCTTAAATTTGGTACATGCCTCACATCAGTTAATATTCTAGTTGTCCCATCAAACATTTGTAGTTGTATGCTCCCAATCCCCACAATATTACATGTTACATTATTACCCATGTACACAACTCCATCATTAATTGATTTATATGTCTTAAACCATTCTTTATGGATACACATGTGGTTTGATGCACCGGAATCTAACAACCAATGTTGATCATGATTTGACACATTAACTGATAACACTTCGTCGCTCATACCTGAACCAGATGCCGAACCTGTATCTGTCGTATTTGCCTCCTTCTTCTCTGTCGAAGAATCTGCTTTAGAAGTTTGCTGTTGTCGCTTCCAGCAGTCCTTCTTTAAATGCCCCGATTTGCCACAAAACCAACACTTTACTTTGCTCTTCTTTCCTTTAGACTTTGAACAGAGTTGCTATGCTTACCCCCGGAGTGTCTCTCTCTCGAGCGACCTCTGGCCATCATTACCTCTGATGTAGAGGTGTCTGCATTCGACTTCTTCCTCGTCTCCTCAGCCTCAGACAACAAGGCTCCAACCATATCGTTCTCAAAACGGGCACTCTGAGTTTTCGCCATCTTGTTTAAAACAAACAATCTCCAAATCCAACTTAAAAAAAATTTGATTAAAAATTGCCCTTGCCTAAAAATAAATGCTACCTTGCACCTTATAAAAAAAAGGCCTTTCTCTTAAGACCAAATGTAAATGGCATTTACATTTTTAAACATTATAAAAAGCTTTTAATAAAATCGATTTATATATGTGACCTTTTAACAAAAAACTCCAAATCGATTATACAAAAGCTTTTTATATGTAACCTTTTTACAACACTCCAAATCGACCTTCGCCTTCTTACTGAACTGCCTTTTCTTTAAAATAAAATAAAAACGCTTTGCTGTCCAAACTGCAAATTACAAAGTATAAAACCAAATGACAAAAAAAAAAACGCAGTTTTACCAAACGATGTTCTCTTGGCTAAAATAGTTGTTTGTCTCGTTTGGATTCGAAGTAAGTTACTTCTCTGTAGTTATGATTCAAATCTGCTCTGGTCAGTGTATAACAACAAAATGTGACTTCCAAAAAATTTGCCCCACTCTTGTCACGACGTACCTTTCAAATTCGAGGAATTAAAGTTGCCAAATGATATGACAAACTCGATCTCAAATCTTCTTACACGGCTGGCATTCGTACAATTGGCATTGAATATAACTATAATTGGACCAGCTATGTTATTGTTAAAGTGCATCCACCTTTACGCGGGTTTTAAATAAAATTGTCAAAATCATTTTGTTTGAGCAATGAAAGCAAAACGATTAAATGGCACCACCCATTTCAAATTGAAACTATTTAAATTGCACTGCGCTCAATTCATCTGTGGCAGAAAACGCTTACCCAGCCTCTATGAAACCGCACTGTTCATCAGATTTATAAAACGTTCAACTATATCAACAGTCCACGGCATTTTATGAATAGGCAGCGACTTTTGCAATCGGCTTCACAACGCTGACAATTTAATTAATCCATTCAGGTATGCGTCAACCGCTGAATAGCAGGCCAGCCCAATTTCTCATCGAACCGTCTCACGGCTCAACGAATCCAATTCATGACACTTACAGTTCGATCCAATATTGAACGCTGCAGACCAAGCAGCAGCAGAATTTAGCACTGTATCCACAGCGGGCCGCCGATCAACACCTCCAAGCCTTTGCGCTCCACCTTCAGCACGCGCTCCAGCTGCGCCACGCCTCCAACTTGCTCCAATACCACTTGTTGGAGCTAAGATGCACAGTAGATTAAAACATATACGCAGCAAATTGAAAAACCACAACAACAGCATATAAACCATACACAGAAGACACAACAATTAACGTGGTTCACCCAACCATTCTGGGCTACGTCCACACAACATAGGCATCGGCAATTCTTTATTAATCAAACAGGAGATTACAAACTCTCACACCCTCACACACTCAAACCATCCGTATGGATACCTGTTATATAGCAAAGAGAATCTAACTGCCTCATAAATCCTCTCACATCAAATTTAGGATGCATTAACTCTCTCCCAACAACCTGGAGCTAATCTAGCAACAAATTCCTAATTTTTGTCACTTACTGAGATTTTTGACTAATTTAATCAAACAGAAAATCTCAACAGATGAATTGGTGGAACGTTGGATAAAAATTGTAGTTATTGTTGTTGTTCATGTAATTGATTGTACATAGAAAATTTCCTTATAGAAAAGGTTCCAAACCAATCTTGAGGCCATGGGGATATCTAGCTCGAGGATGAGATCTTGGGGGAGGGACACTATGGACAAAATATAGGATGTTCACTCGGAGGAGGACTAAAATTTTTCCATGGAACCGTAGGATTATAAACATGTTGAGGAGAATAATAATTAGTCCAAGTATTAAATGATGATGGGTTTTGAGTTATACCTGACAATTTATTTGATTCATTACTTGGTTACCTAAGTACCTTTAGTAATCCTAACAGTGATGGGAAATGTTCTGTTGAATGAACTTCCTTGCAAATTTTGTAAACTTTTAGGCTACTCGGTGGGAATTCTCCTATGAAGTTCTTCTTTTTATAGTTGGCGCAAAAAAATAGCAGTGGTTCTTCGTCCTTCTTTCGTTCTTCCTGCAAATCATCCAATGTCCAAATCAAAGAGTTCATAATATTATTTTTATGTTTAAGAAAAATACTGAATTATGCACTTGTGAGCTTGTCATCAGATGTTTTCTATATCTCTGCAGCAACATCAAAACTCCTCATTGAAAGACTATTTGAAATACCATTTTTCTATTCTCAACAAGCTAACTGGTATATTTTTTTCATCACATGGATGAGTATATAGGGGGGTTCTTACAACACCCAAGAAATAAAAAACCTGAAAATGATAAGAAATATATGCAGGAAAGAAACAAAATCAAAAACTTGCAAGAGAAACTAGGTAAAGAGAAAACCAAAATGTAGTACATCACCAACGTGAGTCCCCTAAGAACCTCTCCAGTAATGGAACCAAAATTTTTGTTGCAATATAGGGTATATGGATGGACCAACATTTAGTTTTAAATCTGGGTTCCATTACTGGGGAGGTACCAAAATTTTGGTTGCAATATAGGGTATATGGATGGACCAACATTTAATTTTCAATCTGGGTTCCATGGACTTCGAGACACAACACTAGAAATTTGAGAGAGAGACTTCAACAGTCTGCAAAACAAAACCCTAGTTTGCCTAGAAATCACTCGCACCTTGATTTCCTGCACTTAATAAATCCCTACTGTATTCCTACACTCGAAGGCATTCATTAAAAGAAAAACCATAAATTTTGTAAACACCAATCTTGAAGTTTTATAAAAAATTATGAACAAACCCTAGTTATTGACAATTGAAAAAGTAAACCCTAATTAGTAACAATCAAAGAAAAAACTCTAACTATTAATTATTCTAAAAAACATGAGAATCGACCAATTGAATGTAAATATTGTCAACATGAACATGTAGATCTTAGAAAATCCAAGCTTTTTTAATACCAAACAAAACTCTCAACTGAAAAATAGAACCTTTATTTGAGTTCTTGCAATAAATTAATTTTCCATTCAATTCTATGTGCAAGCAAAAGATCATAATCACTCTACTCGTAGTGCAAACAAACAATCAAATATAACTCAAATTTTACTTTAATGTTGTCGAGGCATTTTGGTGTATCAACTACCAAACAAACACTACGTGCACAAATATAAGATAAACCTCACTCTAATTAATATTTCCTCAAATCTTGGAACACACCCACTTTGTCAAAATATATTATCAATCCAAACTTGGAATATTAAAACAATAGTGACCTCATTATTGCAAGGTAATATCAAAGAAAACACAATGTCCAATAATAATTTTCAAGCTAAAACTAGAGGTGACAATCCTGTTTTACAATTCATGTTCCTACATTTAGTGTATATCACCAGTGCATGATCTCACAAATATAAATTGCTGATCAAATGCTCCAGTACACACTCATATCAGACCATAGATCAAATCATTGAGTTAGAAAATAAACAGATCAAATTAAAGAAACATATCTTTTTTCAAAACAATTGTTCATGAACCAATTCTCATTCTGGTTGACAACTATCTTAAATGATTAGGGTCATTATATTTATAACATGTTTCAGTTTAATTAAATATAAATTAAATAACCAGAGTACCTTGACATATAATTTATGAGCCCTAATGAAAATCCAAGCGACAAAGTTTTTCTGAGCTCATGAATCAATACATTCATACGATAACAAAGGGTTTGCAAGATTAGGACAAAGATATTAGAAATTATATTATTTCCCACCATACCAACAAATATCAAAGTTGAAAGTACACAGTCCCAGGTTTATCGGAAGTTCGGTTGTGATGAAGGTCTTAACATTGTGTGCAAGCTCCTGGTAATTATCATCAGGTTCCAATGATATTTATCCTTAACAGTGCTGTCAACGTGTTAGAAAACATGAAGATATTGTTAGACTTCTCACAACAACAATATATTTTCAAAGTATCATGGACTAAGTACCTGTATTTATGTAATGGCATGGGATCTCAAAATTTAATATTTTTCTCCACTCATAATGAAATGACCCAAATATATTTTGCGCGTGAAAACATGGTATCACTACAACATAGAAATTTCCTTGATCACGCGGTTTAAAGAAGTGCAAAGTCTGAAAATAATTTCACTATTTTTATGATAAATTATTCAAATCTAAGCACTCAAGAAAACATAAGTCAAAGTTTCATTCACGTATAAAGGAAAAAATTTAAAAGAGACATCCATAGATCTTTCAAAACAAATAAAGAATCTTATTGTTAACACACCTTTGTGAGAATAAAATACATACCAACTTTGAGATCTGCAAATCACACAAAAACACCAAACTAGAGGGATTTTGAGTTGTTCTGGTGAGCCCTACTAGTACAACTCACATCCTTTTTTAAAACTATAAATTACAAAGCCAAAGTGAATCATGAAATACAAAATAAAAATAAAAAATAAGGAGGAACTTGACATTTGAAGCTTTTGTTGAAATTAAAAATGTGTTTTACATCCGCGGTCATTTCTCAAGGTCTAAAATAGAAAAATGAATTCCAAATAACATCCTCTCCCTCCACTTGCCATGTTTGGCTTTTTAAGAAGGTTACAAGATGAATTTTGGTTCTAACGGATCAATTTTTCAATTCTAGAAAATTATGCATTTTTAACACATAGGCTTCAATGAATCCCGTGTAACTCTGAGACCATGACAAATTTTGGAAAAATATTTGGAGGGAGCCTAATTTTACATATTTTCAAAAAAAATCATGTTTTATAATTTTGATATTCTTCATCATCTACATGCAAATCGAGGAAAAAGTTAGAAGTTTGAAAATTGTGTGAATTTAGGGTTGAATTATTAACCATTTTCTGAAAATTGATTCGTACAATCTGGGTGCATTCTAACTCAATTGGAGGTGTTAAAAAATCATTTTGGACAAAAAAAATCTTTGGTTTTCCCCAAAGGTGTGCCGATATGTTGAACCCACAAATCAATGTAGGAACCACCTTGCTAGTGCAGGAATTGAACCACACTTAGTAAATCACCATTAGTGAAGGGAGTGCATTTGACCTTGAAAAAATATTCAAATATCTTTGAAAAGTGTAATCAGTGGCCCGCGTGGTACATTTCAATGATAAAAGTAACCTACATGTCCATTCCTCTAGTGCAGGATCTCTTATGCATAGTGCACGGACTAAATAATCTGCGTTACTAATATTTTAATGAACATTAGTCCTAAAAAATGAATATAATGAAGGTATTATTAGATAAAATATAAACCAAATGCAAATATTCACTATTGCATCAAAAGAATGTATAAGTGCAAGATAGAAGTTCATAAGTTGGTAAAACAAGGAATAAGCAGGGCATCATATAGGTAAAAAGATGCATTAAATACAACAATTTCAGGGCCTCACAAAGTTTCTAATGAACCTCTTGTAATAACCTACTAGTCCCATGAATTTTATGATCTCATCCACATTCCTAGGAATTGGACACTCCATGATAGCCTTAATATTTTTTGGATCTATTGTTATCCCTTCCTTGGAAACAACATGTCCCAAGTAATGAATCTGAGACTAAAAGAAGTTGCACTTGTTGAGCTTCAAATACAATTGATTCTCTCTCAACAATCTCAACACTATTGGAAAGTTCTCTGCATTCTCTTCCTCATTCTTTGAATATACCAATATATCATCAATAAATACTATCACAAATAACCTACTAGTCCCATGAATTTTATGATCTCATCCACATTCCTAGGAGTTGGACACTCCATGATAGCCTTAATATTTTTTGGATCTATTGTTATCCCTTCCTTGGAAACAACATGTCCCAAGTAATGAATCTGAGACTAAAAGAAGTTGCACTTGTTGAGCTTCAAATACAATTGATTCTCTCTCAACAATCTCAACACTATTGGAAAGTTCTCTGCATGCTCTTCCTCATTCTTTGAATATACCAATATATCATCAATAAATACTATCACAAACATATCTAGGTAAGGATACAACACAATATTCATCAAACACATGAAGGTGGTTGGAGCATTAGTAAGACCAAAAGGAACCACCACAAACTTATAGTTTCCATACCTCGTGCAAAATTTAGTCTTGTATATGTATTCTCTTTTTATGCAAACCTCATTATATCCGAATCTCGGATCAATCTTTGATAATACCTCCACTCCCTTCAACTGATAAAACAAGTCATCAATATGTGACAATGGATACCTATTCTTGATAGTCACTTTGTTCAGTTTCCTGTAATCAATGCAAAATTTAAGAGTACCATTCTTCTTCCTTAAAAACAATACTGGTGCACCCCAAGGCCAAAAAATTGGCCTTATGTATCCCTTATCAAGCATCTCTTTAAGTTGAAACCTCAATTCCATCAACTCCGGAGTGCTCATCTTGTAAGGTGCCTCATATGTTGGTGTTTCTCTTGGTACCAATTCAATATATAAATCCACTTCCCTATGGGGTTGTAGCTCTGGAATATCCATAGGAAAAACATCCTGAAAATTTTATTAGACGGGATACTTCCTCAGGACTTCATCATCCTCATCTCCCTTTCCTGTATCACTGGAAACATGCATTGCAAACAATAAACATCCTTTCTTGCAGATTTTATTTGCTTGCATAGTTGTGACCATTCTTACTGATGTGGGCTTCTTCTTTCCTTGCAAGGCTATCTTTTCTCAATGATCATCCAAAAACTCAATATCCTTGTCATAGAAATCCACTTTGGTCTTTTGAATTAAGAACCATTCTATGCCCAAAATCATACTATATGAACCCAAAGGAAGCACATTTAGATGTGTTGATGTAGGCATACCATTTAGCTCAAATGCACAAGATCTCACCCAATGATGAACTCTTCTCTTTGGCCTGGTAGCTAGCTACACCAACCAAGATTATGCATGCACTTCTGTATTCAAGCAAAACTTATCTGCCAGATCAGTATTGATATAGCTATAATTTGATCTAGGATCAATCAAAATAAAAAAAATTTGATCACAAATCTTACCTTCCATCTCGATAATGGATGTTTGATTCTATACTTTCATGTTATCCACTGCTACATAAATCTCAGGAATACTCTGGCCAACATCTCCAACTGTCTGCACCTCCTAAGCATTGTAGATATGAGGCCCTCGACCTTGTTACGATGGGAACTCCCTCCAATGATGGTATCCACCATAGGTCCAACATCTCAATTTTTTTCTTCCATTGACTTTATTCTACTACTCCTCAGGCTAAGACCCATGTCCTCTCTCAACTACATTGAACTTATTGTAAGGTGCCACATTTTTCGTTGTCACTTGTTTACTGAGTTCTTCCTCGCTTCTTAGGAAAATTTATTTTAGTCTTTTCATTACCTTTCCAATCACGCTTAAACTCAAACTTTCAATTTGACTACTCATAACAATGCTTCAGATTTTTTATGGCTTCCTCCATTGACCGAGGCTCATCAAACTCAATCTGATATTTGAATGCTACTAGCAAGCCATTGATGAACATTTGAATCTTTGCTTTCTTGTCCTTGAGATAAGGCACACACCTCAACAACTCCATAAATTATCATATGTACTCATCATCTGTCACGGAACCCATCCTCAACTCATAAAATTATTTATCCCTTTCATCATAGTATCTTTCAGACATATACTTCTTCTTTAAGAGTATTTCAATCTCATCCTAAAGTAACTCCTCTTCTCTAATGACTCTGACATGCTTTACATCCTCCCATCAGATATCATCATTTCCCTTGAGACAGAAGGTAGTTATCATGACTTTCATGTTCTTTGAATTATCATGCAATCTGAAAAAATTCTTCATCCCAAGTAGCCATGCTTATGCACCTTTTGATTTCTTCATTTCTCCATCAAAAGTAGGGAGTTCTGGAAAACATTGCTTCTGATCCCCCTACAAATATGTTGGTAGTGATGGTGATGATGTCTCCTGGAATGGGAGCTAGAATAGAATCCATAAGTACTACCCCTTATCTCAGGTGTATCCAAAGATTTTTCACCTTTGATTGTATCATCTTTTTCCATTTTGTGTCTTCTCTGAGACCTACTACCATGTGCCCCATTATTCTTCTCCTCCTTCCTATGTCTATGACCGATCCTTAGCTGTCCCTGCTTTTGTAAGTCTGAAAGGATTTGAAGAATCACTGCATTTACTTCTTTTTGCTCTTCTTGAGCCCTTGCAAGTATTTTGTGTGCCTAAATCTTCCTAATATTATCTTCCTTGCAACTTCTAATCTCTACCCTCATACTCATTGTATCTGCTATATCAAGAGAATACTCCTCCTTGCTACTCAAATGACTTTTCCCATTACGTTGATCTCACATCAGAACTGTATGGGGAGTATTTTTAACTGTAATGCACCATTCTTCTCCTCATATTTGGACTTCTATTTCTTGCAAACATACCATGTTAGATAAATCAAATAGAATACAAAATCAAAATCATAGCTCAGTATATCTCAGGTTGTGGGAAGGGAGGGTATCACATATACACAAATTAGGTTAGATTAGCGTGATATATAATAATTGGTGAGCCCTGGTATTGCACCAAGAGTGTTGCAACTCCCAGGGGTTGCCCTACTTTACTTTATCAAGTTGGGGTTCATACAAACTTGGAGGTGACAGTGCTATATACATAACATATGCATTATACTCATGTCATCCTCTTCCGCTCTACGAAAGGGTGCTACTTCTAGGGGTTCTCAGTGAATTTTTTCACACTTCAATGAAACTAAAATAAATTGCGGAAAGGAAATGACAGAAAAGAAACTAAACTAAATTGCTGAAAAGAAATGACAGGAAAGGAAACTAATTTAACTTTTTGAAAAGAAATGACAGAAAAGAAACTAATTTAAATCCCACTTAACTTGGCCAATTGGCTAAACACACCCTACTTATCTTATGCTCTATCTACCATGCTTCTATCCATGCAACTGAGTTATCCATGACTTAATTCTAATTGAAAATGATTTGATTGCAGTCCAGAGGGAAAGGGCTAAAGATGCTAATGGAAGGCTATGAAACAAGGCTCAAAGGTGTGAAAAAGGTGTTTGGACTTTATTAAAAAACATAATATCACAAATGAAAAGTGTAATGGAAGAATTGTGATGGAGGGACGGAAGTGTGATATGCGATATCAATATTGATTCGGGAGGCGGATGCGATAACAATATCGCAATCGGCGTCGAGAGTGGGAAGTATTAATAGGAGCCACATGAAAATTTGATTTGCGATTGCGGTAAGTCTTAAAAGGAAAAAGGGAAAAGGTTGCAAAATGCGATGGGTGACGTGGCAAAGGAGGGCCGGTGGCAGAGTATGACAGCGATATCACAATCGGCGTTGGGAGCAGAACGTGTTACAAGAACCAAATTAAAAATGTGATTTTTGATTTACGATGTGGCGGAGTACGGATAATTATCGCAATCAGGGTTTGGAGCGGTAAGTGTTAACGGAAACCAAATGAAAATTCTGATTTGCGATTTGTGATGTGGCGAAGTACGAAGAATTATCGCAATCAGCATTTGGAGCGGTAAGTGTTAACAGGAACCAAATGAAAAATACGATTTGATATTTGCGATGTGGCGGAGTATAGAGAATTATCGCAATTGACATTTGTAGAGGTAAGTGTTAACAGGAACGAAATGAAAAATGCAATTTGTGATTTGCGATGTGGAGGAGTATGGATAATTATTGCAATCAGCGCTTGGAGAGATTAATGGGAACCAAATGAAAAATGCAATTTGCAATTGTGGTAAGTCTTAAAGGAAAGAGGATCAGGGTCTAATGTTTTATGAGGTTTTTTATAATAGGCGGCAAAGGTAAGGTGCGAAAGGATATCAGAAAAGAGCTGTAGAATGGAAAAGAAAGGGGAGAAGAGATCCTGCAAGATGTGAAGTGCGATAAGTGGGAGTTTCGAGGAGAAAGGCGGAGGTCAAACTTTTAATGTTTTTTGTGAATAAAAAAGGTGCGACAGTTGTTAAGGAGAGGAGAAGGGGGGAATAGAAGGCGCAACAGTAGTGTTCATGTGTGAAAATAGAGTTGGAAAATGAAGCGGGACGACTTGATGAACTTTTCTGGGACTGTTGATACTTATTCTTGCAATCAAACGTGTTGATTCATGCACGAAAATAGACAAAATGCATGATAAAAGCAGTGAACAGAAAGCAGTTTTTTGGCCTGTGGGGAGGTCAACCCTTCTCAAACTCTATTGACAGAGATGAGAGGGGAATTCTTGACCACAAATTTTGGATTTTTCCTCTACTTTATTACTCTTGTAAGCAAATGAATAACTACAACAACAAAGTGAAAGCAAAAACTAAACGGCAATGAAACTTTCAGAAGCAGAACTAACTAAATAACAGAAACAAAACTAGCTGAATGATAGAAAGGAAATAATGGAACATCAGAGAAGCTGGGGAACATGGATTGGGCCCTAACCCACAAGCCTCGCTACCTAAAACTAGATCAGTAAAACAACATCTGACTACTCATTGCATTACAAAAATACATTCTTATTACATCCCGAAGGTCTTAAATAGAAAAAGCCTAATAGAATGGAAAAGAATGGCATGGGATGGAATGGAATGCAAAGATTGGAAAATGAAATCCACTAGCATCGAATGGATTGGAAAATTGACCGACATCCCCCAATTAGCTCTTGATCAGCTTTATTTATCCTCCAAGGCAGCTACCAACAGCTCCCTAGAAAATAGTGATTGATTCCACTTTGACCCCAAGTAAACCATAGATTGAGTGCACATCATCTTCAGTTTGCTTGGTTTCCTTTTATAGTTAAGGAGGGTGGACAAACCCCTTGAATCTCTCCAATATTTCTCAATAATATCCTGATATTGTGCTCATTTATTCTTCAATCTTGATCTTCCAGTGGCAGGGAGCAAGTCCCTAAATTATCTCCTTCTCCAAATCTGCATAATCTTCCAAATATTCTCATAATATTCTACAAAAATACCCAATATTAGGCACAAATATGTAATTACCTTTAAACCTTCCTAAGAAAATATTAAAGCATAAGAAAACATTATTAAGAGCATAAGGAGAGATTTAATATATATTTTCTGTGCATAAGGAAGGTTAGATGGGACTAAGAAAGGTTAGATGGGCCTTATTTTTATGTCTAATTTAGAGGCCCATCATCACCCCCTACTAAAACTATTGCTCATCCTCTGAGAAACCTATCCATCCTCCTTGCCTTCTAGTTCTTCTTGCACGCTGGCTTATTTCGTTTTCTGTTTATTGGCCCATTCGCTACTCCTCACGCTAATCTTCTTTCTATTTTTCTTGCATTTATTCTTGTGGGTACTACATGGAGGTCCTCATATGCCTTAAGAAAATTTGTATTTTCAATTCCAAGAGGTGGTGGGTTCACCTTTTATTTTATTTTTTCTTTTCTTTCTTTCTTTTTTTTTTTTTTTTTAAATTTCATGTATAATAAACTCACAGTTCTTTTTACGTGAACTAAGTTCACCCTTGGTTACCCCTTTGGCACTCCTTGTCTTCCATTACATGAACTTATTACTACCCACTTTCTCAAGTCCTTTTTACTTTTTTCTTGTTCCTCTTATTGGTGGAAAAAGTGAGGCTAGTTGCTAGATAAGGTTGAGGTTTCCCGGCTACTAATTTTGGTTGTAAAAAAACTTTCCTTCTCACAATTTTTAATGTTTTCTTAAGCTAAAATAGATTAGAAGAAAGGTTTAGATGATTTCATACCTGAGCCTTATCATTGATTTTTTTTGTAGGTGATATTGAAGCTGTCTTCAGTGTATACTCTAGAAAATGAAGCTGGACGACTTGATGAACTTTTCTGGGACTGTTGATACGTATTCCTACAATCAAACATGTTGATTCATGCACGAAAATAGACAAAATGCATGATAAAAATAGTGAACCGAAAGTAGATTTTTGGCCTGTGGGGAGGTCAACCCTTCTCGAACTCTATTGACAGAGATGAGAGGGGAATGCTTGACCATAAAGTTTGGATTTTTCCTCTACTTTATTACTCTCGTAAGCAAATGAATAACTACAACAACAAGGTGAAAGAAAAAACTAAACGGAAATGAAACTTTCAAAAGTAGAACTAACTAAATAATGGAAACAAAACTAGCTGAAAGATAGAAAGGAAAGAATGAAACATTAGAGACGTTGGGGCACATGATTGGGCCCTAACCCATAAGCCTCACTCCCTGAAACTATATCAGTAAAACAACGTCTGTCTACTCATTGCATTACAAAAATACATTCTTATTACATCCCCAATGTCTTAAATAGAAAAATCCTAATAGAATGGAAAAGAATGGCATGCGATGGAATGGAATGTAAATGGAATGGAAAATGAAATCTACTAGCATCGAATGGATTGGAAAATCGACCGACATACCCCAATTAGCTCTTGATCAGCTTTATTTATCCTCCAAGGCAGCTACCAACAGCTCCCTAGAAAATAGTGATTGAGTCCACTTTGCTTCCAAGTAAACCATAGATTGAGTGCACATCATCTTCAGTTTGCTTGGTTGCCTTTTATAGTTAAGGAGGGTGGAAAAGCCCCTTGAACCTCTCCAATATTTCTCAATAATTTCCTGATATTGTGCTCATTTATTCTTCAATCTTGATCTTCCAGTGACAGGGAGCAAGTCCCTAAATTATCTCCTTCTCCAATCTACATAATCTACCAAATATTCTCACAATATTCTACAAAAATAACCAATATTAGGCACAAATATGCAATTACCTTTAAACCTTCCTAATAAAATATTAAAGCATAAGAAAACATTATTAAGAGCATAAGGAGAAATTTAATATATATTTTATGTGCATAAGGAAGTTTAGATGGGCCTAAGAAAGGTTAAATGGGCTTTATTTTATGTCTAATTTAGAGGCCCATCATCACCCCCCTACTGAAACTACTGCTCATCCTCTAAGAAACCTATTTATCCTCCTTGCCTTCTAGTTCTTCCTGCATGCTGGCTTATTTCGTTTTCTGTTTATTGGCCCATTCGTTGCTCCTCACGCTAATCTTCTTTCTATTTTTATTGCATTTCTTCTTATGGGTACTCCATGGAGGTCCTCATATGCCTTAAGAAAATTTTTATTTTGCATTCCAAGAGGTGGTGGGTCCACCTTTTATTTTATTTTTTCTTTTCTTTCTTTCTTTCTTTCTTTTTTTTAAATTTTTTTTTTTTTTAATTTCATGTAGAATAAACTCACAGTTCTTTTTATGTGAACTGAGTTCACCCTTGGTTACCCCTTTCGCACTCCTTGTCTTCCATTACATGAACTTATTACTACCCAGTTTCTCAAGTCCTTTTTACTTTTTTCTTGGTCCTCTTCTTGGTGGAAAAAGTGAGGCTAGTTTCTAGATAAGGTTGAGGTTTCCCGGCTACTGATTTTGGTTGTAAAAAAGCTTTCCTTCTCACACTTTTAATGTTTTCTTAAGCTAAAATAGATTAGAAGAAAGGTTTATATGATTTCATACACGAGCCTTACCATTGATTTTTTTTTGTAGGTGATATTGAAGCTGTCTTTGGTGGTCCTTTTGGAGCTTTTGAGCATAGGAGGAGCAAGTCCAAGTTTTACTACCTTTAACCAGGGTGTTGACCGAATTTTATTTTTGTGCCAACTTATTGTTTTTCTGCTTGCAAAGGTTGGAGAGCACCTGCATTCATTAGAGAGAGATACATGGAGAAACGCATTTTTTTTTTTAAAGGCCTACTAGCTACCTCAATGAGGTTTTCCACTAGTAGGTTTGCCTAGGAGCCTCAAAGGAGGTTTTCACCTAGAATATTTATTTATTTATTTTTCAACCCAATGACTGCCTCATGGAGGTTTTAAATCAGTGGGCCAATCTCAGATGCCTCAAAAGAGGTTTTCAACTGATATTTTATTCTTCTTCCCTTTTTTATTTTTTTATTTTTCACTTTCCTACTCTACTTGAAAAAAACAAAACCTTTTTCAAGTATAGGAATACATCCAATGGAGCTATGTACACTTCAAGATGATAGATAAAATTAGGTGCACATGTGGAATACATACTTTGACATGTACCTGAATATAAGAGATGAATTTCTTTGTCTTGGATTGTATCAAGTACTATTGGAGAAGAGTGTGTTGCTGCAACTTAATGATTGTTTGGAACCATATGTTAATATAGTTGTGATTCCCCCGGTTCACATGCTGAGTTGGATCTCCTTGGATGTCCTCTTCTATTATGACATTCAAATCTTCCTCTTTTTGTTGATTGTTCTCTTGAACACATGGAGGAAACGCTGGTAAACATGAGGAAACTTTTTCAACATCTGATTTTGATGCCGACTCTTCATCAAGTGCAACCCTTGATCTTTTGATCTCCCCATTTGGATCTTCTTCTTGTTGATGTTGTCCTTAAATGACATTAAGAAAATATCTTCTTTGCAATACCTTTCTTGAACGAAGATGAATACTATCTAGATCAAGAGGAGATTTTTGGAAATGTTGTACCTCAGCATTGTAAGTGAGTTGAGATACTTCATTGTATGGGTTTGGAAATGGTGGTACATGTAGTTGAGTGGGGGTGGATATATGAGATGGATATGGTTGAGGTTGTGGTTGTGGTGGAGGTTGATTTTAGGGATAACATGGAGTTGGGTATAGAGTATATTGAGGGAAATATTGAGGATATTGTGGATTTTTCCAATAAGGGCCTTGCCAACCATGTTGCCACGATTGGTTTTGGGGTTGAGATGGAAGATGTTGCCAAGGAGGGAGTGTGTCCCAATTAGTTTGAGATGGATGTGAATAAGCTTTAAATTTTGAAGTGGGCACTTGCATCATATCAAGTTGACTGTTGGGTTGCTAGGGTGTCCTTGGAGCTACATAACATGGCTTCTTTGGTAATTTCCCTACTCCATTTTCTTCCTGGAAAAATTCTATAAACCTGGGGAATGATGGACAACTTTTAGTAGCATATGATTCTGCATGGATAACAAAAATATCAACATATTCTTTTTTCTTATTCTGCATTCTTAACATTTGTACTTGTTCACTTAGATTGCTAAGATTTTTTGTTTTAAAGTTTTCAAGAAAATTTCCAAGTTCATCTTGCCTTACCAATGTTGAGGCATATTTACTTACTCTTTCCCTTCCTCTTGATATGCGCTTGCATGTTTCACAAATTTCTTGAAAGGAAAATTGGTATACATCTCCTCCACTCATGAGATTAAGGAGATCAATCCACTAATCCCTAATTGTTCTAAGTAAGATGGTTTTTAGTGTGTCAAATCCTAAATGATTAAATTTTTCCCTCTTAACATTAAACATGAACATATCTATGAGATCCTTTAGGCTCTCCCTCTCTTTTTGATTCATTCTAAAAATTTCTTCTTTAAGATCATGGTTTTTATATTTTCCTAGGAATATCTTTTGCATATCATTCCATGATCTTATTGAATTAGTACCTAGACACATGAACCATTTAAGTGATTTATCCTTCAATGTTACAGGAAACAATCTCAATTTTTGAGTGTGCGATAAGTAGCCATAAGATCTAAAAAGTATCTCAAATTCAAAGAGAAATGTCTCTAGATCCTCTATCCTCATACCATGGAAATTGGGAAGGAAATATGGAGGTATTTTATTCATATGTACACTGATGTCCATATCTTGAATGGGAAACCCAATAATATCTTCTTCGTTGTCATCATATCCATCCATCTCTTCTTCCTTCAAAAGTGTATGGTGATGTCGTTCTTACTGCACCACGTGGTCAAGTGGGGGGGTTGGTATTGGAGAAGTATTTTTAAAAAATTTCTGAGTATCCCTACTCCTATGAGGCATGAAAATCAGATTTTTTGTATTTTTCAATATTTCGGAAACAACATGAAAAAGGAAAGCAGAAAAGAATGCTAAAACATAAGCAAAGTATCTACTAGCCACCTCCCTGGCAACGGTGCTAAAAAGTGGTGAGCCCTGGTATTGCACCAAGTGTGTTGCAACTCCCATGGGATGCCCTACTTACTTTATCAACCCAGAGTTCATACAAACTTGGAGGTGACAGTGCGATATACAAAACAGATGCATTCTACTCATGCCACCTCTTCCTCTCTACGAAAGGGTGCTACTTATAGAGGTTCTCAGTGAAGTCTATCACACTTCAATGAAACTAAAATAAATTGTAGAAAGGAAATGACAGAAAGGAAACTAAACTAAATTTCTAAAAAGAAATGACAAGAAAGGAAACTAATTTAACTTGCTGAAAAGAAATGTAGAAAAGAAACTAATTTAAATCCCACTTAACCTGGCCAATCGGCTAAACACACCCTACTTATCTTATGCTCTATCTACCATGCTTCTATCCATGCAGCTAAGTTATCCATGACTTAATTCTAATTAAAAAATTGTTGATTGCAGTTCGGAGAGAAAGGGCTAAAGATGCTAATGGAAGGCTACAAAACAAGGCCCAAAAGAGTGAAAAAGGCATTTGGACTTTATTAAAGTGCATAATATCGCAAATGAAAAGTGTGATGGCATAATTTCGATGGAGGAATGGAAGTGGGGTATGTGATATGTGATATCGGTTCGGGAGGCGGATGCGATAACAATATCGCAATTGGCATTGGGAGTGGGAAGTATTAACGGGAACCACATGAAAATGTGATTTGAAATTGTGGTAAGTCTTAAAAGGAAAAATGGAAAAGGTTGTGAAAAGCGATGGGTGACGTGGAAAAGGAGGGGCGGTGGTAGAGTATGACAACAATATCGCAATCGGCGGTGGGAGCGAAACGTGTTACGAGAACCAAATGAAAAATGAAATTTGCGATTTGCGATGTGGCGGAGTACGAAGAATTATCGCAATCAGCGTTTGGAGAGGTAAGTGTTAACGAGAACCAAATGAAAAATGTGAATTGCGATTTGTAATGTGGTGGAGTACATAGAATTATCGCGATCGGAATTTGGAGCGGTAAGTGTTAATGGGAACCAAATGAAAAATGAGATTTGCGATTTGCGATGTGGCAGAGTGCAGAGAATTATCTCAATCGGCGTTTGGAGCGGTAAGTGTTAACGGGAACCAAATGAAAAATGTGATTTGCGATTTACGATGTGGTGGACTACGGAGAATTATTGCAATCGACGTTTGGAGCGGTAAGCGCTAACGGGAACCAAATGAAAAATGTGATTTGCGATTGCAGTAAGTCTTAAAGGAAAGAGGATCAGGGTCTAATGTTTTATGAGGTTTTTGATAATAAGCAGCAAAGGTAAGGTGCGAAAGGATATAAAAAAAGAGCTATATAATGGAAAAGAAAAGGGAGAAGAGATCCTGCGAGATGCAAAGTGTGATAAGTGGGAGTTTCGAGGAGAAAGGCAGAGGTCAAATTTTAATGGATTTTGTGAATAAAAAGGGTGCAGCAGCTATTAAGGAGAGGAGAAGGGGGGAATAGAAGGCACAACAACAGTGTTCAGGCATGAAAATAGAGCTGGAAAATGAAGTGGGATGGCTTGATCAACTTTTCTGGGACTATTGATACTTATTCCTGCAATCAAACCTGCTGATTCATGCACGAAAATAGACAAACTGCATGATAAAAACAGTGAACAGAAAGCAGATTTTTGGCCCGTGGGGAGGTTAACACTACTCGAACTCTATTGAAAAAGATGAGAGGGGAATGCTTGACCACAACTTTTGGATTTTTCCTCTACTCTATTACTCTCGTAATCAAATGAATAACTACAACAACAAAGTGAAAGCAAAAACTAAACAACATATTAGAATCAAAATAGCTAAATAACAAAAACAAAACTAGCTAAATGATAGAAATGAAAGAATGAAACATTAGAGAGGCTAAGGCACATCTATTGGACCCTAACCCACGAGCCTCACTCCCTGAAAATAGATCAGTAAGCAACATATGACTACTCATTTCATTACAAAAATACAGTCTTATTACATCTCGAAGGTATTAAACAGCAAAAGCCTAATAGAATGGAAAAGAATGGCATGGGATGGAATGGAATGCAAATGGAATGGAAAATGGAATCGACTAGCATCGAATGGATCATAAAATCGACTGGCATCCCCCAATGAGTTCTTGATCAGCTCTATTTATTCTCTAGGGTAGCTACCAATAGCTCCCTAGAAAATAGTGATTGAGTCCACTTTGACTCCAAGTAAACCATAGATTGAGTGTACATCGTCTTCATTTTTCTTGGTTGCCTTTGATAGTTAAGGAGGGTGGACAAACCCCTTGAATCTCTCCAATATTTCTCAATAATTTCCTGATATTGTGCTCATTTATTCTTCAATCTTGATCTTCCAGTGGCAGGGAGCAAGTCCCTAAATTATCTCCCTCTCCAAATCTACATAATCTTCTAAATATTCTCACAATATTCTACAAAAATAGCCAATATTCAGCACAAATATGAAATTACCTTTAAACCTTCCTAATAAAATATTAAATCATAAGAAAACATTATTAAGTGTATAAGGAGAGATTTAATATAGCTTTTATGTGCATAAGGAAGGTTAGATGGGCCTAAGAAAGGTTAGATGGGCCTTATTTTATGTCTAGTTTAAAGGCCCATCAATAATATCAAGAGATTACTATCATGCATGAAACCACAATAACAATAATCAGAATGCATATAACTGCAATGCATGAAACCACAATGACAGTGCATGAACATTAAAAATATAAACCTCTATAACAATTTTCTTTTACCCATAGGTCCAGTGTTGTGAACCTCCTATGATACCACCCTGTAATGACCCAATCTCACATTTACCTGATTTTACAAGCTCTCCAGGGTAAAAAGGAGTTTAGTGTTACTATGACATGACCCGACCTCCAAGTTCCAATTATGGACATTGGGTCTACCAACCGAAAACGCACTACCATCCCTGAGGGACCCCAAATCACCGAGGTGTTTGACAAACACCCCAGGTGATCAATCCCCACGATGGAACTTCTTTTTCTCATGCTTCACACCCTAACCATAGGCATGAGACATTGTGCATGCAGTCGAAAGTCTCCAACTGCATGCATGAGCCTCCCTCCATGGAGTTAAAACTGAAGTTTTCCAGTTTAGAGGGTGTTGTTATGAGATCAGTGTGACTTTTTCAAGGCTAGCATACATCCCACTAACCATAACATTCCATAATCAAATCTAGGATGATAAAAAGTATGTACAATGAGTACTAAGGATATGTCTTGCTCAAAACATGGGAGTCACATGATAAAAACTTTATCAAACACACGGTAAACATAGTAGTTACAAGTCATGAATGCATATTTGATCATGATATTCTCAACTTCATAATAAAATCATCAAGAAGGCTCAATTCCCTCCCAAGATAGCTACAATGGCACTTGTTATCCCATGCAAGCATTAATCATTCAATAACTTATCAAATCATGAACAATATCCATAGCAAGAACACATCATTCAACCATGCATATAACCAACATATAACCATAATAGTATCCATGAAAAACCAACCATAAGATCAACATAATAACCGATACATGTTCTCATTGGCCACAATGATAAAATGACTCATATTAACATATGCAAAATCCAACTGAGTTAGGGACTTCCACATACCACCCGACCATAGATTGGGTTGTGTTAATTTTCAGATTGTTCTATGTTGAATCAGTTACTTGAGCCCAATTCAATACTTCAATTGGAAATCTCTTTAATAAAAATTAATCTTTTCAATTGTCAATAGTAAAATAATATAGAAAAATAAATTCAATGAGAAAGAAGAAAATCAACATATCAACAAGAGACACCATATTTGGTTAAAGACCACTGAAAAACCTCACTATGGGGGAAAATCCGTTAAATTATTCTTCTATTAGATTGTTATAAAATGTTTCAACAGAGAGCACAATGAGAACAATAAAATATCATCCAGAAAAATAACCAAATGACATTTAGAAATATGTTTCCAACATCAATATACATGAGAGACAACATTTCTTATCTTTGGTCAACTGCGGTCAGATGTAAATTTCACCCCTACTTTACAGTCGCAAGGAGGAGGAGTTGCAAGAGTGACTGGGAGATTTATTCACTCCCTTGAGCCTATAAGCCAGTGAGTGCATCAAAATTTATCCTTTGACAAGCGAGTGACTGTAAACCAAAACCTTAGAAACACGTGCAAACTTTGGATCTTGTAATCTTGGACCTTTGCAAACTTCTTTTCTCGACCTAACCTCAAACCTGTTCAAACCAATCAATGAAATAAGAAGAGTGATATTCTTGGTTATGTCCAAATGAGGTTGAGGTCACTTGTAATTATAGGCTTCCAAGGGCTACCAATTTTCCATTAGGGTTTACTTCTCTAAATGTGAATGTGTGGGATTTTCTTCATAAGTACATTTTCCCTTCTCCAAATTTGATGATATTTAGGTTGATTTTAGTCCTCTCAAAAATATAAGTTCAATGCAATCATCATCTCCATCAAATGAGTTGTCCAAAGTGGAATTTGACCTTAGTTTCAAATTTTAACACTCCCTCTCAACTAGGGAGAACTCCACCTACCTCATGTCATGTGTATCATGCCATCATATAATGTCCCATATCTACTCAACTCTATTTGCTAAAATATTCTCAAATCTAAAGAATCATAATCATGGGGGAGCATTAGCTACCACCCTCTATAACATCGGAGAGCACATATAAATCCAAAATAATATCAGGGAGCACATCTCAACCTGAAACCACATCGAGGAGCATATTTCAACCTAGAATTGTATGTGGGAGGTAAATATCTCTGACTCCATATCAAGAAATAGGTGATATAGGGGAGCATGTCTCAACCCATCCTATGGCCTACCGGTATTCCCATCAATGTAATTTAAGGGTCATGTGGTAGAAAACTTGCATCATAATCTAATATTTGGCTATATACCGGACTTACCAAAAGGTAAGGATCACATGCCCCAAGCCTCCTCAACCCATTGGCAAGATGGGAAGGACAATCCCAACAAGCCCAACTTGTGGGTATGATGCCAACTTGGGTATACTCTAAAAATACCAAGAAAAAGGAGACACATATACAACCCTATGGGTAACAGATAGGGGTGATACCCTATTGTCTAGAGATCCCTCAACCTCAGGAGCCCTACATCTCAATTCCACACCCTGGGAGATCAAACAGGGGGAAGAGCTAGCTAATTCTACTTAATCAACGATGTCCCCTATCAAGAGGGGTAACACATGTCATTCCAATCTACTCTTTGAATACCAAGAACTTTCCTTCTGTAAAATCCTTAGGGAGAATATCTTCAATCTTCTCATCAGTCAATATATGATGTATTCTTATGGCTCTTCTATGTGACATGTCTCGAATGAAATGATATCGGATCTCTATGTCCTTGGATTTTTCATGAAATACATGATTCTCTGCCAGACAGATCCCAATCTTGTTGTCACAATATATCATTGTAGTTTCCAGGACTTGCTCAAATAGCTCTCCAAAGAGCTTCCTCAACCAAACTACTTCGTAACTAGCCATTCTAGCGGAAATATACTCTACCTCAGTTGTACTCAATGCTACATAATTTTGCTTCCTACTCATCTAAGATATCATGGCAGATCCAACGCCAAAACAACATCTAGATGTACTCTTCCATCGAAAACATTTCCAGCCCAGTCATCATTGGTGTATCCATGAAGTCGAACATCTCTGACAAAATATCTCAGACCAAGTGTGATCATCCTATGAAAATATCTCAAAATGTGTTTGGTGGTGATCCAATGTGCATGCAGAGGCTCGGTCATGAATTGACTCAATATTTTCACTACATAGCATATTTCTGGATGGGTATTCACTAAGAACATTAGATCCCCAATTAATTGTCTATACTCAGATGGATTCACCAAATCAGATCCTGCAAATTCTCCACATAACTTCTTGAAATTAATTTCCATCGATGTAGGTAGGGACTTGCATTCTGTAATTTTTTATCTATCCAATAGCTTCACAACATATTTTCCTTGTGAAAGGAAAGTATTACCGGGACTTTTCCATACCTCAAGGCCTAGGAAGTAATGCATGATTCCTAGGTCCTTCATCTCGAATTCAAAGGCTTGCTCCCTCTGACACTCGATCATCATGGGCTCACTACCTATCAAGAATAGATCGTCAACATATAAAACCAAAATCAATGACATACCATGGCCTACCTTGAAGTAGAGGTTGGGATTGACATTGCTTCTAGTGAATCTTGACTTCACCAAATAATTGTCTATATAGACTTACCATGCTCTGTGGGCTTTCTTCAAACCATACAATGCCTTTGTCAACCTGCAAACATGTGCCTTTCAATCCTCTACTTAAAATCCCTGTGGATACTAAAATTACACTTATTCTTATAACATAACATGGAGGAATGTTGTCTTTACATCCATATGATGAAGGGTATATCCTCGACTTGCGATGAGGGAAACTATCGAATGAATGGCTCTATATTGAGCAACTAGAACAAATATATCGTCATAATATTCTCCTTATTTCTACGAGAATCCTCGGGCCATGAACATTTCCTTAAATTTCTCAATGCTACCATCAACTCCATGTTTGATCTTGAATAAACACTTTGAATTCACCACGGATTTTCCCTTTGGTCTCGGCACAACATCCCATACATCATTCTTCATAATTGATTCATATTCTTCAGCCATAGAATCCTTCCAAACTTGTTCCTTCACAACTTCTTCAAAGGTGGGAGGTTTGACTTGAATCATAGTGCTCATGGTTGCATCATACCCCTAGTATCTACATGGCTTCTTGTTTTATCTAAGTGATATTTGAATGGGAGTGCATCTCTCATCATCCTGTAATGTGTCACGAATCCAAAGTGGCCTCTTCCTAGTGGGAGGATCACATGGAGGAGGATCTAAAGCTTCCATGGGATCCATGGGATCATCAACAATATATGTGTCAGATTTGAGCAAGGAAGAACCATCTAAAATATCCATGTCATCATTCTTCTCAGGAGGAGGAGGCAGAGGAAGGTCCCTTGCTTTCCCAAGGGAAGCATATTCATCAAACATAACATCGCTACTAATTTCAACTTTCCTTTGACCAGGAATATATATTCTAAATTCTTTAGAATTTTCACAATATCCAACAAATATACCTTTCCTTCTCATGGCATCCAACTTGTTTCTTTTTTCCCTTGGAACATGAAAGTATATGGGGCATCTAGAGATACAGAGATGGCTAACATCGGGTTTGATACTTGTGAACATTTCTTTCAGAGTATTGTTGTCTAATGTTTGATGAGGCACTCTGTTTTGAAAATATACAAAAAAAATTGTTGCTTATCGCCAAAGGAGCTTTGGAAACTTTTGATCATGGAGAAAAACACAGGAAACTTCTTAACCTCTCCATTTTTTTTGGGAGTATAGGTCATAATTGTCTCTTTCTTGATACCTTCCTTCTTGAAAAAATCAATGAACTCCTTTGGCATGTTCTCATCACCATTGTTAGACTTGAATATTTTGATTGTATTCCCTATTTGATTTTCAATCAAATATTTGAACTCCTTGAACATTTCGAAGGCTTCATCCATGTGATTCAAATAATATATCGATGTATTTCTTAAGAAGTCATCAGGTGATGTAGTAGACATGGCCACTAGTAGAGTTCATAAGCATCCGACCACATTTGTCAGAATGAATGAGATGGAGGATGTCAATTTTCTTGTTCTCACTAGAGGGGAATGGTCTCGTTGTCTTCTTCCCACATGCACATCCTGGACATACTCCAACATTATAGGGCTTGAACCCTGGGAATCCCAAAGACCAATTGTCTAATTTCGCAAGAGCGTCATAATGTAGATGGGCCAATATTTGATGCCATAGATTACTTAGATGATTAGTATCATGGACCAATGCTTGAAGAGGTCTTCTAGTGACTCAATAGAGTCCTTCAAATATCCATCCCAATGTGAATGCATCTCTCATACGTGATCCAATAGCCCAATTAGGAACCTCTCCTTTGATGACAACAACCCTCATTCATTTGTCTTCCAAAGCTGATATTGATACCAAGTTCTTCTTAAATCCTGGCACATACATAACATCATAAATAAAAATAGATTCCTCGGAATCCAAATGAAATTTGATGAACCCAAATCCTTTGACGGGATGAATGGAATTGTCTCCAAGAATAATTTTCAAATTTGACTCCCTCTCTATCAAATTAGAGAGAAATTCCTTATACCCAAAGAAGTGATGAGTGGCCCCACTATCAACCAACCAACTATCCCATGAATCAATATGAGAATAAATAATAAGGGAATAAATACTATATATTCATATTGTTTTGCAACATTACTTTCATCTAGAGAATCATGACTTCTTTTGGGGATGATGATCTTCTTCATGACCATTTGGAGCATCTCTTCTAAATATTTTTTCATCTCTTCCATTGTGCTCATTCCTTTAGTCACCTCTTCTTCTTCGATCATCAAATATGCTGTTGTTACTTCTAGTGTTGTAGAATGGGCCATGGTTCTTTTTGGGGAATTCTCAAGCGTAGTGACCTTTCTTATGATGATTGTAGAATTCAATGTGTAATAATTCCTTCTTTCTATTTGAATTTATAGGAGGGGTCTTTATTGAATTTTATGGACTTCCTTTTCCTTTCTTATTCTTCTTGCGATGAGTGATGAATGCAGTGAGATTTCCCTCTTCATGATTTTGAATACTTCCTCTTGATATCATCCTTGATTCTTATTGAGTGATTTTTCCAACAATTTCATCAAATGAAGGGAGGGTATTATTTTTTCTTATAGTAGTAATAAAGGTTTCCCATGTTGAACCCTTAGTTAAACTGAGAGGGGGGGGGGGTGAATCAGTTTAACACATTCATGGACTTTTAATACTTTTCATTAAACTTTATTAACACCTTCATTTCATGATCAACATAATGTGTGAGCAACCTTTATTTGTGAGCAGCAATTAATAAGCAGATTAGATAATGTATCAGCAATATTAATATGTGAGCAGCAAGTATTAGCAGAATAGATATACCATATCAAAAAATAGACATCATACACATAGACACTAGATATAAGTGGAAACCCATAAAGGGAGAAAATCGCATCTTATTATTGTTGTGATGCAAAGGCAAGCTCCAACTCCCTCTCACCACTGATTTTCTATAGGCTCCAACCCACAGGAGGCTCCTACCTCAATTCTGCAAGCTACAACTTGCAAGGAAGCTCCAACTCCCATCAATTTTCTGCAGAAGACCAAACTCACAAGAGGCTCCAACCCTCGCCGCCCAACCGATATTTTATAAGGCCACAACTTGATGTGGAAGCACCAACTCCATCTATTTTCCGCAGCTACAAACTGTAGAGGCCCACTTCTCCCGGCCTGTTAACCCATATCTATCAAGCTACAACTTGATAGGGAAGTTCCAACTTCCTTACTCTTTCAAAAGAAAAACACTTGCTGATTTACCTTGGATATCAGCTCTATTTTGTACCTTCTCTTCTGTTGTCCATCAGTCCTCATATCTGCCCTGCATCATCTCGGCACCTTCTCGGATTCTCTATCAGCTCTTCCTTCTCCTCTACCTTACTGCTTCATTTTTGCATTATCTTACCTCATTCTCTAACATCTTTATGCATATCAATGTCATATTATTTATAGAAATTCCCTTATGACTGTTAGCATTCCTCAGGAAATTTGAAATGGACAACCATGCCTCTTTGCCTTTTTCCTTCTCATTTCTTTTACTCACTCATTCAGAAAAATATAACAATATGCATTAATTTCAATATTACAGTGGGAGTTTTTTTTTCCTCTGGAGACTTTCCAATGCATCACAAACAATATAAAATCAATTACAACATTTACATTCACATTTTCAGTTACATAAAAACAATTTCACTCAACCCATTTTCTGGCCTTTGGCTTTGCTGGTTTTGTCTTTTCTGCTGCTATTAAGAAACTATTCTGCATACCTCTGTTGTTCACTGCCTTTGTCAGTTTCTGCACCCTCTCCTGCTTTCTGTGCATGTATACCTGTCAAATTCATTTCTGTGCATATTCTTGTTCACTGTGTATGTATACCTATCGAGCCCACATTTTCATTGTCCTGTGCATATAAATACATCCCACATTTTCACTCAAATAATTCTCAAACACTCTGGGCAAACTCAAGGTATTAATCAACCTGGTAATTTCAAACATATATCTGGAACCTTTGATATCTCTTACATAAAACATCTGTGCTCAATCCAAATTCCAACCTGGGCAATTTTAATGACATGCGGAAATTTTTCTTTTACTGTAGTAATCCTATGGTTGGGAGCATATGATATCAAGACTACATATGCAGGGACTATGTTCTTCAATCAAAAATTCCTCGGAATGATATTCTAATTGATATTCGAGCTTTATGATTCACCCAATATATTATGGTTCATAGTAGAATGCACATGGTTTAAAACTCAGGCCTTTATTAAAGCCAACATCCAACAGTATTCAGGCCCACACAAATTAATTGTAAACATAAATGCATTCAAATGCTTCCACTGTCCCGAAGGAAATTTCACATTTCTACTTCATATAAGATTCGGCTTTGATTTACACACAGACCCAACGTACTAATGGTCTCGGCTTCCATATTTCAAATTCAACTCATGTTTACATTAATGTGAACCAATATATCACCGTATAGGCTTTATTATGGTGCGAACCAATGTTTGACTTTGATGCAGAGTTATTTTTACCCGAATACTATTGAACCTTCCACAATACTTTATGATTAAAAACCATAGAATTTTCTTAATCCCCGATGCGATGGATTGCTTCTGAATACTTCCGATTGTGATTGATGCATTTTCAAATGTTCCGATGCGATGCCCTTACTCCGATGCGATTGATGCATTTTCAAATGTTGTGATGCGATGAATGCCTTTGCAAAAGACCCTATGCGATTAATCGCAATCGCAGCTTTCAATAGAATGCTTCAATGTTATGTTTTCCTCTGATGCAATTCATGAGGATCCCACCTTATAATACTTCGTAAATGAAATCACTTTATATTTAAAACCCATCAGCAATATTTGGATATCACAACTAAACCATTCATAAGTTTCGCCCATAACTCACAGGAGTTCACCCCAATAATTGAACTCATAATAAAATTCATTGCATATATTGAAATCACTCTTTCAAAGATTACGCCGCATCAACCATATTACTTACAGGTCATAACTTCATCTTCTACCTTAATATTAACAATCTCTAAAAGAAGGTTCCGATTCCACCCATATATAAATACATGTGATGGCATTCTAACGCACCATCATATCTAGTAACCATATAACTAGACCTTTGGGCACATATTAAAAACACGAAATGCATATCATAACGCTCACTTTAATTTAACTCCGACCATTCAACATTAACACGATAAACCGATGGGGTCCATATCATAAAAACCTTTCGCGCATCATTTAAAATGTCACCCATATGAATGTGCATTCATATGTGTATATCCCAAACTTTAAATAAAAGGCCAACCATCAACATTTAAAACAACATTGGACCCACAGCATATATTAGTCGCTTTTTATGAATTAAATAAATGAAACCCCCTCTGCGTTAACTGTCGAAGGGATCATAGGGTCCTCAGCATATCGTGCGGCAATCAACGATCAAACAGACCTAATGAAGTTTCGCATAAACTTGGTGCTTGGGGGTTAATCCCCCAAAATTACGCAATAGGAGCGGTTTTCAAATACCGCCAAAGGACACGTGTCTCTCGGTCAATGATATCACGTTATTTTCATGAAAACAACTTTCCACCTTAGGAGCTGCGCGATACTGCTGGGTTAGCCCACTCAAACCTCCTTTACTATTTGTCTCCCAATTCCGCTCGATTTTTGGCACAAGGTTCCGTTCTTTTTCAACATCTTATTTCAAAGGATTTTTGCCATTCTACTCAATATGCATGCGCTCTTTGGTTACACACGGTTCATATGGTGAACATCGCTTCCACTGCTTCTCTATAGAATTCCGCCTGTATTTCTTCGCTCAAGGAAGAGATGCCTAGACATTAGCTCTCAATGTATGGTCAAACACACACTGGTCCTTAAAGGATTTCGTATCAAACTCCAAGCTCGTCCGCACAGTATCTGATCAGTAATAAGGGCAAATGTGAAATCGATCAGTCTATGATCGATTCGCAGGATCTTACAGCCACCCAATTCCACGATCTCAACTCATTTATACTATTGTGTGGCCCTCTTGATCCGACACAAAGAGCTTCGACTTCTTTAAAATGAATGCACAGCGTAACCCCTCACACAAAGAGTTTGAAACAATCTTCATGCAACATTTCTTGTTCATTGATCCTAAATAAAGGGTTCAATACGCATAAATGAGCGGACTTAATTCCTTTCGACTTCTTGTCGATCTTCTACATAGGAAGCAATTAAACGAGCAACACAGTATATGCAACCCCATGGGAATTAACACCGATTTCTTATTTAGAATAGAGTATCAATTAAACCCAAAATTCAGGGTATCTCCACACAGTTAAGCACAAAGATTCAGGACACTTACACATAGAATTTAATCAATAACTCATGTAACTGAACAGATCATCATTTCTCATGCTATAATCCTCCCAAGGTAACCACTGTAACCGGAATATTCCACACTTTCTCCACACAACTTAGAAGAAGCACAGAAACAACCTTCATAAAACTGCGCCATCATTGTTTTAATACAGTATGTGTAATAAGCCCGTCTCACAGGATTAATGTGCCATCATTCCACTTTTGGGTTTACTGTAGCTCCTCCAAATTATAAATCCCTAATTATAGACATCAAATTAAGCCAGTCCTCCATTACAATAAGGTCTCTATATGGAATTCGAAACTCAGAACTTCATAGCCCATAATTTCATAACAGAGCCCGTAATTTCCTTCAAGTGCCTTATTCAATCGATGATTGTAATATTGAATTTTACAGTGGACTCTATGTCATTGCCATGTCATTGATGACTGGAACTCATGCATTTGTTCAACCACAACATAGACAACCCATAATTGACATTTATTCTTCTGTCCCACACAGAAATTAATCAACCTATACACATCCATTCAGGAACAAATGAATTCACTTGCAGGACTACTTTTCCTGGCCAGATCTTCGAATCAAGTGGCTCTTCTGCAACCTACTCTATCTCTCCAGCTCTTCATCTGCTGCCTTTCTTCCCCTTGACTGATGTTTCAGGTGCTCCTCCTTTGTCATCTCCTTTGCCATCAATGACAACATTTCCAATAGTCTCCCCCTTTGGCATTGATGGCAATACACTTCCTCTGCTTGCCTTTTAGAAGACCCTTTTTGCTTTTCCTCCCCCTTTGAAATCAATGGAAAAGGGTTGCTCATTTCCTAGTGTGCATTCTATCTCTTCATTTCCTCTCTTTGAGTTATGTTTAGGCCTTCTTCTTTTGGCTTTGTGCCATGCTGCTCTAAACTGGTGTACAATAGTTGTTGAGAGAACACTTTTGAGAATTATTAGAACTTGAATATACAAAATAAGTTGATACAATCCCAAAGCATAGACTCCTTGCACTTGTATGTAGTGTAGGTGATGACAGCCATATATAACTTTTATTGCTGTGGTACACCTTTCCTACATGTTATTGGTGATATGTGCTAGACTACTGACAGGGAAATTACTCTTAAAGACTGAAAGGTCCTTGTTGCTGTTGTGAACAAATGAATCACAACAAAGCTTATAGCTTATTGTGAGAATAGGAAAAATATTTCAATATTAGAGACCAAATGACTTTCCTTCTTGTACAATGTATTTTCAAAACAAACCCTTGAGGCTAGATACATTTAGTGTATTAGTCAGTCTCACTTATCAATCATGCAATTTCCTTTATGTCATAAGGAATTATGTATGTCAATGATCAATCTTTCTTTAATGCTGAAATATCAACTAATATTTTCTGCTGAAGTATGCTTGAGATGAATCAATACCAGACTTTTGAGCTTCAACTGTTAGATTAACACAACTATTATGTCATGATGATTTACAAAAAAAACATATTCAAGATATTTGATTGAACTCTCTACAAACAGACTTCACACGGTGTTATGATTGATTTCAAGAGAAAGGCCTGATATATATATGTACTGACTTCAGAAAGGCATGAAAATCTATAGAAAGAGATACTGCTGCAATGCTCAAAATAATTGCTTCAATTGTAAACAAAATACTGATCCTTTAGCTCTGTTGTTGATTTTTTTTTTTTTGCTTGAATAGTGCAGAAAATGTTGGGTATACTGCCTTGATGTTCTTTTGCCTTAATCCTATGATCCTGAGGACCTGTACCATTCCACTGCTCCATTTGGTATGTTGTTGATAGGCATGCTACTTGTATCAAATACTAATTTATACTTCTTTGATAAACCATGTAGATATTTCACTTCAGTTTGCACATAAACCCATAGTTAAGATCACCTTCATAATTTCATACTATTGAGATTTCCACTGTTCACACCAACAGTCATCAATATCCTAAATTTGATCTTGGCATCATTCACCATTTGCTTATTCTATCATTCTGTTCACAGAAGTGTCACTGCATTTTTCTTTCTAAGACTGCTCCAAAATCATTGCTGCTTTAAAAAATCAATTCAACAATTCTAATATAAAGATCTTATGGAAGGCATCCTCAATTTATTTTCTATGAGTCTTCATGGGCTGATTACTCAAAGATTTATTACTCACTTAATTGCATTCCTCCAAGGGGACTTTTCATAGATGAAAGATGTAATGAAATGATGATAGGCACTTCTCTTGCTAATCCTTTTTAATGTGCTTCACTGTTAATTCTAGCAGTACGATGCACAGTGTGATCATCACTTAATGTGCTGATGTCTTCTTGGATGTTCATGGCTGATGTTCTCTTTACTACCAAGGCTTCTTGCAGCCTTCTCTTCTTCTTCCTCTATAGTTCTCTATTAGAGTAATTGTCCTTTCACTTTCTGATCTTATGACTGTTCTGATTTCATGGAGCTCTTCTTAGCCTACTTTTGTGGGGACTATTTATGAACTGCTCTCCCCCTGGAATGTTGCTTTATATTTATCACTATTTGGATATTTGCTTTGTTTTCTAGAGCAGCTCCCCCTGAGACTATGCTGGGTTCATTATTTTATTGAGATAATAGGCTCCCCCTTTCTCTTTTCCTTCCATACTTTATTGGGGTTCTTCATAATGTCTACACTTCTTTTAGATTCATAGATTTGTTTTGATTCCATCATCTGTCTAGAGTTCTTTAAAGTATATGGAAGTTTACAGTCCTTTGCTTTGTGACAAATTTTGAGGCATACATAACATCTTACTTTGCCAAGGTATGTTTGAGCTGATGTATAATATTTCATTTCCCTTTTTGAACACAATTTACAATCAACAGATTTATGTCCAAAATTATTGCATGCATAACAGTAGCCGTGGAAATGATTTGTGTACCTGGTGAAAGATTGTATTTTCCCTTTTCTTGCTTGAGGTGTTCTTCTCATTTGCTATATATTTTGCTGGTTAATATTGATTCTATTTGTCTTACAATGTGCTGCACCATGTCCTGGTTTGTGGCAGGAAAAACAAGTGATACTTCTCATAGGAGGAAAGAACCTTCTTTGACATCTTCCAAATTTATTCAATTCATCCTGATGAGTGTATGAGCCTTTTTCAGCTGACTATTTCATCCTTTCATTATCTGTCCTTTCATGTTTCTTCTTGTTTTTGTTTGTTTCTTTACAAATCTTGTTCTTGTTGGCTTCTTCTTCTATAGGAATCTGCTGAGCTGCTTCATTGTCGTTTATAGCTTTTACAAAAATGACATTCTTGTTTTCTTCAACCTTGGACTTACTGGTTTCTCCTTCATCTCCTATCCTAGCCTTTATAAGAGGTGACCTTTGAGCCTTTAGAATCTGGTCCAACTGTCCAGAGCTTTTCATTTGAGGAGTATTCATTAATAAATCTCTTTGGGCCTTTTCTAATTTCTTTCTCAGGCTCACTACTTCTTCTTCCAATTTTTCACATTCCAGAATTTTCTCTCTCATTTGTTGTAGCAGAGTATCTTCTACTTTCTTTGCTTCTTCAAGTTGTGTCTTTAAGCCAATAATTTCTTTCTTATCTTCATATTCTTTCTCATCACATATTTGCACCAATGTCTTTAGGTATTTGTTTTCATTCTTCAATCTTTCTATTTCAGTCAAGGTTGTGTGAAGTTTGGCTTTTTCCTCGGCTGCAATTTCTTCATGCTTCTTACTTTCATTCACACTAGTAGGTACCTCATTTGATTGAACATTTTCATGTTGACATGAGTTTTTCTTCTTCTTAAGTCTCTTCTCCTTCTTGACAATGCAGTCCTTAGAGTTTACTCCATGCATGAGATGCAATCTATCCCATATTTCTTTTGCAGAGGTTAAATCCATTATTAACTCAAGATCCTTGTTATGAAGACTATTGAATATCACACCTTTTGCCTTGGCATTCCTATGTTGTTCTTGCACCGTGGGAGATTCTGTGTAGTAACCATCACATACAAGCTTCCATACCTCAGGTTCATACGCCAATAATCATGTTTTAACCGTATCTCTCCATTCAGGAAAGTTTGTTGTATTTAACACAGGTGCATTTTGAGAGTCCATGAATCAACTAGATCTCCTTCAAGCTATTAAGCTTACACCAAAGGAACTTGTCTCTGATACCAATTGTTGAACCCTTAGTTAAACTGAGAGGGGGGGGTGAATCAATTTAACACATTCATGGACTTTTAATACTTTTCATTAAACTTTATTAACACCTTAATTTCATGATCAACATAATGTGTGAGCAACCTTTATTTCTGAGCAGCAATTAATAAGCAGATTAGATAATGTAGCAACAGTCTTAATATGTGAGCAGCAAGTATTAGAAGAATAGATATACCATATCAACACATAGACATCATGCACATAGACACCAGATATAAGTGGAAACCCATAAAGGGAGAAAACCACATCTTATTATTGTTGTGATGCAAAGGCAAGCTCCAACTCCCTCTCACCACTAATTTTCTATAGGCTCCAACCCACAAGAGGCTCCTACCTCAATTCTGCAAGCTACAACTTGCAAGGAAGCTCCAACTCCCATCAATTTTCTGCAGGCACCAACCTACAGGAGGCTCCAACCTCAGTCAGCTACAACTAATATTTTATCAAGCTACAACTTGATGTGGAAGCACCAACTCCCATCTATTTTCTATAGGCTACAACCTACAGGAGGCTCCTACCTCAATCAGCTACAACTAACATCTATCAAGCTACAACTTGATAGGGAAGTTCCAACTTCCTTACTCTTTCAAAAGAAAAACACTTGTTGATTTACCTTGGATATCAGCTCTGTTTTGTACCTTCTCTTCTGCTATCCATTAGTCCTCATATCTTCCCTACATCATCTTAGCACCTTCTTGGATTCTCTATCAGCTTTTCCTTCTCCTCTGCCTTACTGCTTCATTTCTGCATTCTCTTACCTCATTCTCTAACATCTTTATGCATATCAATGTGATATTATTTATAGAAATTCCCTTATGACTGTTAGCATTCCTCAGGGAATTTGAAATGGACAGCCATGCCTCTGTGCCTTCTGCCTTCTCATTTCTTTTACCCGCTCATTCAGAAAAATATAACAATATGCATTAATTTTAATATTACAGTGGGAGTTTTTTTTTCCTCCGGAGACTTGCCAATGCATCACAAATAATATAAAATCAATTACAACACTTACATTCACATTTTCAGTTACATAAAAACAATTTCAGTCAACCCATTTTCTGGCCTTTGGCTTTGCTAGTTTTGTCTTTTCTGCTGCTGTTAAGAAACTGTTCTACATACCTCTGCTGTTCACTGCCTTTGTTAGTTTCTGCACCCTCTCCTGCTTTCTGTGCATGTATACCTGTCAAATTCATTTCTGTGCATATTCCTGTTCACTGTGTATGTATACCTGCCGAGCCCACATTTTCACTGTCCTGTGCATAGAAATGCATCCCGCATTTTCACTCAAATAATTCTCAAACACTCTGGGCAAACTCAAGGTATTAATCAACCTGGTAATTTCAAACATATATCTAAAACCTTTGATATCTCTTACATAAAACATCTGTGCTCAATCCAAAATCCAACCTGGGCAATTTTAATGACATGCGGAAATTTTTCTTTTATTGTAGCAATCCTATGGTTGGGAGCATATGATATCAAGACTACATCTGCGGGGACTATGTTCTTCAATCAAAAACTCCTCGAAATGATATTCGAATTGGTATTCGAGCTTTATGATTCACCCAATATATGATGGTTCATAGTAGAATGCACATGGTTTAAAACGCAAGCCTTTATTAAAGCCAACATCCAACAGTATTCAGGCCCACACAAATTAATTGTAAACGGAAATGCATTCAAATGCTTCCAATGTCTCGAAGAAAATTTCACATTTCTGCTTCCTACAAGATTCGGCTTTGATTTACACACAGACCCAACGTACTAATGGTCTCGGCTTCCATATTTCAATTTCAACTCATGTTTACATTAATGTGAACCAATATATCACCGTATGAGCTTTATTATGGTGCAAACCAATGTTTGACTTTGATGCGGAGTTATTTTTACCCGAATACTATTGAACCTTCCACAATAATTTATGATTAAAAACCATAGACTTTTCTTAATCCCCGATGCGATGGATCGCTTCTGAATACTTCCGATTGTGATTGATGTATTTGCAAATGTTCCGATGCGATTGATGCATTTGCAAATGTTGCGATGCAATGAATGCCTTTGCGAAAGACCTGATGTGATTAATCGCAATCGCAACTTTCAATAGAATGCTCTGATGTTCTATTTTCCTCTGATGCGATTCATGAGGATCCCACCTTATAATACTTCATAAATGAAATCACTTTATATTTAAAACCCATCAGCAATATTTGGATATCACAACTAAACCGTTCATAAGTTTCGCCCATAACTCACGGAAGTTCACCCCAATAATTGAACTCATAATAAAATTCATTGCATATATTGAAATCACTCTTTCAAAGATTACGCCGCATCAACCATATTACTTACGGGTCATAACTTCATCTTTGACCTTAATATTAACAATCTCCAACACAAGGTTCCGGTTCCACCCATATATAAATACATGTGATGGCGTTCCAACGCACCATCATATCTAGTAACCATATAACTAGACCTTTGGGCACATATTAAAAACGTGAAATTCATATCATAACGCTCACTTTAATTTAACTCCGACCATTCAACATTAACATGATAAACCGATGGGGCCCATATCATAAAAACCTTTCGCACATCGTTTAAAATGTCACCCATATGAATGTGCATTCATATGTGTATAACCCAAACTTTAAATAAAAGGCCAACCATCAACATTTAAAACAACATTGGACCCACAACATACATTAGTCGCCTTTTATGAATTAAATAAATGAAACCCCCTCTGTGTTAATTGCCGAAGGGATCAGAGGGTCCTCAGTGTATCGCATGGTAATCAACGATTCAATGGGCCTAATGAAGTTTCACGTAAACTTGGTGCTCGGGGGTTAATCCCCCAAACTTACGCGATGGGAGTGGTTTTCAAATACCGCCAAAGGACACGTGTCTCTCAGTCAATGATATCGCGTTATTTTCATGAAAACAACTTTCCACCTTAGGAGCTGTGCGATACTGCTGGGTTTGCCCACTCAAACTACCTTTCTTGTTTGTCCCCCGATTCTACTCGATGTTTGGCACAATGTTCCATTCTTCTTCAACGTCTTATTTCAAAGGATTTCCACCATTCTACTCAATATGCATGCGCTCTTTGGTTACACACGGTTCATCTAGTGAACATCGCTTCCACTGCTTCTCTATAGAATTATGCCTGTATTTCTTCGCTCAAGGAACAAACGCCTAGAAATTAGCTCTCAATGTAGGGTCAAACGCACACTAGTCCTTACAGGATTTCGTATCGAACTCTAAACTCGTCCGAACATTATCTGATCAGTAATAAGGGCAAATGTGAAATCGATCAGTCTATGATCGATTCGTAGGATCTTACAGCCACCCAATTCCGCGATCTCAACTCATTTCTACTGTTGCGCGGCCCTCTTGATCTGACACAAAGAGCTTCGACTTCTTTAAAATGAATGCACAGCGTAACCCCTCACACAGAGGCTTTGAAACAATATTCAGACAAAATTTCTTGTTCATTGGTCCTAAATACAGGGTTCAATACGCATAAATGAGTAGACTTAATTCCTTTCGACTTCTTGTCAATCTTCTACATAGGAAGCAATTAAACAAGAAACACAGTATATGCAACCCTATGGGAATTAACACCGATTTCTTATTTAGAACAAAGTATCAATTAAACCCCAATTTCAAGGTATCTCCACATAGTTAAGCACAAAGATTCAGGACACTTGCACACAGAATTTAATCAATTACTCATGTAACTGAACAGATTAGCGTTTCTCATGCTATAATCCTCCCAAGGTAACCACTGTAACCAGAATATTCCACACTTTCTCCACACAACTTAGAAGAAGCACAAAAACAACCTTCATAAAACTGCGCCATCACTGTTTTAATACAGTATGTGTAATAAGCATGTCTCGCAGGATTACTGTGCCATCATTTCACTTTTGCGTTTACTGCAGCTCCTCCAAATTATAATCCTCGATTATAGACATCAAATTAAGCCAGTCCTCCATTACAATAAGGTCTCTATATGGAATTTGAAACTCAGAACTTCATAGCCCATAATTTCATAATAGAGCCTGTAATTTCCTTCAAGTGCCTTATTCAATCGATGACTGTAATATCGAATTTTACAGTGGACTCTATGTCATTGCCATGTCATTGATGAGTACAACTCATGCATTTGTTCAACCACAACATATACAGCCCATAATTGACATTTATTCTTCTGTCCCACACAAAAATTGATCAACCTATACACATCCATTCAGGAACAAATGAATTCACTTGCAGGACTGCTTGTCCTGGCTAGATCTTCAAATCAAGTGGCTCTTCTGCAACCTACTTTGTCTCTCTAGCTCTTCATCTGCTGCCTTTCTGCTCCTTGACTGATGTTTTAGGTGCTCCTCCTTTGTCATCTCCTTTGCCATCAATGACAACATTTCCAACATCCCAATTAGGAGGGAGACCTCTTAGAGTCACAATCACCAATTCCCTATCAAAAACGGATTCCCCAACTCTTTGCAATTGATATCTAGGATGAGATATCCTCATAATGTAGGATTGCACATGCTCTCCTTTTTTCGTCTTGGTGTCTTTGAGTTGATCTTTAAAAGAGATTATTTCATTCAAATTTTTTACTTAATCATTAGGGGAGTTTTGAGGTATAATATTGGACTCCTAAGGAAATTATAAAATAATAGTGGAAATAATAAAATAATATTATATTACATCATCAAATTTTAGAGGGAGAAAAGGAACAACTATTTTTTCAAGAGTCATATTTTCAACTTATCTCCCTATGGGTTTACTCAAATTTTGAGCGGCAAGACTCGCTGGATGCAAAATTTGATTCCTAATCTAAGGAGTATACATGTTTCATACTTTCGATGGTACCTATGTTGCATAATTTCGATGGACCCTGTTACACAAAAAATGAGAAATACATTAAAAAAAAACATGATTGCAATCATATTTTTCATGTATTTATCTTTTTTCACGTAGTAGGGTCCATCTAAAGTATGAAACATGGGTATTCATTGGATGAGGAAATACATTTTTCGTCCAAAAAGTACTCCCACTCAAAATTTGAGTAAAACCTTAGGGAGATAAGTTGAAAAACTAGTTTTATTATTTTATTATTTTTAAATATTTTTACTTTTTTACTCCAAAAATGGTGAAACATCCCCCATGGCTGAAATCATCATCTTGAATCCTATTGGTTCTTATAAAGTTTATTTTGGTTGTAAATTTTTCTTAGGATTCAGGCCCATTTTAGACCTCAAAATTGCCCTAATGACATGTTAGCTATCTTATAATATATGTCCTTAGAATTCCTCAAACTTCCAACATATGCAGGTATATTATCTTGTAAACCATCAACTATGATTTTATTTGCTTTTAACTCACCTTTCTCGTACTTGTTCTTAGCGGCAGCGAAAGAATTCTCCTAAGGCTCAGGTAATTTTCCTTGAATGTATTCCAAAACATCATTGTTATCAGCTATGATCTCTAACCTAGCTTTCCATGAAGTAAAATTGGATGAGTCACCCAACTTCTCATTTTCATTAAAGAAGGAAAACATTTTGACTTGACTACATAGGCTCCTTCAAATTTCCAAAGATGATTGCTTCAATTATTTTCTCCTATTAGGATTTTTCTTCACCTTAGCTCTGATACCATGTTAATTTCTAGATTGGTTTATGCTAAATCAATTACTTTAGCCTAATTCAATACTTCAATTAGCAATCTCTTCAATAACAATTAATATTTTCAATCATCAATAGTAATTGAAGATAGAATAGGAAATTAAAGGATAAAGAAGACAATCAACACATCAACTTGAGGCACTAGATTTGGTCAAAGACCAAGGAAAAACCCCAATATGGGGGAAAACCTTTTGAAATTATTCTTCTATTAGATTTTCATGAAATGTTTCAGCAGCGATTACAATGAGCCCAATAATATATCATCCAAAAAAATAACCAAATAACATTCAGAAATATGTTTCCAACATCAATATACATAAGAGACAAGTTTTCCTGTCTTTGGTCAACTTTAAAATTTCAACCCTACTTTCTGATTGCATGGAGGAGGAGTTTTACAAGTGACTAGGAGCTTTCAGTCGCTCCCTCGATCCTATAAGCTAACGACTACAGCCAAAACCCTAGAAACGTGTGCAAGCTTTAGATCTTGTAATCTCGGACCTTTGCGAACTTATTTTGTCAACCCAACCTCAAACCTATGTGAACCAATCAATGAGATAAGAATAGGAAGATTCTTGGTGATGTATAAATGAGCTTGAGGTCACTTTTATTTATAGGCTTCCAAGGGTGACCAATTTTCCATTAGAGTCGACCTGTCCAAATGTGCATGTGTGGGATTTTATTCATAAGAATGCATTCCCTTGTCCAAGTTTAATGATCTTTAGGTATATTTTAGTCCTCTCGAAAATAGGAATTAATGTTATCATCATCTCCAAAAAATGAGTTGTCCAAATTGGAATTTGACCCTAGTTCCCAATTTTAACAGGCTAAACCAAATCTCTCTTTCATCCAATCACCCCCATGCCATATTCCAAGCTTGAATGTGGGATCATATGGGCTAAAACAAAATAGAACCAACCAGGGCTTGGATGCCTCTGACTTCCTTCATGAGCTCCATAGGAATTTTCCTGTCTCCACCCATTCGTTAAGAGTTCCAAGAGAAATCCCATATCCACCCTTGACCCTTGTAAATTTTTCTGAGACAACCTCAACTAGGATCCAAGTCTACTAACCATCCAAATATTAATAAAAACAAAGAACCCACTACATCATGGTTATCAAGGAAATGGCAAGGCAAGGATGAAACCACTTTAAATCGAGGCAAATCCCATGGAAATGATAGAAAAGTGAAAAAAAAATCCACGTGCATGTACCATGCATTCAAATCTCAACAAGGAAATCACATATTCAACCATTTACCTACAATGTACTCATGTTGTAGTTTTTGATCCAAAATTATCTCCCGCTACTCACAAATTCCTTTGTTTGCTTGCTTTCTTGCTTTCTTATCTCTGAGTCCAAGTGACTACTAGGATGCTCCAATAATTCTCTAAGTTTGTAAGAGAGTGGAAGATAGCTAGAATGATCAAGAGTTTAGCCAAAAATTGTCAAAAATTAAAAATGATCAAAAGTTGATCTGACCAAAGTTATGAATTGTTTCTCTTATGCCTTTCTATCATTGATGTCTCATGTCTCTTCCTTTCCTTTTTCCTTTTTTCTTTAATTTTTCCTTCATTTTCTCTCTAATTTTCCTTGCATGCATATTTTTCTCTCTTCACCTTTCTTTTCTTGTATTTTCCTTTATTTCCTTAATTAAATGTCATTTATTGCCTCTTTTCCTTTGCGAATGCCTTTTCCAATTTCCATAGCCATTAATAAACCATAAGTGATGCCCAGTATAATGTTTTTCCACCATTCAACTTGGAATACGAGTCCCATTACCTTGGTCTTATTTTATTTACATGGAAAATCAACTAGGGATTAATACACCAATTAACATCATTTAGTGGGGGTCTTAAAGAATATTTCCCATATATGTGTCCCACGTCCCATTTTGGTGTTGCATACTCTAGATTGGGTTGTAGCTCCACTGGCATAATTAGTTGCACACTTTCAACAAAGAAATTAGCATTCCTCTTGAAGTTGTAGGTTGGCAAGCCCATAGCCTCCCTCAGACCACAAGTTCATCCACATGGGCTTCTCTCCATCGATGTTGCCACCTGACTAGGTATAGGTACCAGGGTTCTCCCAACTGGTGCACATTTTTGGCACGCCCTCTTAGTTGCGGGGGTGCCAAAAAGAAGAGAAAACTAAAATGACAAGAACAAGCTAATTTGACACATGGAAACTGACACAAGTTCAAAACCCTAGGAAATGCTACCCTGGCAGTGGCAGAAACACAAATAGTTTTACCACTACTAGTGTTGTCACTGTGTATTGGCAATGTTGTACACCGAAAGTACCGCGGACCGACAGTGTCACGTAATTACAGTGTCACACACTGATAGTACCATGCACTGATAGTAGCTTACACTGACAATGCCATCCACCAACAGTGACGTGCACTGACAGTGACAGAAATACAGACCACGCCACTATCATAAACAAAATTTGACACCGCAAAAAACAACTACTAAGACTAACAACAACTTAAATCTACACAGAAAACTAGAAAAAACCCCTAACTGTGTTTTTATTTAAACCAGGAAACTATAAATTTTACATAAAAACCAAACTGCAACAAACACATTAGTAGAAAATTTACCCATCATATCATATTTCACACAGTTGTTGCAAATAAATACATGGCATAAAATTGTTGCAAATGTATAAACTGGTAAAAAAACTAAAATAGTGGATTACACTTCAAATAACAAAGTAGTTGTACATGTAACATTAAAACTACAACATAAAACTATATAAAAAATTACTCCCCAAGTTGCCGCAATTCATAGAAATTTTATGCAAATAAAACCACATTGTTGCAATATCACAGGATTGGAAAATAAATTTTTGAAACATATACACTTGTTGAACACACCCAGAAAATTGTTGCAAACAACAACATAACTCATGATCCCGAATTATTTTCACATTGCATAACCATAATTTACACAAATAGCAAGCCCATCTACCATGGCAGTAGGGAGGTTGCATTTCCTTCATATGCTCCCTATACATCCACCAAAAACACTATGCAACACTCACTACAAAAGCCAACAAGAGACCAAAAAAAAACCTCTCTTGAATCCTTATGTTTTCCTCAAAACCCCTAACCCTAGAGGGAATTTTTTATTAATTTAATCAAAATATCTCCCAACCATATTTCCCTCCAAATGAAATGTACCTTTCATGAATATTACATTTCGTTGCATGTGCATTTTGTTTTTATCTCATTTACATTTCATATTATTACACATTTGCATTCTTGTTTTGAATTTCATTCCACATTTCTTCACATTTACATTTATATTTTACAATTACATTTACATTAAATTTCCAATATTAACCCAAAGTTACATTTGGGCTCCAACAACTCCTAAAAAATAAAATCTAAAAGAACACCTAGATATCATGATGATTCAGGAAACCAAATGCTCTTTTGAGTCTCTCAGTAAACTTATAAAGTGTGTTTGGATAAACTGTGATTATTTAGTCGAGGTTTCTCAAGGAGAATTATGGGGCATTGCTATAATGTGGAATCCCTATTGGCCACATGGTGTTGGAATTGATGTGAACCTAGGATGTTTATCTAAGGAGTCAAATGTGCAGTCAATATGAGAAAAAATTGTAAAAGTTGGTTGACTCCTTTATGAGAGTTAGTCATTGGAGAGATTTGAGAACCAATGGTGAGAGGAGAGACATAGCTATAGCATATTGTTGGAGGTGATAAGTTTTATTGTAGAATTTTGTGTGCATGCTTCAACAAATGTTTGACGCGGGTTTATGAAGACATTTGATGGAGGAGATTCCTACTACCTTGGAGATTGGATGTTAGCATATTTTATACAACACACTTATATTGCTGACATGGTCTATGCAAGATCTTACAACTAAGAAAATCATGTTTTATTTTATATGGTTGTAGCATTGTATTCATATCTTGTATGGTTGCTTTGTTGATACACGACTCAGTTTTTGTATTCAGATTTGTTATACTACTGATTGAGTTATGTTGAGAATATATATGTGGGAGGATTGACATGTGGATTGCATATTTATATGTATGTTGTTGATTGCGTTGAGATGATGTATTGATTGTGGTTGAGATTGTGTTGGAGGGAATATATTCAGATTTTTATATATGAGTAGATTCCTTGTAGAAGAGAGATTGTTATATGTGCAGATTGTTATTGTGAGTCCAATTTGAAAATTGATGAAAAGAGGCTCATTGTTTTGTTGATTTGAGTATATGGACCCAATGTGAAATATTTTGAAATGAGGTCCATGAGATGTGTTGAAGGTCGGGGTTTTCAATGAGCAAGTGGTAGCTTGCATATTGAGGGTCTAATTACATCCTTAAGGTAGTGGCCTGAGAACTTAGGAGTGTTTGGATTCCATCTAGTTGTGGTTGGATAGTCCAGTAGTGGTTGGGTGATACTTATTGGAAGTAGTAGCATCCAGCAGGTGGTTCCTTGCAAATTCAAGGGAGTGGTGGATTCCTGCAGGTGGTGGTCTACAAAGTTCATACAGGTTGTTGTCTAGAGTGAATAGTGGCTTGGATGATTGGAAACTTGTGTCTTGCACACTGATGATGGCCAGTGAATTAGATGTAAAAGAATTTTATGATAATAGAAGAGATGACAATGAAGACTATTTTTTGATGATGGTTTTTACCCTTCCTCTTTCTACGTTACATCTGGTGTCTCTATGTGTGATTGTGTGATGATGTGTTGTTGATCTTATGTTCATGTTTATTGATTTATTGCTTATGGTTCATGGTTATTTACTTATGTGTTAGTCTCTCATGTGGTTTAATCGTTCATATTTACATTTACTCATATACTATGTTGCTAATAAATTGTTAATGAATATATGAATTGAGTTTTATGATAAGAAAGGTGGAATTTTGGTAAAATTGATCATAAGACACAATATTGATTCACTCCCCTCCCTCTTAGTATTTCTCAAGGTTTCTAACAATCATTCCTTAGTCACACTCTAGGATTCCTTTTCTCTGCCTAGAATCCTAAGTGCAACACTGCAGCTCATTGGTGGAACCCGTAAAAACTTTATTATTTTTATCTATTCTATCTAAAAGACAATAGTTTTGTATTCCAATTAAATGTTATTTTTGTATCTACTTTATTATGTAGGGAAAATTATGATGATAATGGTATTTGTTGAAAATAATGCATTAATTGGAAATAAGGATAATTATTTTTTGAATGTTATTTAATATCAAAAGGATTTTATTAAAATTTAAAATAAAAATAAAATAAATTATTAAATAAATAAAAATATATTTTTAAATAAAGACTAAAATAAAATAAAAAAATGTTTATTTTTTATTTTTTATATAATAAGTTTTATAATTTTTATGTTAAAATTTCAACCTTTTATGTGAGTCAATGATCTATTCATTCTTCAGAAAATAAGTACGTCATAAGAAAAACACATGTAGTCTCACCTAGACCAGTTTTGTTGACTACCACATGTAACACGTGACAAAAGAACAAAAAATGAAACTAAAGACATCGTCCATAACTGAGAATGCCAAAGGTGCAAGAAAACACATAGCACAAAGAGAACACATGTAGCCATGTTAATCATCTGATGTAATTGAGGTTGGGTTGTCTAGGGTTGTTCCAGGAGGAGGTGGAGTGAAAAAAGAGAATTGGACATGCTCTTCAAAGTGATCCATCCTAGACTCCAGCTTCTCCACCCTCTTAGTTAATAGGTTTTGTCCTCAACAGAACACCACAACTTGTTCTCCGACATGGCACTGGAAGTAGTGAATTTTGTTCAGAGTAGCTATGAGTTCAGCATGTTCCTCCCAGTGAATTTGGCTCATTATTTCCAATCACTCCAACAAGGATTGGATCAATTCCCTGCAATTCTCTAGACAACATTGATGAATTTTCCTCGAACCATCCATCGCACGTCCTGCATTCCTTCGTCGGCTCGTGTAGCAATGTCAGCTCGCCCCACCCCAATTCTAAGGTTGAAGAATGTGACCCCAACACCATTCACTGAGCCACCACGACCACAGCCATTGCGTACACTAGACACTACCTGCCTCCAGCACCCTACGGTCTTTCCACCCCAAAATGCCCCTGAAGTCTCCACTTTCATTACCATTTTCTGTAATTGAGCATCCCAGTCTCCTCGACCAACTAAGCTGGGCTTCGCTGGGAAGGAGGACCAAAGACGACACAGAGCTGGACACATGCTCAAAGACTGACATCCTCTTGAACAAAGAAATTAGCATGGATACAAACAACACCAACAACCTACAAGGTTCACCCTTCCCTCACCAATAAGATTTCCCATGCCAAGACCCTCAAATTCCATCCACCCAGACAAGGTTGTGCACTTACTCCTCCCCCCTCGTTTTGTCTTTGAACGATTATTAGTAGCCCACCTTCCCACAAGTATTTCCACCATGGTCCTAGACACATAAACTGCCTAAAATTTGGATATTTTGGAAACAAGTTCTATAGGGGAAACACTAGATTTCCCAATGCACACTATAAAGAATCCTCCCAAACACACCAAAACCAAGAAAAAACTTCTAGCTCCAAGAGCCACAATCCCCTCACCCACGAAAACATTGAATGCATTACACCAAGGAACTAGGTAATCCAATTATGGACCTAGATGCTGGGGAGGGAGTGTCACCAACAAAACTGCCACCATTCCCCAGCACAGAGCTTTCGACGTTTCCTGCTTCTGCTCACACAAGACTAGTAACATAGAGAAGAAAAATCCCATACACACCAGAACCTCTGAATGGTTGGTTCCTCTAGAAACCATGCTTCACACTCGCACAGAACGAATGCCACACCCTAAAGAAGAAAGTTACTAGTTTAAAAACCTAAAATTTGGGGAAGGAGAACCAATGTCGAGGTCACCACCTTTCCCACACAATAAACCATTAGCACTTCCTTCTCCGACGTATTGAATACAATAGCATGCAATGAGTCGAAGTGAAACCCAAATATACTTGTTGTCTTCCATACTTTTTCTTCGATATTTTCCTCCAGCTCTGGTCGAGGCGATGAAATATTTCAAACAAATTTCATTACTTCCTCCTATACACAGGTTAATGTAAGAGGATTGGGAGGCTAGTCCTTGACCCAGTCACCAAATTTCAATTTTCATCACCCATGTGGTTTCTCATGCGCCTAGTTCCTCAACCCCATCGAGGAAGCCTCTTCCATTGTCATAATTTTGTGAAGTTCCATGAGATGGGCATTTTGCAAATGAGGGGGACAATCCTAGAGGAGTTTCATCCCATGATGTTCACTAACCCAATTGGCAAGTTTATCTAGTACCTTATTTCCTTTTTCAAGGGCTATCATAATGGATCGTTCATTACCTTTCGCTTCCTGATCTTCCTCCGACCAATGAGAAATTGAAAGATTTTCCTTTATGTTCTATTGAACGATCTTCCACACCTGAATGATTTCAAAGGATTATGAGTGAAAGACTGCCCTTTTTCTTGCTTTCCATAGATTCCAAAGGACAAAACCCCATGAAAGACACCATGCTTTGTTTAAAATGGGATTTTTAAAGAGTTTTCAGTGCCATGCCTCTAGTGATTCTTTCAAATTTTTATTTGACCGATCTAGTGCCCCAAATAATGTAGCAATACGATCTCAAATCTCCATTGCATTTGGGCAGAAGTTTAGGAGGTGATTAGTTGTTTCTTCCTCACTGTAGCAGAGAGGGCACCGAGACGAGCCATAAAAACCTTTTTTCCTAATTTTGTCCCAAGTGAGGAGCTTGCATTTCTGATTTAACCACAGTAAAAATGAAACTTTTCGCCATAGTTTGGAGTTACACCATATTCGCTTCCACAAGGGGTCTAGATCCGGGTCTCCTACAGAAGATAAGATCAAATAAGCTTCTCTAAGGGAGAACATACCTTTCGAGAGATGCCTCCATCGAAGTTTATCAATTTCCCCTTTATTAAGAATGGGGCATTAATGGAAGATTAGAGTGAGAGCTTCCCAATCCAAAGGTGGGTTGCGGGCTAGCCAACGTGTTGAAGATTTCCACTCCCTCCATTTCGACCCTAGTTTAGTGTCTTGCTAGAGGTCCTTAAATCTCTCAGCTCCCAACTGAGTGGTAAATACTTGAAGATCTCCTAGGTTGTCCCCCTGGGCTAGTCTAGGGTGTTGCATCCAAGCTTCATCCCAAAATATAGCCTTGCTTCCATTCGTGATTTCCCAAAACTCGTGATCTCGTATTAGGTCCTATTGTTCTTTTTCCTGATTCCAAATGGAGGAGTCGTTCGATAAGTTGTGGTGCTGCTTCAATGGATCCTACAATCCAACAACATTATATTTGAATTTCCAAATATTCTTCCATATCTCCTTTCCTCCCTACAACCAACGCCACAATACTTTTGCACTGAGGGTGTGCGACAATAGTTCATGATCTTTTAGGCCTAGACCTCCATGGGTCTTTGGTTTGAATAGTTTATCCCATTCCACGAGGGCCTATTTACAACCTATCTACGACTCAGACCAAAGAAATCTACCAAATTTGGTTGTGAGTTCCTTATAGATGCTTCAAGGGGTAGGAAGGGTCGAGAGCTGATATATCAGAATAGCCTGTAGAATCGCCTTCAGAAGTACAAGTTGACCGACTAAATTCAGTACCCGAAAATTCTGGCTAGATAACTTCCTATCAATGTGGGTTAGAAGTTCTTTCCAATGAGAAGCCTTGAGTGAGTTTGATACCAAAGTTACTCCAAGGTATATAACGGGTAACAATCTAATTTTGAATCCTAATGCCCAAGCTAGATGGATTTACACTCTAGTATGGGTGTTGAAGAAGAATATTTATTATTTGTCGCCATTAATATGCGTGCTTGATTCCTGCTGGAACAACTCCAAGATGGATCCAAATTTCCTGGATTATTTCAAGGTAGGTTTCCCAAATAGCATGTTATCATCTAAAAATCATTGGTGAGTGATTAGGAGGGCCTCTTGGGAGAGATTTATTCCCTCGAGACTACGATATTCCACTTCTACTATAATGAGTCAGCCCAGAACTTTTGCCGCAATGATAAAGAGAAAGGGGGATATGGGGTCTGTTGGTCGGATAAATCGATCTTGCAGACAAGACCGATCTCTCTAGTATCAGAAGATAATCTAGCAAAAAAAAGACAATTAAATCTATCTTTCTATAGATATATAACGATTTATAAGTAAATTCTACAAAGGTGTTACAATCCTACCTTGATCCAACGCTTGTTTGTAGTAATCGTCCTTTAGTCGCTCGAAAGAGTTATCTTCGAAGATCTACAATCACAAACAAAAAAACATCAAATAGCACCTGCATAGCATATATTCATAAATCATATCTATTATGGTGATCAAGGAATCCATAAAATAAACAATCAGTTGACAGCTTATTGAGAAAAAAAAACTTATTTGTATTAACTTTGAAATAGTAGAAGAACCTTACAACCTTTTCAGCCTTGATGTTGAACAGGTCTTCCCGGGGTCCGAAGTAGGAATTTCCTTTACTCTGACAAGCCTTGCACTCTTCCAACCGAGATACATATAGGTATGTAATATTTTCTCATAAAATCTCAGCTAAAGGAGTTCCAACAGCACTTTACCTCAAATAACACTAAAGCTTGAACTCCTCAATTATCTAGTAACCCTTTGAGGTTGCCCAATGCCTCTTTTTATAGTACAAAAGAGAAGGTTACAGTTCCACCTATGAAGGGATAGAATCCTCCTTCTAAGGGATAAGCTCCTCACATCAAGGGGTTAGCTCCTTAAGGCATGGGATACATGAACCTAAAAAAAAACGGACTTGCCATTGCAAGATTCCTTCCAGAAGCTTCTAGAAATGACTGAAAGTGAGATTTTTGAGTTTACTTGCACCTTTTTAATATTTTACAGGGGTCCGCACCCTTAACACAGAAAAATTGCGGTCAGGTATGCAAGAGACATGACCATTAGGTGCGGGATCGTAGGTAAGACAAAGAGAAAATGCAATACCAAAGTTTTAGAGACTTTTGAGAGCTTTTCTCTTATTTTTAAGGCTTGACATGAGGAACTTATGTTTTAAGACTTGTAAAGGAGGAAAGTATGAGTGATAATGAGCTCATACAGATAGTAGAATGTCAAGGTGACAATTTTCAGTGCAACAGGGTCCCCTTGACGAATCCCAATGGATCCTCGAAAGGTGTGTGAGGGCGCCCCATTCACAACTATTGAATATAAGGGGGTCATGACCTTGGATTTAACCTAGCTAATCCAGGGAGGGGAGAAGCCAAGAGAAACAAGGATGGACAATAAATAATCCCAATTAAAACAATGATAAGCTTTGGAGAGATCTTGTTTGATAAGCATACATGGTGATCTGGATGAGGACAAAGAGTGTACAACCTCATGAGCCACCAATATATTTTCCATTATTTGTCTCCCTTCCACAAAGCTTGATTGTTCGGGCCCGATGATGTTTTGCATAAGGGGTTTTAGCCTCCAAACTAAAATTCCTTAAATAAGCTTGTAGATAATGTTGCATAGAGAAATTGGCCTGAAGCTTCTAGGGTCCAGTGCTGCACCTTTCTTGGGGATAAGTGTGAGAAATGTTGAATTCAAACCTAAATAGATCCATTGAGAGCATCGAGAGTCTTCTACTAGCTCATGGATATCAGTGCCTAAAACATTCCAGCCTACTTTCAAGAATTCAAAGGTGACGCCATCTAGACCAGGGGCTTTATTCGATGGGAGTTCCTGTACCACTTTTTCCACCTCCGCATAGGATATTTCTCGCATGAGGACCTTATTATGATCGGCTGAAATTAGTTTTGGAATAGATTGTTGGATTCTATAGATGGACCTACTTATGTCCTCGATTAGTTATGTGAACAGAGTCTAGAAGTGAGTGATCAACTCTTCGAAGATATCTTCGTGTTGCACCAACCACCTACCATCTAAGCCATTAAGGGAGAAGATCCGGTTAAGCTTTTTAGGTTTCAACATGGTCTGGGGGAAAATTTTCATGTTACGCTCTCTCTCCTTGAGCCATTGGACTCACGAATGTTTTCTCCACGGAATTTCTTCAAGTTTCTATCGTTGCTCTAGATCAGTTATAACGTGACCCTCCTGGGCTATGAGGGCTTTAGTCCTCCCTTCCAAGATGATTTTTTGTTGAATTGATCGCATATCTTCCTCGAGCCGCTAGTTATCCCAATGGATTTTTCTAAAATCAGATCAGTTCCTTTCTTTGATTTTTCCATTTAACTCCTCCATATTTAATTGGAATGTTTCCATTGGGTTATGACCAATCACCCTGATTTCTTTCCACCATTCTTCAAGCTTATAAATGAAGTTTGGCTTGTCAAGCCAGAACGATTCAAAATGAAATAGGTGGTTGTATGGGGCCATCTGTAGATCTATCTCTAAACATATAGGTCAATGGTACAATCCCAGGCATGGGAGAATCGACGCTTGAAAGAATAGATCATGTTGAAGGATGTTATCAAAAATAATAAAATGATCCAGTCTTGAAGCTATCTGGTACTTACCTCCCCGAATGTTACTCTAGGTGAAGGAGGCATTGTTGAAGTCGATGTCCTCGATGCCCAGATCTTAGATAGTTTCCTGGAGTGAAGAGGAGATCGGATCCAACCGCCTAAGTCATCCCATTTTCTCACTCAGATCATTAATCAGGTTGAAGTCCCTGATCAAGATCCAATTTTTGTCCCCCAAGGGCTCCTTTAGGTGCAGCAAGGTTTGGAGAAAACTCGCCTTCATCCGTGGTAGAGTAGGGCCATAGACCTCTATTATCCAAAATTTTCCAGCGGAACCAATACATTCAAATTGACTCGAAAGGGTATTTGGATAAGTGATCCATCTCTCAAACGAAATGGATCGAGGATCCTCCTGCACTACCCCTTGCATCCAATGACATGCATTCTGCCAAAGGGCAGATCCTACTGGTGTTAGGTCCCTATATTACTAGTGTAGTCCCTTATTGTTGTTAGTGTAGCCCCCTTATTATTATTGTTGTACCCCTGTAGTCCCCATATTGTTATTATTGTGCACCATAAAATCCCACAATTGTTATTTTTGTTCCCTTACATTATTATTGTTAGGTCGACTAGGATTATATTGTGACCCCATGTACTCCTATGTATAGAAAGGAGGTTTTTTCATTTATATCATCCAAGAATTTTTTATTTATGTAATTTAAAGGAGTTTTCCCCCTCAAAGAGGCTGATTTCTAAGTCGTTGATCTCTCTTTCCTTCTATTTTTTGAGTTGGTTTCGTAACATTTGGTATTAGAGCTTTGGATTCTAGGTTTTCGCTGCTACAAACAGATCATCGTGGAATTTGCACTATAACTTGTTTTCTACGAAGTTTCAGACACTTTAAAAAAATCCATTTGAGCCCAAATCCAGAGGAACGTAGTGTAACAATTTCAGATCTTGGTTCGCTATATTTTAGGAGATATGATTTGAGGGAGTTAGGGTTTTTGCAAGCTCCCAAATTTCATCACAAGGAGGTGACCTTGGTAAAATCGTCATAACTTTCTCTCTGAGCATTGGATTCGAATTATGTAAAAAGTCACTAAAATTTCATAGAATGGAGTTTCTTTTGTATCTATTTTAGAGCCTAAAGAAGAAATAATGACACCTGGCATTACGCACAAGTTTTCCCTACCGAAAATTCCATAATTAGGTAAATGTGGGAGATTGGGCATAACTTTGTCTTGAAGAATCCAAATCAAGTCGGACCTGTGGCATTGGAAAGAAGACTCAGAGGGATAATACAAGACTGAAGATCAAATCTCAGGGATATGAAATCGTAGAGATACATCAATTTCAATATCGAGTGTCTTAAATGCAAGAAAAAGGTGTGTATCTTTTTTTTTTTAATTCCATAACTTTTGTTTGAAAAATAAGTCTGAAGTAATTCCAAGGGCATACTAAAGCATAGATATCAATATTGGGTTTTATAATGCCTCCCAAAAATTATTCCACACCCATTAAGCCCTCAGAAATCTCTACTATGATTCATGAAGAAGAAGAAGTGCAACCTGATATATCAAAATTACGAGACCAAGTGCAACAAATTTCGCTCTCACAAAGAGTAACCAAAAATTAACTAGAAGCTAAGATGGATGGTTTGAAGAAAGACATGAATGAATTGAAGAATGGCGTGGAATATAAGATCGATGGTATATAAGTAAAACTAAAAGGAAACATGGAAGACATGGAAGATATGAAGAATGGTCTAAAAGCAGACATGGAAGCTTTGAAGGAAGGTTTGAAAAATTTCCTACAAGAAATGATTCCTAATGGCGAAAAGGTAGTAGAGGAAACTCATGATGAGAATAAAATAAATGTCAATCATGATTTCATAAACTCGAACGTTGGATTGAAGACCCACCATATTCCAAAGATCAATATGAGGAAGTTTGATGGCAATGATCTCGTAATATGGATACTGCAACTTGAGCAATACTTTGATCTTCATAATGTGAAAAACACAAAAAAGGTGTGTATTGCAACTTATATTTAGAACAAAATACATTTGTATGGTATTTCTAGCTTTTCTCTCATAAAAAAAATTTCACTAGGTCAATTTTTACAAAGGAAGTGATAGCACAATATGAGGATACAAATAGAAACACCTTCTTTAGCCAATTGTTAACTCTCAAACAAAAGGGTTCAATGGCGGAGCATATTGAGGACTTCCAAAAATTGAATATAAGGGTAAATAATATTCCAGAGGAAAATAGGATTGATGTATTCATAGGGACTCTAAAGGATAACATACAACATGAGGTTCACCTTTGGGAACCTGATACATTGGAGAAATCATTCAGGTTGGCAAGAAAAAATGAAAGCAAAATTACGGAGACAAGGAAGCCTACCACTCACAACTATAAAGATGGAATTGTTGCTACTCTTAGACTTCCACAACCTACAAGGTTGACACCAAAAAAATTAGAAGAAAAAAGATCAAAAGGGATTTGTTATAGTTGTGATAGAAAATACACTAAAGGTAATAAGTGTCCCGAGAAGAAATTTATTTTACATAAATTGTGAAGAGGAGGAATAAAAGGAACAAGAAACTTCAAAAGAAGAGGATATCCACCAGGAACCAACCCTAGAGGAAGAAGAAATGGCTCTGACCATATCTTGTAATTCATTGGCATGAATTACTACTCCTAAAAATATCAAGATAGAAGGACATATCAAGAAGAGAAATGCAATAGTGCTTATCGATTCGGGTAGTACCCATAAATTTATTCATTGTAAGGTAGCCAAGGAATTGAATTTCTTCCTATACCCAACAGTAGAGTGTCAAGTGATGATTGCAAATGGAGGAACTATAAATTGCTCTGGAAAGTGCCATAATATCAAGCTAACAATGGGGAATATGTATTGAATAGTCCAATTCTCTCCATTCCAATGGGTGGTGTTGAGGTTCTACTAGGAGTACAATGGTTACAATCTTTGGGGATGGTAGCTTTTAATTTTCAAGAAATTTTCTTGAATTTTTTTTTTGGAAGGAAAGGAAGTTGAGTTACAGGGTATCACAGGGAAGCAGAGAAAGATAATAAGCTCTAATTTCATGACAAAGCTTCTGAAGAAATAATAGCAAGGAATAATTTCACAATTATGCTCACTAGAAGTTCCTACATCAAATTCATCTATTTCTCCAGATCTCCAAAAATTCTTGGACAATCATTCTAAGGTGTTTGAAACTCCCAAAGGACTCCCACGTATTTGTGATCATGATCATGCTATTAATTTGATTCCCAGAAGTTTTCCTCCAAAGATGAGGCCTTACAGATATCCTTATGTCCAAAAGATTGAAATTGAACGTATGATTGCAAAAATTCTAGAGGCTGGTATAATTCAACCTAGTCAAAGTTCTTTCTTTGCTCCAGTAGTATTAGTGCACAAGAAGGATGGATCATGGTGCATGTTTCCTGATTATAGGGAGCTCAATAACCTCACTATTAAAGATAAATTTTCCATTCCTGTGATTGATGAATTATTGGATTAATTACATCGAGCAATTTATTTCCCCAAGTTGGATCTTCATTCAAGACATCATCAAATTAGAATGAAGGTTGAAGACATTCCAAAAACAACATTTCGAACTCATGAGGGTCATTATGATTTTTTGGTCATGCCTTTTTTCATTACCAATGCACCTTCTACATTTCAAGGGTTGATGAATTCCATTTTCAAACCCTTCCTTAGAAAATTTGTGTTAGTATTTTTTTATGATATACTAATCTACAACAGGTCTTGGAAGGATCATGTTTAACATGTTGACAGGGTGCTCAAACTATTGGAGGAGAAACAATTATATGCAAAAACCTCTAAATGTATCTTTGGAGTACAAGAGGTGGAATATCTAAGTCATATTATATCTCAGGAGGGTGTTAAGGTAGGACCTAAAAAAATTAAATCCATTAAGGAATGGAAAGTCCCCACAACCATAAAGCTGTTGTGAGGATTTCTCGGGTTAACATGGTATTATCGCAAGTTTGTTAAGAATTATGGGAGAATAGAAACACCTCTAACAACATTATTGAATAAATATGCGTTTTCATGGACTCCTGAAGCAACTAAGGCCTTTGAACATCTTAAATAGGTAATGTGTTAATCATTGATCTTAGCTATGCCAAACTTCGCAAAAACCATTATTGTGGAATGTGATGCCTCAAGGAATGGAATTGGTGTTGTTTTAATGCAAGAAGAAAGACCCATTGCTTTTGAAATTCATCCAATCAAAGGAAATTATTTACATAAGGCTATTTATGAGAAGGAAATGTTGGCAATTCTACTTGCACTAAATAAATGGCGACCTTACCTAATGGGAAGACACTTCAAGTTGAAAATTTATCATGATAGTCTTAAATAATTTTTGGAACGAAGACTATCTTCAAAAGAGTAGCAAAAATGGGTCACAAAGATGTTGGGTTATGACAATGAAATCATCTACAAAAAATGGAAGCTAAATGTTGTTGTAGATGCACTCTCAAGGAAGGATGAGGATGTGGAAGCATTGCTTTGTGCCATTTCTGTTATCCAACCAAATTGGATAACCGAAGCAAGGGAGGAATGGAAGAATGACGAAGAAGTACGGACACTCATACAAAAGTTGCAGCAAGATCCCAGTACATCTTATACATTTAGTTCGAAAAATTATTCCTTATGGTACAAATATCACTTATATATTTGTAAAAATTCCCAACTAAAACAAAAGATTCTTTTGGAATTGCACACCTCTCCCTTAGGAGGACACTCAAGTTTTTCAAAAAATTACCACAGGGTGAAGAAATAATTTTTTGGGATGGCATTAAATCTGATATTCAAAAGTTTGTGGCAGCACATTTGGTTTTCCAGGAAAATAAATTTGAGACAATTAAGACCCCAGGTCTGCTACAACATTTATCCATTACAAGTCAATGTTGGGAGAAGGTTTCGATGGATTCTATCATAGGTTTAACTAAGTCTGAAGGAAAGAGTGTCATCATGGTGGTAGTTAATAGACTTACCATGTATGCACACTTTTGTGCATTATCCCAACCATTTAAAGTGAGTACATTTGCTATTGCATTTATGGAAAAAATTCAAAAGCTACATGGAAACCCAAAGATTATTGTAAATGATAGAGATCCCATTTTCACTAGAAATTTTCGACATAATTATTTTCTTTTTTGGGTACTCAACTAGCTCATAGCTCATCTTATCATCCTCAATCTGATGGGAAAACTAAGATAGTGAAAAAATGTTTGGAAGGATATCTTCGTTGCTTTGTATCTGATAAAAAAACACAATGGGTCAAGTGGTTACCTCTAGCTAAATGGTGGTATAACACTTCCTTCCACACTGCAGAAAAAATCACCCCCTTTATGGCACTTTATGGATATCATCCACCATCCTTCACATCATCTTTAAGAGAAAATTCTAAGGTTCAAGCGGTGGAAGATCACATCAATCATCAACAACAAGTTCTCCAACTCTTAAAGAATAACCTAAATTTGGCACAAAATCGAATGAAACAACATGCATATCAACATTGCAGCGAGAGAACTTTTGATGTAGGATACTGGGTATTTTTATGGCTACAACCATACAAACAAATGTCCCTCAAGCAAGCTAAGAAGGATAATAAATTATTTCCAAACTACTATGGTACTTACAAGGTGTTGCAAAATATTGGTACTATGGCATACAAATTGGAGCTTCCTGCATCTTCCCAAGTGCACCCATTTTTCCATGTTTCATGCTTAAAGAAGGTTATATGTGAAAAACTTCCACTTCAAACAATATTGATAGAACTTGATGAGGAAGGAAAAATAATATTGGAACCTGAAGCAGTCATAGAAACAAGAACTCGACAGCTAAGAAATCGATCAATTTCAGAGTATTTCATCAAGTGGAAGAACATACCCACTGAAGATTCTACATGGGAGGATGAGAATTTTATACATAAGCATCCAGAACTACTCAAGTGTTGAGGAAAACACATATGTGAAGGATAGGGGCATGTTAGGTCCCTATATTACTAGTGTAGTCTCTTATTGTTGTTAGTGTAGCCCCCTTATTGTTATTATTGTACCCCTGTAGTCCCCATATTGTTATTATTGTGCCCCATAAAATCCCACTATTATTATTCTTATGCCCTTAAATTATTATTGTTAGGTTGAATAGGATTATATTATGATCCCATGAACTCCTATGTATAGAAACAAGGTTTTTTCATTTGTATCATCCAAGAATTGTTCATTTATGTAATGTAAAGGAGGTTTCCCCTTCATAGAGGCCAATTTCTAAGTCATTGATCTCTCTTTTCTTCTATTTTATGAGTTGGTTTCATAACAAATGGCGATATCTTTGAGCTTTTCCTATGTCACTTTGGTTTCCTGTAGTACTACAATATCTGATATCTCATTTTGAATCCTTTCCTTCAGATAACTCAACTTACCCTTTGAGTTGAGGCCTCATATGTTCCATGATACCAACTTCATTGCAGGGGGGTAGGGAGAGATCGTTGATAATATTTCGTCCGGACATTAGTTTCTCCTGAGTTAACTAAGATCACCCCTACTTCTTGGATCACTTCTCTAGTGGGACTTCTGCCTTTCCTCCTGGAGCCCGAGCTAGGTTATATCCATCAAGTGGGTGTGTCTTCATCTTGTATAGCTAAATCCATTTGAGGAGAAGAGTCCTCAAAGGATTACCATTTCTCCCAATCCTTGTAGATTTGATCGAATTTCTCTAGCTAGTCTTGGGGAATTTCAGCAAATCCAGCTTTGGCCCAGTTTCGCAAGAATGCAACCATAACCCTTTCATCGGAGTTGATTTTATCCATATTCACATCATGTTCTAAGGTGTGATGAACATGGGTGAGGACTTGCTGGATTTATTTACCGTTGGAATGTGCCTCTGGGGTCTTGTGTTTGCTCAACTATTTATTATTAGGGTTTTAAGAACCCATATCCGCTTCCATTGCTGCTTGTGATGTGGACACAACCATAAGTGTCACTGACTGCTCTATTTCAGTCAGATCCACTAGGAGGGCAAAGTGATTCCTTGAAGGGCAGTTTGAGAGTGCTTGAGATTTTTCAGAGCAGTTAGGAGTCGTTTGAGAGGTTCCCGAAGGGCGACTTGGGGATTCTGGAGAGGTGCTTAGAGGAGCCTAGGATGGAGGGGATTTTCTAGGAGGAGGGCATCATCTCAAGACTTCATGGAAGCCATCTGAGGATGGAGTTGTCGTGGGAGCCGAATCTTGTTGTGGAAAGACATTGTAGATTTATGTAGCATCGAATGTTCTCTAAGTCTAAAATTTTTTAGGGAGGCATAGGCACATGTATTCCAAAGAACCCAAAAATTCTTTTGGGAAAATCCACCCGGATTGTGTTTTATGAAAATAATTAATTATTTTTAATGGTACCCTAAGTCTAAAATTAGGAAATTAAAATAATTAAAAGATATTAATTAACAAAGGGTGTGAATGTTCTAGAAAAGACAGAGATCAAGTCAAGTTAATATTAGCCATTGATTAATGATTTAATCTCGGTCGTTGAAGTCTCATCGAGAAAATTATAAGAAGGACTTGATGGGGCATTTGGAAAATACACCGAGAGACCAACAAAGTCTAGAGATCAAAATTCTTTAGTGAGTAGTGCTCAAGGAGAATATCGATTGATAGATCGAGAAGATTCTTACAGAGAGGGGCATAGGTAATTGTCAGTTGGAGATTTTCCTGAGATGGAAATACATGGCAAAGAAGACAGAGAGCAGTACGCAGAGAGGTGGCATAGTAGCTACACAGAGATAATGTTGCAACCTTGAGGAGATCCGAGATTTAACTAAGGATCATTCAGATCAAGTGCCGAAGTGTCGGGGTGTGAGACCAGAGCGGCCAGAGATCAGTATCCATTCATTGGAAGATCCAACAAGTAGAGATGATGTAGTCCCCATACAAATTGACGTAGAACTGCGCAGAGGTAGCATAGGGCTCATCAGCTCAGTGTTTGGCCAAACAAAAATTTCTGGTGTTAACGTGAGGTAATCCTCACTATCTCTTTTCCAGCTAGATTCTCTGTGTCATTGGCCAATAAGGCATCCTAGATTATATTCATAATTACTGCATAATAAAAAAACCCTCAATTTTTGCACCTATTTTCTGGCATTGGGTTTTTCCAGAGACTTAGTCCAAAAATAACGGTGTTGTGTGTCTATTTTTTATTCTTGGTCATATCTTGTTTTCGCACTTATTTAATTTATGTAGTTTAATTCTGTGAAGGTTGTAGTGTGTGGGTTTTAATATTTACCATAGAACATAGTAAATAATTTGTTCAGTAATTAACAAATAGAAGAATTCTCATCAGTTACTACAGTAATATTCCAGGTGGCAAAAGTTTTAGATGGTATTAGAGCTTGTTTATTAGTGCTAGAGGAGCAAGAGAGGAGACCATAAGGATCCAACATTGAAGAAGAAGCAGGAGATCAAAGAGTTGCATAAGCAGCATATGGATTTCCCCAGTGATTGTGCATTCCAAGCTAGGAGGGCTAGATCTGCAAGGAAATATATCTCTAAGTGGGCCAATAGAGAGGTAGGATTTTCCAGTTTTCATTTTGTTAGAGGAAGAGGAAGCAACATAGATCAAAAATTCGAGAGATGCCATTTTCTTGTAGCATCACTTGGTGCAGAAAGCATCAAAAGAGAGTAGCGGAAGACATTTTGGGGGAATTTTGACCTCAAAGAGTTTCTTGCCCAAGAAATTCCATTTTATTGTGCAGAAGCAGTGACTTCATGACTTATTTGGCTTACTCGAGCATGGAGTGCGTAAATCCAGCTACGTAGAGGGTTAGAGGTGGTAGTTCGATAGTGATTGGGTGAGATGGTAGCTAGTGGGTTGCGAGATCAGGATCGGTTGGAGGGTTCCTCCAACTACATAATCTGGAAGGAAAAGATATCCTTCCTTCTTGATCAGCATGAACACAAAGCCTTCATCGACAGTGCAGTAGTTGAACCGATGGTTGCAACACCATTGAGAGCCTTCAAGAAGGGCATGGAAAATGCCAAATGGTTGATCCTCGATGGAGTGAAGGATCACATAGTTTCACACATTTCTGGAAAAGGGACAACAAGGGAAATGCAGGAAAGCGTTGGCTACACTGTATGATGGGTCTTTCGAGCAACAGAAGATGTTCTTGGAGGAAAATTTGCATTCTACGAGGATGCAGAAGGGAGAATGCATTGATCCATTCCTTGCAAAACTTCAGGAGGTCTAAGATCAACTAGCAACTGTAGGAGCAACTCCTTAGGCCACAGAGATAATCAGAGTGGTCTTAAATTTTGTATAGGAAGAATATAAATTCTTTGTCTAGAGTATCCTGGGCAGAGAGAAGTTGTTAGACTAGGAAGGAATGTGAGAAAATTTTCAACAAGAAGAGATGAGGAGAGACTTACTCAAGTGTAAATTTGATGGCAGCAGCAGCAGTGGGACAAAGCCCAAGGAGGAGGAGGAGAATGTAGCCCTTGCAATGAAGGGGCAAGAGGAGCAGCGGAGACGAAAGAAGGATGTCTCAAATATTAAATGCTTCTAGTGTGGCGAAATGGGACATTACGCTACACAATGTCCTCTCAAGAAGGACAAAGATGAGAAGCATGATCCACAGGCTGTAACTGCAAAGATCGAGAAGTAGGAATTCGCGATGATTTCTCACATATATCTAGGGGAGAATTGGGGTGATCTACAGTTGTAGTTCAACATAATTGCAATTGGGCAGGATCCTTGAGGAGTCCACCTCTTGGACATCACCTTGCTACAGGAGGCCAAATTAGAAGTAGCAATATGGAAAAGTTTTCAGTTGGTGCAGAGGAGTGCAGAAGTGACAATGTATTGACTAGAGAGCACCAGAGTCTGAGTAGCGCAGAGAAAATTTGGTAGTAGTGTAGGAGGCACAGTGCAGAGTCACCAGTAGCGCAACAACTTCAAAGGGATGGCACTGAGACTAGTAGCGGTCATATTTTTAGTACGAGGCGCATCCTACTGAACACTTAGTTCAAATTTTGGATTTTTTTCTATTGCAGTGAGCAAAAAACTTGTAGTGCAGCGGCAGTTGGCAGCAGTACGCAGTGTCAACAATAGCACGGATGTAGTAGTGCAGTGCAGTGTTCGCGGGCAGTAATGTGAGACATCAGCAATGCAGAGGGAGTTGTTGCAGAACCAGAGAAATACTTCAGCTGGATGTATTGCTAGAGCACTTTCCTTGCTAAGAGGGAGTGTTTATTTCTGGTAGAATTGGATCTGACATAAGTCTCAAATTTTATTGGGAGGCTTAGGCACATGTATTCCAAAGAACACAGAAATTTTTTTGGGAAATTCCACTATGATTGTGATTTATGAAAATAATTGATTATTTTAATAGGATACTAAGTCTAAACTTAGGAAATTAAAATAATTAAAGGATATAAATTAAAATAGTGTGTGAATGTTCTAGAAAAGACAGAGATCAATTCAAGTTAATCTTAGTTGTTGATTAACGATTTAATCTTAGTCGTTGAAGTCAAACAAGAAGATTATAAGGAGGACTTGATGGGGCATTTTGAAAATACACCAAGAGATCAACAAAGTCTAGAGATAGAAATTCTTTAGTGAGCAGTGCTTAGGGAGAAGTGTTGAGATTGCAACAAGATGATGAGCTTAGTGGAAAGAAGTCGCCTTCACTAAGTGGGCCCGCAGGCTATTTTTGGCGCACAGTCTATTTTTAGACATGTTGATCATATTCTATGAGTTGCAGGATGTTATTTGTGGATGGTTGGTCAAGTTGGAAAAATATATGGAATTCTATTTTTAGACATATTGGGCGGAATCTATTTTTAGATTGCTAGACTAAAAATAGATATGTCGAATATTATTAGCTCTTAATAATATTTGGACTATAAACATTATCTTATTCTCTTGGAGCACTTCAGTTAAGTGCACAAATGTGGCACAGGAGCTGACAGAAGGAATTACGCTATTCCCCGAGGGTTATGAGCTATTGCATGGATACTTTAGCTAGAACTCATGTGAGAGAGTTTGGTGGAGTTGATTGAGCAAGTTAATGGAGTTGTGTTCAGTTTAACTAAGCTAAACATAGTTGAGCTAGTTGTATCTAGTCTAACTGATTGATACACTAGTGAGAGTGGTGTGAATTAATTATTAATTAATTCACTAATTATAAACTCATTAATCAACTAAATAATACATCATTTAACTTCAATGCATGGAAAGTTTCAGTGGAGACCAGTGGAGACATAGGTGAAAGAGCAGTGTGACTATCAGTTGTGACTATAGTGTTGCATGATTTGCAACAACCAGTGATTGTAGATGCCAATGAGGATTGCATGAGCAAGGTTGGACCAATTCGAGTTCATTCAGAGCCATTCTTCAGCAGTGATTGCGCAGTAGAGGCAGGCTATCAGGTGGCAGAGATTGGAACATGTGATTTGCTAGATCGGGCTTGATTAGTGTGTAGCAATTGGAGATTGTACGAGAGCTTGTGAGGAGTTTTGCATAATGATTGTTACATGATCTCTATGACATATAATATATAGATAGTTGGGGGTTTTCAGCTTTAAGATTTCCCATAAAATACTGTGTTCATATGTGTGATTGTTTATGGTTTTAATGTGCGCATGCGAATGTTTTTAGTTCCGCAATTAATGATCAATGGTAGAAGAGATTCTGTATTGTGCATGAAGTTAAAATAGTGTGTGATCAGGAGAATCTCGGTGTATAAAATATCAGTTATCAAATTTATACATGGTATCAAAGCGTTATTGATCATTGGAGCAATTGCAAAACATTGAAGCGGTTGAGTTTTGAGCTGGTGGAATTCGAATTTGCAGTAGTGTTTTCTTGGTGTCGAAGTTGAGATGTCTTTCAACGGATTGTGATTGGAGTATGCCCTTGAGGGCAACTCGAATTATATTGCATGGAAGGACAGGATGGAGGCAGTGCTGGATGACAATGGGTTGAAGGAGTTCATAGATGCAGAAATTCCAAAACCTGCTTCTGGCAATGCTGCTGCACTTGACTCATGGCAAAAGAAGACAGCAAAATGTCAAAGAATTCTATTGGAAGGTGTAAAGGATCACATAGTGTCCAACCTTCATGGTAAGGCTTCTCCATTCTTGATGTGGAAAACGTTGACAGACTTATTCCAAAGCAAGAGCGACCAGAGGAAGTTGGCACTCAAGGATAAACTCAGGAACATAAAAATGGAGAAAGGCGACAGTATACCCAAGTACCTCACGAAGTTTGTCCAGTGCAGGGATGAGCTGGGAAGTGTGGGGGTTACTGTTGATGACTTGGACTTGGTGAGCTTGGCTCTCCTTGGTCTTCCAAAGAGTTGGCATTCCTATTAGGACTCTGTCAATGGTCAGGAGAAATTGCCAGGATGGGAGCGACTTTGTTCGGATCTTATGCAAGAGGAGATAAGGCGAAGTACCAGGGATGGATCTTCATCGAAGAGTGCAGATGAAGAAAATTGCACTTTGGCTGCCAAAGCAAGGAAGGGGAAGAGCAAGAAGAATTCTTCTTAATCCAGTGCGAAAGGCAAGAAGCAGGACATGTCCAAGGTGAAGTGCTTTCATTGTCACCAACACGGACATTACGCCACTAATTCTCCACATAAGAAGAACAATAAGCAGGTTGCTGGATCTGCAGCTGGAGAGGCCTTAGCCTCGCATTTTGAGCTGGATTTTTCACTGATCGCATGCTTGGTCTCAAGTATGATGGGTTCAATGTGGTTTCTTGATAGTGGTGCGTCTTTTCATATTACCAGAGACAAAGATTTGTTTATTGATCTGGATGAGAAAGATCTTGGAGTGCACATCGAGATGGGCGATGATGGTAGATACAATGCGACTGGTATCGGTACCATTTCCTTTGAGAGGGAGTCTGGTAAACCCTTCGTATTGAAGGAAGTGATGCATGTTCCATTGAAGAATAATCTTATCTTTGTGGCGATGTTAGAAGACAAGGGATATGATGTTGTCTTTAGCAAGGGAAAGGCTTTCCTGCGCAATAAGGAAACTGGTGAAACCCGGAGGATTTGGGTTTGAGTTAAGAACCTTTATCAATTGCATGTAGATGGCTGTGCAACAATGGCAGGCAAGGCAGAAGGAGTGGTGAGCCGGGATGATGGCAAGCTGTGGCATAGGAGATTGGGCCACCTTCACCATGGAGCTTTGAAAATTTTGCAGCAGATTTCTACCGGGCTTCCCAAAGGTACACTTGCGCAGTCAGATCAGTGCAAGGGATGTACTTTGGGAAAATTTGTGAAAGCCACCTTTCATGAGAAGGATAGTCATGCCACGACGATCCTTGAGAGAATTCACACAGACATGTGTGGACCTTTCTCAGTAGCTTCGACAGCAAAGCATAGGTACTATGTGATATTTGTTGATGATTTTTCTCGTAAGTGCTGGATCTTCTTCATGCAGAAGAAGAGCGAGACATACTCAAAGTTCTGTGAGTTCAAGGCACTGGTTGAGAAAGAATCGGGGAAGCAGGTGAAGGCTCTTAGGAGCAACAATGGTGGTGAATTCATCTCTCGCGAATTCAAGGACTTTTGCGCATGTAAGGAATTCAAGAGATCTCATAATTCGCCTCATAACCCACAAGGAATGGGGTCAAAGGGAGCAGTAATAACGTAACAATCATGGGTGCTGCATGGGCGATGTTGCATGATCAGGACCTTCCCATACACTTGTGGGCTAAGGCATGAAATACAGCGGTTTATGTGCAAAACCGTTGTCCTCACAGGATACTTGGCATGAGTACACCCGAGGAGGCATTTTCTGGTAAGAGGCCTGATATTTCCCATTTGAGGATTTCTGGTTCACTTGTTTACATTAATGTGACGAAGGATGCCAGGAAGAAGTTGGAGCCGACCGCAAAGGTTGGGATATTTTTGGGGTACACTGATATGCCCCACAACTATCGTGTGTATTTTCCAGATAGTCGCAAGACTGTTGTGCAACGGGATATCAAATTTCATGAGGAGAAAGCCATGAAGTGTTCGCTTGAGATGGAGCCACACTTGCATGCAGATGAGGAGCTATTAGTTCCTAAGGATGAGCCTCAGGATGTGGATTAGCCACAAGAGGAGGTTCATGGAGTGGAAGAAACCACTCATGCAACGCCAACCATTAGAGGGCGGAAGCGCACTACAAAAGCTGAGCGACTAGCTCAAGATGCAGAGAGGATTGCAGGAGCACCTACATCACAGCGCAGACAGAGACAGTCACTTAGCCAGTATACTGGATACATGGCTCTTATGAGAAAGTGTATCATGACAGAGCCATCCTCTTTCGAGGAAGCTGTGGAGGATCCCGCATGGGTAGATGCCATGGTGGAAGAGTATGATTCGATTGTCAGAAACAGTGCATGGGAGATTGTCCCAAGGCTGGAAGGGAAATCAATGGTAGGTTCAAGATAGATCTACAAAGTGAAGCAAGCAGCTGACGGGAGTGTGGAGAAGTACAAGGAAAGATTTTTTGCCTGAGGCTTCTCACAGATTGAGGGGATCGATTATAAGGAAACCTTTGCACCTGTCACAAGGTATTCTTCCATACGGACGATTCTTTCTCTCTCAGCGCAGATGGGGTGGCACATTCATCAGATGGATGTGAAGATCAAGGCTTCCTCAACGGAGTGATTGAGGAGGAGGTGTACATAGAGCAGCCCGAAGGTTTCGAGATCTTCAGCAGCGAGTCGCATGTTTGCAGGCTCAAGAGAGAACTGTATGGGTTGAAACAAGCACCTCGTGCTTGGTACACACGGATAGACAATTATTTCACCAGACTTGGATTCTCCAAGAGTGAAGCGGATCCAAACCTATACCAGATTGTGGTGGAGGGTAAGTTGTTGATCATTGTACTTTATGTAGATGACTTGATTCTGACAGGTGATGAACTGTTGATACTCTCATGCAAGGCTGATCTTGCAAAAGAGTTTGAGATGAAGGACTTGGGCCTCCTTCATTATTTCCTGGGATTGGAAATTTGGCAGCTCAGTGATGGACTGTTTGTTTCTCAAGGAAAGTATGCCCGGGAGATACTAGAGAAGTTCAACATGCATGGCTGCAAACCTGTTGATACTCCTCTTCCTGGTGGTTGGAGGAATGAGGATGCTACTTCGGCAGAGGTAGTGGATGCCACTGTTTACCGATAGTTGGTGGGGTCGCTTATGTATCTGGTCAATACACGACCCGACATATGCTATGCTGTTAACCAGCTTTCACAAGCTATGGTTAAGCCTACCAAGCTCTTTTGGAAGGCAGGAAAGCATGTATTGAGATATCTCAGAGGCACATCGAGATATGGATTATGGTACAGACAGTCGGATGAGGTGAAGCTATGTGGCTTCACGGATGCAGATTGGGCAGGGAGCCCAATGGACAGAAAGAGCACATATAGAGGGATTTTTAGTATCGGGTCGACATCAGTTTCTTGGTACAGCAGGAAGTAGAGATCTGTGGCAATCAGTTCAGCAGAGGCTGAGTATATGGCAGCGAGTTTGGCTGCATGCTAGGCTATATGGATGAGGAAGATCTTGGTCAGGTTGTTCGGTTCACACTTAGATCCTACTGTGATATATTGTGATAATCAGAGTTGCATCAAACTCTTGGTTAATACAGTATTTCATGATAGATCTAAACATATTTACATCCGGTATCATCATATCAGAGATTGTGTGCAGTGGAATATCATGTTACTTTCATACATTCCCACGGAGGATCAGGAAGCTAATATCTTGACGAAGGCACTCACTAGGAGAAAATTCGAATACCACAAGGGCAGGATAGGGGTGGAAGATAATCCTTATCTTGTTGAGAGGGAGTGTTGAGATTGCAACAAGATGATGAGCTTAGTGGAAAGAAGTCGCCTTCACTAAGTGGGCCCGCAGGCTATTTTTGGCGCAAGTCTATTTTTAGACTATGTCTATTTTTAGACATGTCGATCATATTCTATGAGTTGCAAGATGTTATTTGTGGATGGTTGGTCAAGTTGGAAAAATAGATGGACTTCTATTTTTAGACATATTGGGCGGAATCTATTTTTAGATTGCCAGTCTAAAAATAGATATGTCGAATATTATTAGCTCTTAATAATATTTGGACTATAAACATTATCTTATTCTCTTGGAGCACTTCAGTTAAGTGCACAAATGTGGCACAGGAGCTGATAGAAGGAATTACACTATTCCTGAGGGTTAAGTGGAGCTATTGCATGGAGACTTCAGTTAGAACTCATGTGAGAGAGTTTGGTGGAGTTGATTGAGGAAGTTGATGGAGTTGTGTTCAGTTTAACTTAGTTAAACATAGTTGAGCTAGTTGTATCTAGTCTAACTTATTGATACACTAGTGAGAGTGGTGTGAATTAATTATTAATTAATTCACTAATTATAAACTCATTAATCAACTAAAGAATACATCAGTTAACTTCAGTGCGTGGACAGTTTCAGTGGAGACCAGTGGAGAGATAGGTGAAAGAGCAATGTGACTATCAGTTGTGACTATAGTGTTGCATGATTTGCAACAACCAGTGATTGGAGATGCCAAAGAGGATTGCGTTAGAAAGGCTGGACCAATTCGAGTTCATTTAGAGCCATTGTTCAACAGTGATTGCGCAGTAGAGGCAGGCTATCAGGTGGCAGAGATTGGAGCATGTGATTTGCTAGATCGGGCTTGATTAGTGTGTAGCAATTGGAGATTGTACTGAGAGCTTGTGAGGAGCTTTGTATAATGATTGTTACATGATCTCTATGACATATAATATGTAGATAGCTGGGGGTTTTCAGCTTTAAGCTTTCCCATAAAATACAGTGTTCATATGTGTGATTGTTTATGGTTTTAATGTGCGCATGCAATTGTTTTTATTTCCGCAATTAATGATCAATGGTAGAAGAGATTATGTATTGTGCGTGAAGTTAAAATAGTGTGTGATCAAGAGAATCTTGGTGTATAACATATCAGTTATCAAATTTCTACAAGAAGATCGATCAAGAAGATTCTTGCAGAGAGGGGCAGAGATAAATTTCGGTTGGAGATTCTCCTAAGTCGCGAATACATTGTAGAGAAGACAGAGAGAAGTACGTAGAGAGACAGCGTAGCAGCTACGCAGAGGCAGTGTTGTAGCCTTGAGGAGATATGAGATTGAGCTGAGGATCAATTAGATCAAGTGCCAGAGTGTCGAGGTGTGAAACCAAAGGGGCCAGAGATCAATATTTAGTCAACAGAAGAGCCATCAAGCAGAGGTGATGCAGTCCCTACGCAGAGTGACGTAGAACTACGCATAGGTAGTGTAGGTATCATCAGCTCAATGTTTGTTGAATCAGGATTTTCCAGTATCAGTGTAAGGTAATCCTCACCAACTCTTTGTTAGTTATATTCTCTGTGTGGATGGCTAGTAAGGCATTGCAGATTGTATTCAAAATTACTGCTTAATAAACAAACCCTCAACTGCTGCACTAGTTTTCCCACATTGGGTTTTTCCAGTGATTTAGTCCAAAAATAACGGTGTCGTGTGTCTATTGTTTATTCTTGCTTAGATCTTGTTTCCACACTTATTTAATTTCCACAGTTTAATTTTGTGAAGGTTGTAGTGTATGGGTTTCAATATTTACCGTAGAACACAATAAATAATTTGTTAAGTAATTAACAAATAGAAGAATTCTCATCAGTTGCTGTAGTAAGATTCTGGGTAGCAGAATTTTCACAGTCACAAAATAGGTGCCCGTATTCATGGCAGAGTCTTTATTTAAAAGGAATGTGCTCGTAATCCAGTGGATAAGACCAAATTTTGTCCTCGTACTCTATTCCCACCGATTCTGGGAGAGGCTGTGATATGTTCATTTACACGCAGATCCGAGCATATGAGGAAAATCACCTGCGTCTTGTAATCTCTGAGACTTGGACAAAGTCTTTTATGGAGTTGTTGGTTGACTCTAGAATATCCATCTCTCAAAAGTCCTCTGGAAGGGAGTATAATCGAACCCAGATGAGGGCACCTAAAATTTTTTCCTTCTCCGGTTTGTAACAGGGTTCCCCGTGTCTCATGAATAAACCAATACTATTCATGAGATAGGAGGCATTATCCAGGATTTGCTTGCGATCCTCTAGATCTTCAAAGATTACTGTGAAAAAACCTTTGGCTCGAAGTCGGAGATCGAATGGGACTTTCGGCTGCCATTTGCGCTGGATCCACCTAAGAATATTTGATTCTCTAAGCCAGATACCCATGAATTTACATATTATTGCATGATCTCGCATGGACTTACAAGATTGTTCGAGGCGGTTACTGGGAATCACCACTCGGGGATTCTTGGCTGCTTTTGGAAGGCAACGCCTTCGCATTTGTGACTGTCATTGAGCACCTAGCCCCGACGTTTCAGGTTTCTTTCCTCTGTGTTTTCTGGAGTTAGATGAAGGGTTGGCGGGAGGACAATGTGCGCCAGTGAGAACTAATTTGAAGGACGGGGGTAATCCTCCTCCCTTGGGAGGGCCCGTCATGTGCCCACTCAGCCTGAAGATGGCGTCAAGGCACGTCAGCTAAAGCGTGACCGAAGAGAGAGGTTGGTTGCACGAGTTCTAGAGTAGTGAAACCCTAGTTTCGTCAGAACCCTAGCATAACATTACTCGTTTATATGAATCTATATATTTGGAATTTTAATTTGTTTAAAATAAATTTAATTTTATAATTTTCCACAATGTTTTATTTAAATTTCTTTTAAAATGTTTTATATACACTTAAATTTTATAATTTTATTTCAAAATATCTTTTACAATATTGAACTTCTTAATTTTATAAATCATAAAAAATTACAAGCTTGAAAAATTTATGTTGATATTTTTAAATAAAATTAAAAAAATAATTTTTAACTTGTTTTTAAACTCCATGAACATATATATATATATATATATATATATATATATATATATATATGAGTTGTCTTTAATGGGACTTTTTGGAGTTTCTTGTGGATTTTTTGGCCGGAATAAGGGGGAAAATATTGAGGTGAAATCTTGATTTGTGTTATTTAAAGTAGATTTTTGAATGCATATATGGATTAGCAACTTGAAAAAGAGCACTTCAATTGTGTAGAGTTTATCCATCAAACTTGTGATTTCAATAAATTATTGTGAAACTTTAGACAAATTATGAAAACTTTTGAAAAAATAACATTGAAGACAACTAATATATATAACAATAATTGTAGACAAAAAGTTATTAAAACAATAATTATCAAAGCATTATCACTCATTATGTTATTAGAGAGTTTGCACCTGGGATAACAACCATTTCACCTAAAATACTCAACTACCCAAGATAAAGGCAATTAACTTTTACATATAATTACATATTTAAATGTTTTTTTTTTACATATAAATAACTCTTTAAATTTTATATAATAAAAATTGTTTTTAGTATTTTAAATTAAAAAAAAAAAAACAAAACAAAACAAACATTTTTTATAAATTAGATTATTTTCTTTTCTTTTTTATTTTGTTATTTGATTATTCTTGGCAAATTAATTGAAATCAAATCGATATTCTTTAAAAATATATAGAATTTAAAAATCTTATTAAATAATTAATTTAATTAAAACAACAGAATTAAAATAAAAATTATTATCATAAACATTTAATAATGATTATAATATAAATACCTACCAGACCTATGCACGATATATCATTGCTTAACTGAATGTTACTCAAATTTGACTAATTACCGGGATCAATTTTTCTTATTCCATACAACCAAGAGAATCAATTCATACGCTTTGAATGAAAGCGGTAACAGATTAAACCGTCAAAGAGCTTTGACCCGTCAAAAAAAGATTAATCGAACCGCTATCGAAGCAAGTTGCCACATATATTGCATCATTATAGCTGATCCTTTGGAATGAACCCTCTCATTGCCAAATTTCTTCTGTTGCTTTGCTTTCCTTCAATTGTGGCCGTCGCCTGGTCCACTAATTCCACACTGGACACTGTAATCTGTGACATTCAGAGACATCAAGCATCTCGAGCGACAAATGTTCAACACCTTCTACCTCTTCTAACTCAGAGCACCCTTGGACACTTAGCTTTTGAAGCTTTGTCGCTTGCTCCAGCCCCCTGATTCTGTTTAGCTTCACACAATCATCTGCCCATAGCTCTTCCAAACATCCCAATGCTTCCATACATGGCAGCTCTTCTAACTGGAAGCACCCTGAGACACTTAATATTTGAAGCCTTGTCGCCTGCTCCAGCCCCCTGACTCTCTTCAGCTTCACACAATCGTTTGCCCATAGCTCTTCCAAACATACCAATGCTTCCATGCTTGGCAGCTCCTCTAGCTCAGAGCAGCCAAAGATATTGAGTATTCGAAGTCTTGTACACAAGCCCCTTATGTTCTTCAGCTGCACACATTGGCCTGCCGACTACTCCTCCAAACATCCCAATGCTTCCATACATGGCAGCTCTTCTAACTGGAAGCACCCTGGGTCACTTAATATTTGAAGCCTTGTCGCCTGCTCCAGTCCCCTGATTCTCTTCAGCTTCACATAATCATCTGCCCATAGCTCTTCCAGACATACCAATGCTTCCATACTTGGCAGCTCCTCTAGCTCAGAGCAGCCAGTGATACTGAGGATTCGAAGCCTTCTACACTGCGCCAAGCCCCATAAGTTCTTCAGCTGCACACATTGGCCTGCCCACAACTCTTCCAAACATCCCAATGCTTCCATACATGGCAGCTCTTCTAACTGGAAGCACCCTGAGACACTTAATATTTGAAGCCTTGTCGCCTGCTCCAGCCCCCTGATTCTCTTGAGCTTCACACAATCATCTGCCGACAGCTCTTCCAGCAATACCAATGCTTCCATACTTGGCAGCTCCTCTAGCTCAGAGCAGCTAGTGATACTGAGGATTCGAAGCCTTGTACACTGCGCCAAGCCCCGTATGTTCTTCAGCTTCACGCATCCGTCTGCCCGGAACTCCTCCAAACATTCGGGCAACTCTAGAGGTTCCTGCGAAAACGAAATGTTCACGTCTTTGAACCAGAAGAAAGATATTTATGTGTATCTTGATTCTCTTCTACATAACCTGTCTAATTCATTCGATACGTTGTGGTGCAATCTTAAGAGCGACTAAGTATACAATGTTGACACAACAAATTCCAATTTACCTGTAATTCGCCTTCCCTTTCCCACAGTGTGTTTAATAGGAAGCTGTGGGACACATCTAGAAACTTTAAATTCTTCAAAGAAACCCAGGAAGGCATGGTCGAGTGGGGACAGTTTGTCCATGTGAGCCACAAGAGATTTCGTAATTCCACCTTCCACAAAATGCATTCCAAGAGACCATTTTCAGTATCAAGAATTTTCAAATTCCTCAAAATCCCTCCCAAAAGAGCTTCTTCAGTAGCATCAACGCTAAATACATCATCTTCATCATCAGGTTCACCGTGAACCATCCGAATTCCCCGCACAGACCTTATTTCCTATCCATTGTTTAAAAAACAATCGTTATTACTGCTTCAGTCAATAATTGATCCAAAAGTCATAGTTTGTAAAGGACTGAATAACTGAGTACTTACAGAATATAACAAATTACCAACGACATTCTTAGTCCGACGCCAAAGTCGGTGCGGAGACGAAGACTCAGCAAATTCTATTCACAGGTCCCTAACATGGTCATGCATCTGTATCGTGTCGAAATCGTCTACTTCCACGAGACATTTATTTTGTAGAGTTTGAAAACCTCTCCTTCCTATCCAACCTGAGTTGTTCCATATTCCTATGGCCGTCTCTCTGTTTGTTCCTATGAAGTAGCATGCAATGTCTAAGAATATTTGTTTTTCCTCTTTATTAAGTTTATTATAACTTATTTTAAACCTATTATGGATCTCCTCCGGAAGTATGTGCTGGAGACTCCCCAATTCGACTTCCCAGTCAGATTCGTCTCTTCCATAAAGGAGTGCCCCAAATACTTTTAAAGAGAGGGGCAATCCCTCACAAGCTTCTAAAAACTGATCTACTAAAAATTCAAATCCTGGCCTTGGATAAGGCTGGCTGAAGGCGTAGGAGCAGAAGAGAACTCGAGAGTGTTCTGGGTTAAGCTCTCTTAACCAATAAATGGATGAGTTTTCAACTTTCGAGTTTATGAGAGTTTGCTTATCTCTGGATGTGATCAGTATTAAGCTATGCTAGTGGAGATCACTGATTTGAACTGGCAAAAGTGCATCTACTTGATTCACATCATCTACATCATCTAATATCACCAAAGTCTTACAAGATTTGAGAGGCTCTTTGAGCATCTCCGTCCCTTTATCAACACTGTTTACTTGCTCATCTTTTGAGGTCAAGCTTTTAAGAAGTTCTCTCTGCAACAAATTTGATGTGTTTTTAGCCCAATTATCTTTGACGTCGTGCAAAAAGCAGGACTTATGAAAATCAGATTTTCTCCTATTGTAAAATTCCTTAGCCAAAGTGGTCTTTCCTATGCCACCTAAACCCCAGATCCCCAACATCTGAGCTCTCCCACTCTGTTGTTGCTGGAATCCCACTTTATCTTCAAAATCTGTCAGTTTCTCTTCCAAACCTGTTGGATATTTGGCGACGTGCAAATCTGGTTTTTGCCTTTTCAGTATATCCAACAAACGTTTAGCCACCTTATCTAACAGCTCCACCTCCACCTCCTTGCTAGTAATTCAGAAGAGCATAAATAGAATTGTGAGAAACCATCTATTTCTATTTATTAAACATAAAATACTACCATATCTAAAGCGAAGGTTGATCTCTTACCCAATATTGCATGCCTTCAGCTCAAAACCGCTGATGTCTGCGACCTCAGAAAGTGCATTTCTCCAACTTTCAATGGTGTTGGAGTCATATCGCGGCTTCTGTTCATGGGTTCGAGGGTCCTCAGCTTTCTTCTCGGCCAGGTTTTGTAGGTCTTGAGCATATTTTCCTTTTTCACCGCGCGTCCACCGAACCTGTGAGGGCAGGACACCGTAAAATACAGGAATGATAGGAACCCCTGTCTGCAACATTTGTAGGAGCTCATCTACGCACCAATTTGATTCAACATATCCGGCAGACAAGATCGCAACATGGAAAGAGGCGGTGCTGATAGCTTGTTTTATTTGAGAGGGAAAATTGTATCCCTGCTGCAACTCCTCTTGATCAAAAAAGGCGCTCACTCCGTTTGAGAGAAGGCGAACATAGAGAGACCTGGCAAAGGTTTTCTTCGTATCAGGACCTCTGTGGTTTATAAACACTTCGTACCACTGATTGTTGCTGGAATGAGGAGCGATGGAGGCAGAGGCAACGATGGAAGACGATGCAGCCATTGCAAATTGGAAAACAGAAGTAAAAATGGTAGCTATTGATTGTGATTGCTATGGACGCAATTTGCAGAGGACGAAAGAAGTTATGGTTTCAGCAGCGCACTGAGATTGTTGTGAGAAGGTAAAAATGGTAGTGATTGTGGATCCTATGGACCCAATTTGCAGAGGAAATAACTTATGGTTTCAGAGGAGGAAAAGTTCATTATTTGATGGGTTGGAATTAAAGTTTGGGTGAGAGTATCACAAACATTTTAAAGACTATATAAAGAGTACATAAATATTTTAATAAAGAGTTATATGCTTTGTCTATTTTGAAATCAATTGCTTCTGATCAGACCGTGGTGGAATTATGGTCCACATGGATTCTCTACTTTTTTTTCTTTTCACCGTGTCCCGTTGCGTGTATAGACGGATATCCAAAGAGACAAGCTTGGGGCTGCACAATTGATGGCTGTCAGTACCAATTTAAAGGTAAAACGCGTGGGAACTTGACTGGAGAGGCGAAGTGGAAACTTGACTTGCCCGCTGGACAAAAAACGAGAACCAATCCCTCCCAAAAAGCAAAGGTGTCTATCTAGGTGAGTGGTGGGACAATAAACGTGGACCAATTAGTCCAAAAAGTAGGGTGTCCATTCAACCTTTTTATGCCGGACTACAACGGTGGGAGCGGTGGTGGGAATACATAGATGAACCATATACTCCCAACCGATGCAATGGTATACAACTGTGATTTGTGTGATACTTGGAGGGAACATAAAAGTAAACCGAATACTCCCAAAGGGCAGTGGTGTTCATTCCATTGCTTTTTCTTTTTTGAGAGGGTGAAAATGGCGGTTTGGGAATGGCGTGACGCAACAGAGTGGCCCAGACAACGGGTTTACGTTGGAATCTGGTATAAAATTTTTAAAAAATCAAGTTGTTGGAGTGTTTTAATTGTTTTTTTTTATGATGGAAATGGGTTTAGCATCATCAAAAATCTCTGGGGCATTCAAAATCTTGAAATTTGACCGAGATTTTCAAAAATTTCTGCCAGAAATTTTCATATTATTGCCAGAAATTTTAAGTTATTTTATGGGTTTTTTTAGACTACGGCTTTGAAAATCTTGTCTGTCATTGGTGTCTAATCTTGGCCCTTCTAATAACCCTTACTCAACTAGATCTGAACCCAAAAAAAAAAAAAATGTTACTAAAAGGGGATCTGGACCTCAAGTTGGATCCAAAGGTTTCTTCATGACCATATTCAATAATATAGAAGACAAAGATTGAATATTTCAAGGAGGACCACATTTCATGAACTCAGTTTGTTTATTCATGAAGCCATTGGTTTAGAGATTGTTGAAGGTGCTAGAAAACCATCAACCAAGGGGGTCTCCCCGATGTGAAGTCCCAATTAGACCTCACATGGTTTACAATAGGAGCCCCATCAGAAATATAGGTCTGACCACCATAGCTCAAATGTTTGTCTTAGCTGCAATGAACAACATAAGAGAGTTTGCACATAACCTTTGAAATCAACAAGTAATTTCACATTGTGAAACACCAATTGCAATGTGTAAAATGATACTTTCACGAGAGGGAGTAAAGAGTGGGTCTCTAGAACGAAAGTATAGTACTATCCTAAGATAGGCACTTGAGAGCAAGAAAAGATTCGTTAATTATCTAGTGAAATATTTCACATTAAAACATTAAAGAAAATATAACACACATTCAATAAGATAAGCACCAATGTATGATGAAGTAGTTCAATTTCTTTAATACATATGAGAATAACATATATTGCAAACATCCAAAGAATAGTCTTAAAATATTCATGATACATGCATAAAAATGTGTTGGCTCAACGAGCATCTGATTATTAAGTGAAAGATACAAGTACACAGTTACAATGGTGTGACACTAGCTCCAATAGTGGAACATTAAGTCACTTAATACTTCTCCAAAGAATGATCTTCTCTCACATGCCAAGCTAGAGAAGCTGAGGCTAACTCTCCAAAGTCTATGACTCCAAAAGCCCCTATGCTTGAGTTATGAGGTTTCTTTTATAACAAGAGAAATGGCCTTTTACATCCCTTATGACTCTTGAGTTACCCTTATGACTCTTGGAATCCTAAGTGACCTTTGAACTTCTATAAGACTCTTTGGTCCACACGTGAATTTCATATTCCACACATTTAAATTTTGTCATTTTCGTTTTGATAATACATAACTACATTCCACGTCATGTGGAAAGACAAATTGACACATATGACATTGTGATGACACTTGTACAAGACATGACTTGACAATGATGACATGGAATTTTATGATGATTGGGCAATGACAAGTTGCTTTCCTTGTTGTTATGTCTTTGAATTCTTCATGATAAATTAGATTAGTACTTCACTGACCCTCCAAAAGGCCTTTGACCAGTATCATGACCTTCTGATTCATCATGAAATATCTTCATTCTTTCATAGTCCAAGATCTCTTCATGTCTTCATGATGTTTACTCTTTGTGCTTCTTCTCTACAAGTGCTTCTTTGTTCCTTCTCCTTGACATCTTCCTTGAACATCATTGCCATGTTGAGGTGATATACCTACTAGTGAAGTTCACTCATGGCAAGGCAAGATCAATCCTAAAATAATCTATTTTATATCTAATTTTCTCATGGAAGAAGCTGCTTGTGATGGGCCTGTGTAAGTACTGAGGAGGAAAGGTTTGTTGAGGATTGAACAGTTGATATCATTAGTGGATGAGGGAAGGCACCACTATTAACTAGAAATATGAAATGCACTATGGGGAGGGTCTCTTCAAGATCTAGTGTAACGATCAAGTGCAGGAGGAAAGTATGATGAGCCTACAGACTAAAATTGTGAAGTGCACAGGGTTCAAGGGAGAGGAAGAATATGCCTACACAGTTTGGCTTCATAGTGATTGATGGAAATTCTTACTGTGGACTAGAACTACACAATGCATAGAGGGAGATGAGATAGGGCAATGCATGGTGCAGTGAGGGATTCCAGTCAGCAGAGGAGCCAGAATAGAAACTGGAACTATGCAAGGTGCAGTGCTTGAGGGTAAAACTCTTATGCTTACATAGTTGAGGGTTGTAGTGGCTCAGACATGGACTGACTGTCCACTAGAACTATTCCATGTGAAGAGAAAGGTTCACTATAGAAGAGGATTGCGTAGTTGGCTAAGGAAAGAAGCAAATTTCAAGTAACTTTTTTGAGGGGATGTCCGCTACATTGCGGAGGCAGGACTCATGCATTGCACAATTTTCTTTTGCAAGGGTTTGAAGGAGGTCCTTGTTGATAACTTGAAGTGCTCCATATGCTATGCAAGGAAAAAATGATCGCAACTTAGTGCAGTGAGTCAGTACAAGAAACAAGGGTTAGTGACCATGTTTTTTAAGTTTCTTAATGTGCAAGCACAAAAGCTAACCTTGAGGAATACTTAGTGCACAAATCTTGAAGGAAGAGATCTCATCAATGACGCTCATGAATAAATAATGCTCATCACCTAGAGGATGGTTCATGCACTCACAACTTGCACTAGGCAAGAGGGCCAAGAAGAGCTCTAAAATGGCTAAGGGTGGGACTAGTAGAGTAAGAGAGGGAAAAGAATCTGAATGAGACTCAAGCATAGATCACCCACATGAATTACATCAATACATGCAAGGGGAATATACATGACTTATGATCTCCAATCACACCTTGAAACGATAACAAAGCAACACATATTTCTAAGTGCAATAGTTCAAACATAACATTGCGACAATTAGAATACAAGTTGCGACACAAGTTTAGACTGCGGCCCAGAAGTGTGCTAAGTTGTAGGAATGTGTCTAGTGCATTTTCTTATCATACATAGTACCATCTAATGTGGAAGAGTGCACTATAGTTGCCTCTAGTGATGTGCGAAGGTGCACCACATAAAGGAGTGAAAATGGTTTAGATTGACACTTGCGCTAGTTAAAAAAATTGAAAACAATACTTGTAAAGGCTAAAAAAAGTTAAAGTGAAACATTCCAAAGCGAAGATAAAGTGAAAAAAACACTTCTTAAAGTGAAAACAAGAAACAACAACATTCACGAAAGTGAAATACACTTGTGAAACCAAAGGTGTGCAAAAGTGGCAATTGAGAAAACTCACTAGAATGATGAGACAAATGCAACAGAAAGTGAGGGAGAGAATGTCAATGGAGAGTTCTTACTCACTATCGACATAGGTTATGTAGTGCACTTTCCTTATGGACAACATAGCCACTGACAACTGTCAGTAGTGATTTTGCAAGCCTTACTCTTGGGAGTTGCACAATACCTATCTAGGCTTGCATAGAAATAAGTGCATTTTTTAATTCATTATGAATTGAGCATGTATCAGCAAGTGAATTTTACACTTAGAATCTATGAAGAAGACTTGAGTGCTTAGAAAAAAATCAATCGACCATGAAGTGACCATGAAACGATAGATCACAAGATCCTGACTAGGCTCCGAAATTCAAGTGTAGGAAAATTTTTGGAGGGTGTTTGATGCAACGTCAACACTTGGCGACACACTAGAAGGACTCTAGATTATTTTTTTAGGTTTTACCCTTAAGTACACGTTCTCAACATTTTAGGGAGTATTAATTCATCATGTGTATTATCTTGGCTTCCCCATTTAACTTGGTTATGGATGTAGTCTCCTCCACTCCTTTTCTCGGTTTAACACATTTACAAAGCTTTCCATATCACAATTGTTTTAATAAGAGAAGGGTATTATGTAATATTTATTTTAATACAACCCATGTGGTGTAGAGCAGTCAGTGATGGGGTGCAATGTTAAGGCACTCCATCTACAAGGTCACTGGTTCGAAACCCATAGGTGATCAGGATTAGTCTAAAATAGCAAAAAAAAAATAAAAAATATTTTAATACAATCAAAGTTTGAGTTTCATCTCTGGTGTTGGTCCGCTACTAACAGGCATATATAGTACATGATGGGGTAACTACAGGAACACAAGCATCATTCCAATGCAAGCGAGCCTGGTCAGTACCTCGACGAAGCTGTTTTCTTCACCTCTTTGTGCAAGAATCCTTTCTCTTCTTTCACCCTTTATTTTATTTATTTATTATTTTATGCTCATTGGCATTTTATCGAAGTTTATATTTCCAAGGTGGAAGATGGATCCCAACTTATTTAGAGTAGGAGAGGTTGTTCCTTCAAAGAAAAACATCATTCAATTACCATATTGAGTTAAGGAATGAATATCCTAAAATAGATATGGGCATCATGATTTTGCTTATGGATTTCCACTCAAATGGATCATATTTTCCATTCAGATATCATTGACTTTAAAAGATATATAAACCAAAATGGAGAAAAGGGTAACAATTTAGCTTAGCATTTTTCGTCGTCACAACTTCCCTTTTCAAGTCTTGCCACATTTTTATTTTGAGCCAAACATATAAATTTTCATTGGGGGTATTTATTAAACAAGAAATGAAATAAAAGACATAACAAAACCATGAAAGAAGATCAAAAGAACAAATAAAATATAGAATTGAACTAAAAATAAGGATGAAAAATAAAAGTAAGAAAACAAAGGAAATACTAAAGGAGAACAAGTGCAGGATGAGTGTAAAAGGAAACTAGGATGCAACTAGACCTACTCCTAACCTAACTGGATAGAAGGTTAGGGCTAAGTGTACTGAAACATACAATGTAACCACCATAGTTTTTCCTAACCTACAAATAAAAAGATACAAGAAATTAAAATTGATATAAAACAATGCGCAAAAGAGAAGATAAAAACTTGAGTAGCTTGCACAACATATTGAAGGTATTTCCTACAGGAAGAAAGATGTGTCATAACAACTAGCTTTAACCAACCTACAACCTTACCTTTTCGATTAGAACAAAAATCAAACAAACCTTGACAACTTCTTGTGAATGTACCTTCATCTTTGTTATCCTTCTTAGAAAATATCAGGATATATGAAAGCTTATTATTAGAGATTTAGCTTGCTAAGTAAGATGATTCCAACCAATCATAGATTGGATCATGAAATTCAAAACCATCCTCTTGAAAACCCTGAAATCCTTGAGAAAATGATTTTTCAATTAATGTAATCGAATTGAGAGGGATTGTAAGGGAAATTGAATTGAGTCATATTCAGAAGGCTTGTCAGATTATGAAAGCCCATTAGGAGAATTTTTAGATCTAAAATGGGCCTCCTAAGGAAATTATAAAATAATAGTGGAAATAACAAAATAAGATTAGATTACATCATCAAATTTTAGAGGGAAAAAAGAAAAAAACTATTTTTTGAACTCATATTTTCAAATTATCTCCCTATGCGATTACTCAAATTTCTAGTGGAAACACTTGTTGGATGAAAAATTAGATTTTTCATCCAAGGAGTACCCATGTTGAATACTTTCGATGGACCCCGCTACACAAAAAATGAGAAATATGGGTCTATCAAAAGTATGGAACATGGGTACTCCTTTGATGAGGAATCAAAATTTGCATCCAATGAGTACTCCTGCACGAAATTTGAGTAAACGCTTAGCAAGATAAGTTGAAAATACGAGTTGAATAAGTAGTTTTATTATTTTATTGTTTTTTAATAATTTTACCTTTTTACTCCAAAAGTGGTGAATCATCTCCCATGGTTAACATCATCATCTTGAATCCCACTGGCTCTTATAAATTTTATTTTGGCTGTACATTTTTCTTAGGAGGCCCATTGTAGACCTCAAAATTTCTCTAATGAACAACTGCAGTGCTTCAACTACTTGACAAGTATTTGAATAGTGAGATGATAAATCATAAAGATCAATTGAGTTAAAACAACTATCATCAAACATAGTGGTGGGAAAATGACTAATTGAATGATAGTTGTTAGGATCTGAATTATGATCAGATGAGTCAATTAAGGCATAATATTCTCCATTATTTGAAAATAAATATGGATCAATTTGAGAAGCTTCACAAAATCTTTGAATAATAGAATCATTCTCCTCACAGGTTAACTAAAAAAAATCAGTACCTTGTATCCGATTAGTGGAATTAAAAATTAATGCTAGTATAACGAATACAGGCAACCAATCAGGATATAATGGATCAATATGTGTTGAATCATATTCAACCTTTGTATCAACTTGGGACATTAATATGTCAAGAAGAGAAATTTGATTCACCAAATAAGTCAAGCATTCACCAATGCTCAAGAGGCTATCCCATGCCAGAATGAAAATGATAATTAGCATTACAATATTCACAAGAAAGAATAAGAGATGATTATTTTCAAAATAATTTGATAGGTACGAATCCTTCAGCCAATGATAGTATTTAAAATGATAAAATTTGTCGCTTTGTGCATCCATGAAAGATATATACTCCAAACTTGATTTTGATACAAGATATATACTTGGAGGTGAAGAAAATGATGTAGAATATTCAATTTGATCAAAAAATGAATCTTGAAGATTAGAAAACTTATATATGAAATATTGACAAAATTTTAAGAAGGGGTTTGTATTCAGTGAAACCATGTAAAGACAAGAATTTTGTGATAACATATAGATTTAACTTAGTTCGGGGATCTGACTAGAGCTACAAGAACCTGACATAACCATCAATGGAGGTTGAAGTGCCTCTACTTCCTGATGAGTTCTAGAACACTCAATAATTGTAGAATTGCATTTTGGAGATTGGATCAGATTGTGCATGGTATATGGACAACTACTACCAGTAATTTCAACTAGATCAATACTATCTCGATGGTAGCCATCTACATCACTGGATTGATATTATTTTTCAACTTCAACAGATAGATTAATCAAATCATAATATTCTTCTAATTGCAAACCTAGAGATGCATAAATCAAAGAAGCATCATGAGTAACCTGAAATTAAGAATTTTCCTCATGCAAACAAGAAGTTGTAAGGAATGGGATGGATGGTCGATGATTTCATTTCTTTGTTCTTCATCACGGAAAACATTACTATATTATGTCAATTCAAAATTATTCTCATCAGATGGGAGATTTAAAGAGCATGGAATATTTTCATTACAAGCAGTAGGACACAAATAATAGTGAGTTGGAGAAGAATTTTGTTTGACCGATCAAATTCTAGATCTAAATCTATCAAATCAAAATATTCTTGAGAAACTGAAAGATCAATTGGTGCACTTGGTCATTAATCAACATGTACATCCATGGAGTCATCATTATCAAAATGATGGTTTCCTAAGGCTTTAGATAAATTAAGCACATTGGTTTCATTTGATTGATTGTCGAGATTACTATATTCTAAATTAGACAAGAATGGAGGAAAATTATATTGACATAAAGGATTTCAAAAAATAGAATAAAAATCAAAAGAATATTCGCCTTTCTACTCCTCAACTTGTGAAATGTGACTACCTTTCACCTGATCACTGTTTGGATTAGAAAAAATAAAATTAGGAGATTTTTAAAGATATTGATCAAGAAGATCAAGAGGAAATGAATCATGAGAAAGTAATGATAGAGGATGATAGGTATCCCTGGAAGAAATAAAACTTTCAACCAAATTAGTTTCAAGGCTAAAGTTATGAGTGTTAATATTATCTTGAAAAATGAAGGGATTAGTATTCACCCTAGGCTTCATGAACCATTACAAGTTTTCCTTAATTGGATCTAAATCATGGGAAGTGGATGAAGGTTGAAAATACAAATCAATAATTTGATTCCCATATTTCCCAACTTTAACATAATCATAAGGACGCACCCATATTGGTACTAAGAAAGGAGGAGGATAAGGAACAAAGGGAATAGTAGGTTCCTCCTATGAAATTAGAGGTGTCTCATGGTTTGTAAAAGTTGGGAGAGCGGAATCACCTGGGGGTTCAGATTCACAAAGTTTCAAAGACTTGAACGAAATGTTGAAACTTTTATTTAAATAAATCCCAATCTATATCTTCTCCAGGAAATTCATAACATACATCAAGGAATATATTAGAAAAATACTTATTTGGTTTATCAAGATTCATTATTAGTTGATTAATAATTTTAAGAACACCCCAGTAATCATACCGATCACAGGCTTGATGAAGCTCCTTTTAGATTTGTTCAAATGAATGAATGGGAGTGGATGGTAAGGAATGAAACCATGAATTAACTCGACCTTCAAATGTCATGGTCAATAATACATGAGAAACATCTTCACATGAATTAAATCGACCTTCAAATGTGATGGTCAGTAATACATGAGAAACATCTTCACATTAAATTTCATAGGATTCATAAAACTTGAGAAAATGAGACATATGCTTGGCTATGGATATTCTACCCTCGCTACCAAACTTCAATTGAGACAAGTTATAAAGAGGTTTTGTGGGGATGAAAGTTTACAATTGGATTTATTATTAAACCACCCTAGGAGTATGATTTCAGAAAGAGCCATTTAAGGTAAGAGATTCAAAATAGACTCAATGGGCATAGGTTGTCATTTGTCCCTCCTTATAGCATCAACTATTGATGGTGCTAGAAATACATCAACCAAGGGGGTCTCCTCGATGTGAAGTCCCAATTAGACCTCACATTGTTTCGAGTAGGAGCCCCCTCCAGAGTATCGTCCTGGCCACCATAAGTCAAAGGTTTTCCTTAGCTGCAATGAATAACATAAAAGAGTATGCACATAACATTTGAAATTAGCTAGTAAGTTGATACTGTGAAATACCAATTGCAATGTGTAAAAGGAGAATTTCACGAGAGGGAAGTAAAGAGTGAGTCCTTAGAAGGAAAGTGATATTACTATCCTAAGAGAGGCACATGAGAGAAAGAAACGATTCGCTAATTATCTTGTGAAATATTTCATGTAGACACAATGAACATTAGAGTAAATACAATGCACATTCAACAATATAAGAACTAAATCCAATGAAGTAGTTTAATTTATTTAGTACATATGAATATAACATATAATGCAAACATCCAAAGAATAGTCTTTCAATATTCAAGATACATGTATGAAAATGTGTTGGCTCATTGAGATTTTGATTATTAGGTGAAAGATCCAAGTATACAGTTACAATGGTGAGACACTATCTCTAATAGTGTAACATTAAGTCACTTCTTTCTTCTCCAAATAATGATATTCTCTCCTATGTGAATCTAGATAAGTCAATGCTAGTTCTCCAAAGTCTGTGACTCCAAAATACCCTTTTCTTGAGTTATGAGGTTTCTTTTAAAAAAAGAGGAATGACATGTCACATCCTCTATGACTCTTGAGTTACTCTCATGACTCTTGGACTCCTAAGTGACCTTTGAACTTCTATAAGACTCTTTGGTCCACATGTGACTTTTCATATTCCACGTGTGACCATTGGACTTCCACACATTTAAATTTTGTCATTTTCCTTTTAATAATACATAATGACATTCCACATCATCTAGAAAGAAACATTAATAGATATGACATTGTGATGACACGTGTGCATGCCATGTCTTGGCAATAATGACATGGAATTTTATGATGATGTGACACTGCCAAGCTTCTCTCCTTCAAGCTATGTCTTTGACTTCTTCATGATAGATTAGATAAGTACTTCATCTTCACCCTCCAAAGGGACTTAGATCAGTATCAGGACCTTCTAAGTCATCATGAAATGTCTTCATTCTGTCATGGTCTAGGACCTTTTCATGTCTTGATGATGGTTATTCTTTGTGCTTCTTCTTTGTAAGTGCTTCTTTGTTCCTTCTCCTTGAAATATTCCTTGAGAATCATATTTCTATGTTGAGGTGGTACACCTGCCAATGAATTTCACTCATGAAAAGGTAATATCAGTCCTAAAATAATCTATTATATCCATAATTTTCTCATGGAAGAAATTTATTGTGTTGGGCCTATGTAAGGATGGATGGAGAAGGCCTTGTTGAGGATTGCAAAGTTGAGCTCACTAGTGTCTAAGGGAAGGTACCACTGTCAACTAGAACTATGTAATGCATTATAAGGAGGAACTATTCAAGGTCCAGCGTAGTGAGAAAGTGTAAGAGGCAAGGATGATGATCCTATTAACTAAAATTGTGCAGTGCGCAGGGTTCAAGGGAGAGGAAGACCATGACTACATAGTTTGGCTTACAAGTGAATGGGTGAATGTATCACTATGGACTATAACTATGCAATGCATAAAGGGAGAAATACCAGAGCAAGGCATGATGCAATGATGTATTCCAATCAATAGTAGAGGAGGACTAGAAACTAGAATCGTGCAATGTGAAGTGCTTGAGGGGAAAACTCTTATGATTTCACAATTTAGGGATATAATGGCTCAAACATGGACTGAATTTCCACTAGAACTATGGCACACACATCAAGAGTCTCACTAGAGAAGATGATTGTGTAGTTGGTTAAGGAAAGCAGTAGATGCGAAGACACTTTTCTCAGGGGATGTTCACTACACTGTGAAGGAGGGAGGACTCATGCATTGCACAATTTTATTTTGCAAGCAGGTTAAGGAGGTCCTTGTAGTTAAATCGAAGAGATCCATGCACTATGCAAGGTAAAAATAATAAAAACTCAATACAGTGAGTCAGTACAAGAAACAAGGGTTTGTGACCATGCTTTAAAGGTTCTCAATGTGCAATCACAGGAGATGACCTTGAGGAAGAATCAATGCATAATTCTAGAAGGAAGAGAGATGATCAATGAGGCTCATCAATAGACAATGCTCATCACCTAGAGGAGGGTTCATGCATTCACAATTTGCATTGGGTAGGAGGACCAAAAATAAATCTAAAATGTTTAAATGTGGTACTAGTAGAGTAAGAGAAGGAAAATCATCTGAACAAGACTCAATGATCAAAATTTGGATTAGGGGAAAAAATTTGCCAAAATTTCAAAGTGCTCAGAATCGCACCAAACTAGAACTGTTAGAAAATTATATATTACAGAGCAATGCAACACATAAAATATGTGGAAAATACAAGCACACAAAACACATCAAACCAGAGAGACACAGATATACGTGGTTCACCCAGTTTGGGCTACGTCCACCCCGAACAACCAGTCCTTCCTTTCTATTATCCAGCAAAATGAAGAGACAAAACCTATAGCAGATCCACTGTAATATCCTCTGTTCTCTCTCATAGTCTCCCTATCTGTTTCCCGCTCAGAGAATACACATGTAATACATAGCCGCAATACAATACCCTCATACAAAGAGAGGGGTTGCCTTCTAGGGAAAAAAAACCTAAACTAAACATAACTTTTAACGTCAGATCATCCGCTTAATGAACGACCCAAATTGACTAGAAATTACTATACTTTTACAAGGCAATTTTACATCTGTTTTTAGCTTTGGGGGTGCTGCCCCCGAAACCCCCTACCAGGAGGGGGCTCCATAAAGTCGTTGCTGCCCCCCCTGGACCCCCCACGACAACGATTAATTTATGGGCGGCATTGCTGCCCCATTTAAGGTACAGGGGTCCAATGCTATGATACAAAGTAAACAAGAGAATCAGGCTCCACACCCAACAATCTCCCACTTGGAGACTGATTGTAGCAACTCCACCGTTGCTTCATTTGCTAGACAATGACTCCTCTTTGGACCTGGTTGTTTCTCATCTTCATCGTCATCCTTGAATACCAATTGAAACTAAGCACATTCTCAGTTTTTCCCTGGTTACAACTTTTGTTAGCATATCTGCAGGATTCTGGCTAGTGTGTATCTTTTCCAGCTTCAACTCTCCATCTTCCAATACTGACCGTATGAAAGGGTACTTGAGATTTATGTGTTTAGTCCTGGAATGAAATGCTAAGTTATTTGCAAGATGAATGTCACTTTGGCTATCACTGTATAGCGTGCCCATATCATGCTTCTTACCCAATTGATCCATAAACCTTTGTAACCAAATCATTTCTTTACTAGCCTCTATAGCAGCAACATACTCTGCTTCTGTTGTTGAAAGTGCAACAACACTTTGGATTTTTGAAACCCAACTAATAGTTGTTCCACCTATAGTAAATACATATCCTGTAGTGCTCCTCCTGTTATCTCTGTCACCTGCCATATCTGCATCAACATATCCCTGTAGAGCAATGTTTGAACCACCAAAGCATAATGCTTGATTTGTATTACCTCTCAAATATCTGAGAATCCATTTTACTGCCATCCAATGTTCTTTTCCTGAATTATTCATGTACCTTCTTACAACTCCCACTACATGTGAAATATCAGGCCTTGTGCAGACCATTGCATACATTAGAAAGCTTCAATTGTCGATGCATATGCGAGACTTTAGACATATAATCCATGTCTTCTGGGTCTTTGGGCACATCTCCTTACTAAGTTTGAAATGGCTAGCAAAAGGTGTACTAACTAGTTTTGCATTGTGCATATATTAAATCTTTTCAACACCTTTTATATGTACTCATTCTGAGACAGTGTTAATTTTTGATTTTTCCTATCTCTGGTTATTCTCATACCAAGGATATGTTTTGTAGCTCCCAAATCCTTCATTGCAAATGAATTTTCCAATTTTTGTTTGTGCACATTTATTTCCTACATGTTAAACCCTGCAATAAGCATGTTATCTACATACAATAATAGTATAATATAGCTGCCATCATTTTGCTTTTTCAGATAAACACAATGATTAGAGTGACATCTAGTATAACCTTGTTCCAGTACATACAAAGCTGGTCAAATTTTACAGATACCACTACCTTGGAGCCCATTTTAAACCATACTAAGCTCTTCTTTTTAACCTTCACACCAATTTTTCTTTCCCCTTTGACCTCATATCCTTCGGTTATTGCATGTATATCTCTTCCTCCAAATCTCCATGGAGAAATGTTGTCTTTACATCTAGCTGTTCAAGATGTAAAATCTTCTGCGTCGCTACAAGACTTAAGATAGTTCGAGTGAAGTCATCTTAACAAAAAGGAGAAAATATTTCATTAAAAGTCAATACCTTTCTTCTCGTGCACCCCTTCTCACCACAAGTCTAGCTTACGTCACTTGTTTTCCCTCAATCTTCTTCCTCTAAGCCCTGTAAACCCATTTATTCCCGCAATTTAGTTTTACACCGTGTGCAACCCGACTAAGTCCCAGAGTCTAGTTATGCATTAAGGAGTCCATCTCTTCTTCCATGGCTAGCTCCCACTTCTTCTCTGCTTTCAACTCGCATTTTCTTCTTCATAACATTCGGGTTCACTCGAGAATCGATCGACAATAAATAATATAATGAAGGAGAGTATCGTTAGTGAGGGTCTACGTATCCTAGTAGATACTTCTAACACCACTTCTCGGTGTTTGAGGTGCCCTGTTGCTATTGTGGTGGTTGCTTCTGCATTTGTGGTTGTTGATTATTCTTATTTTCGAGCACCTTTACTTTTTCGGTTATCTCATCGAGATTGTGTATTCCTTGCTTTCTTTTCCCTGTTTCTTCTTCCCATGACTTATTCTTGATACAAGACCTTTTCATTGAATATTACATCTCTTCTCCTAATGATTTTGTGATTTTTCAGTAATTATATGAAGTGTGATAATCAAACCATTAACACCTGATATCCAATAAAGGTATCACTTTCTTGAGTTTGCCTCAAGCTTTGTTCTATTTTCTTTATTAATATGGATAAGGCCCTCACAACAAAGGCTTTAAAATAATAATGTAGTTTACCTCTACTTGTCCATGCTTCCTCTAGAAGATACCACCATCTAAGTGAACTTGAAAGGTCCTATCGTTATAGTAGATAAACAACGGTATCTACAACATCTTGCCATCAAAATTGTGACGGGCAACTACATGCAATCTCATGCGTACCTTGCACGCTCCAGATGATTATTCTTGTTCATCCTTCTGACACCTACCATTTTCTTGTAGAAAAGTGTTCTTGGAACTATCTTCTCTCTACGAATTCCCATGCTCACGAATAGTACCTATCAAACTCTTTGCTACAATATTCACCTCCATTGTACGTCCCAAAGACACTTCAACTCTCTTCCCTATCTCAATCTCAGCCCAAACTTTCCATTTTCTTTAGAAAGTATCGAGATACATCATTGATTTATTTTGAATACAATAAATCCAAGTTTTTCTAATTGCATCATCAATAAAGCGTAACATAATAGCGAGAGCCACCGAGAGATGATACCCGGAGTCGGGTCCCCATACATGCAGTATGCACAAGCTCCAATTTTTCTCTTCTTTTCTTTTTCCCAACTGCGAGAAATCCGACTCTCTTTTGTTTTCCATAAATGCAATTTTCCATGAAATCCAAATCAACATTCTTCAAACTCCGGCAACAAATTTCTTGAGTGAAGAATCTTCATCCTCTTCTCACTCATGTGTCCAAGCCTATGATGCCATAATGCTCGCATCCGTCCTTTGGAAGTTAAAGCATTAATAGAGTTAGAAATACCATTGCATAAATACTAATGTACCAACCTTTTCGCCTTTTGCTATTACTCGGGGCTCCTTTGGTGACCTTCCAAGATTTATCTATGAAAGTTGTCACACAACCTTCACCGCCTAATTGCCCTCTATGAAATCACATTTTTCTTTAGATCCTGGAACATGCCTTACCTCCTTTAATAGCCCATTGGTTTCCATTCTACTTGTTTTCACAAGAACCTTACCCATTCCAACAATTTTATAGGGTTTATCATCACCCAAACGGACTTGTCCAAAATCTCATGAACATAGTCATGAAAATATTTCTTATTAGGTGTGGCATGGAATGAGGCCCTGAATATACTACCCGGGGAATCAAAGGTAACATTTTCGAAAGAAAGAATCAAAGCATCTTGTAACACATCACCTGTCACATTTTCTTCATGATTGTTTTCTTGTTGCACATCTCCTTCTTTTCCCTTATGAGATCTATAGTCTTTCTTTAGGTGTCCTTTCTTTCTGCATTTCGGCCACACTATCCCCAATCTATAGACTTGGATACGCCTTTTCTTGATTTACTACGATATCCTAAGCTCTTTTCCTCTTTCCATTCTCCCTTCCCCTAGTACTCGCACTCAAATCATTACCCGATGTCTCAATGGAGCTTTTCCCGTTGCATTTCCTCGCTAAGGATAGCACCGACAACATCATCGAAACTTTAAAGTACTAGATGCTAGAGACAGAGTTACTAATGGCCATTACTAAAACCATTCCAACTCTGCGGCAATGAGCACAAGAATAGCATGAGCTCTAACTTCATCATCAAAGTTTACCCCTACAGTAACTTAAGCGTCTGACTGGTGTATTAGACAAATCATTTAAATGGTCTGCAATAGATCCACCTTCCGAGCATCTTCATATTAAATAGTTGTTTCTTAAGAAATACCTTGTTTCGAGGCCGAGGAGTTTTTCATATAGTTTTGCCAACATCTTTCGCATGAAAACCCTCATTGTTGTTGTCCTTGAAATATTGAAGGCGGCGACGCCAAGGCACAAATGTGCGCACGTTATGAGTGCGTTTCATCGAGAATATTCCATTCAAATGCCTGTCGTGGCCTCCGGGGGCTTCTTTGTTTTTCCACTCAATGGTAGGTACAAATATTTATGATATAGATAATATTCCATACTGCATCTTCCACAAAGTGGGGAAGTTTTGGGCGCGATTAAATTTCTGACCCTAAACTTACCATCTTTCGCCATGGCTGCTCCCAATCAGAACCGGGAACCCTTCTTTCTGCAAGTAAGTTTATCGACCCAAATATACCTTTGGCTGCGATTACGATTGCTAGAAAATTATATATCTAAGATGTAATGCAACACATAAAATATGCGGAAAATACAAGCACACAAAACACATAAAACCCGAGGAGAGACACGGATATACGTGGTTCACCCGCCATTAGGAGCTACATCCTCACTGAACGGCCAGTCCCTTCCCTTTCTCTATTATCCAAAGAAAATGAAGAGACAAAACCTATAGTAGATCCTCGTAATATCCTCTATTCTCTCTCACTTTGTCTCTATCTATTTCCCGCTCGGAAGGAGAATACACATGTAATACACAGATTTCGTAATACAATACCCTCATGACAGAGAGGGGTTGCCTTCTAGGGCAAAGAGCCTAAACTAAACATAAATTTTAACGTCGGATCATGCTCTAATGAACGGCCCGGATTGACTAGAAATTACTATACTTTTACAAGGAAATTTTACATATTGTTTTTAGCTTCAGGGGCGCTGCCCCCGAAACCCCCCGCTAAGGGGGGGCTCCATAAAGTCGTTGCCGCCCCCCTGGACCCCCCATGACAGCGATTAATTTATGAGCAGCATTGCCACCCCATTTAAGGTACAGGGGTCCAATGTTGTGATACAAAGTAAACAAGATAATCAGGCTCCACACCCAACAAGAACAACCAGATCGGGCATGTTGCCAAGAATCCATCACAATTCATTTCACTCAAAACAAAGTTTTTATGAGGAAGTTAGAGACCGTTGGTCAGCATGTCAAACATGTGAATTTAAAAAAAGAGAGGGCCAAACAGGGTCAAAGGAAAAAAAAAAGGGTTTTCCTCCATTTTGCCCAATGAAATTGTGACAAGTGTCACTACAAGATTCGTTGGTCAAGTTTGGATGGTGAATTTTTTTTTGTGTCTCCTAAGGTCGAATTTGATTTTTTTTTTTTTATATAGCTGGAATAGTCCAACTAGAGGCAGGCACATGGTGCAACCAGGGGCTGCCGCGTGCCCCCTATAGTGGACCAAGGGCAAGGCTAAATTTAATATGGTGGTCGAAATTTTTATACAATTCCAAAGTCCGAATTATTAATATCAAAGGTCCGTTGGGCATTATATCCATAGTCTGAATTTCAATGTAATTACAAAAGTTGGATATGCATATATCGAAAGATAGACTTTTTATCAAGTCCAAAGGTCATACTATATAGTTTGGAGCAAAATTATTAACAATGACTGGGCGAAGGTCGGGGCTAGACCCCACGACCTTCCCCAAACAACGCACCATATTGACCATCATACCACAAATTAGTTCTTATTTATATATGCCCACGACTTATATTTCAAGTCACAGAGTTCATCTGACGAGGAAATGGAGGGGGCTAGCCCCCTCCCCACACGACCATACTCCATAACCAAAGGTGGAGTAGAGATTTTTAATGCTAAAAATTAATTTTTAAGTGCCGGTTTAATTACCCATAACCCCTATGTTTAGCGCTAATCTAAATGCTAATGCAGGTTTAGGATTAAAACGCGCTTACTAGCGCATTTAACTACACATTGTCTGTTAGTTAATCCAATTAAAATTAATTAAAAGTAGTTTAAAATGGCAGAGAATATGACAGAGCCCCAAACTCGGCACCAACTCCAAATTTGGTGGCCTTAACTGGAGTCATCTCCAGATTTAGTGGAGATTTCCTAGGCCAAACTGGTTTGGCCATAACTTTTGCAAAATTCGACCAAAATGGGAGCAAGAAGAGTCATTCCTAGATGATTTTGATGCTTTGAGCATGATGGTGCAAGTTGTAGAGGTGTTGGAGCACTTATGAAAGTGGTGTTTCCACTTTGAAGATTAAATAATCTTAGGGCCACCAGGAGAGGAGGTCATGCATAGATCAGCTGAAGACCATTTTCAGAGATTAGAATCTATTTTGAGGTTTTTGGGTCTTTTGAAGCCAATGGAGCAGGTGGAAAAGGCATTGGAGCAATATAGGTGCATGTAATCATACAATTTACCATTAATCCCAAGAGGGCCTAGACAGTTGAAGCAAGTCCATGGAGATGTAGCCTAGGAGGGGTGAAATCCGTTATCAGCTATTGTGTAATGTGTTTTTTGTGAATTATTACTCTGCAATTTATTTGTTTTACATGTGTTTTTAACAACTCATTAATTCATAAATTTCTCATAAAAGACACTTGAACTTGACACATAAACCCCTTCACAATTGGCTAACTTGAGACGATCCTAAACACATTTATTTTTAACTGATGAGGGAGCTAGCACAACAAAACTAGTTTTCCCATATTCAGATCAAGTTGGTATCAGAGAAAAAATTTAGCTCATTTTAGCCAAGGTTAGCTAGAAGAATCAACTATTGGTTTTTAATTTGTGCAAGGATAATTTAACTGTGTGCAAGTTTATGTGTTTGAAGAGAATGTAAATATTGAGAGCTCAATTCTCAAATCATAACAAAGAATATTTTTATGCATTACAAGTGTGATGGCATCTTCATCAAGCATTGTTTCTATTAAATCTTCCTTAGCAAAGCTCTTTTATAAATAGATGTTGTTGAAGCTCTACATCATGAATGATATGGTGCAAGAGATGTATAAAGATAAGAGGGAGAGCATTACACTTCAAGAGTAGTTGATTGCCATGATGGAAGAGAAGCAAGAACTTCTTGAAAATATGCAAGAGATGGAGACCCAACTCCATATTACAAATGAAAACCTATCAAGGTTGCATGAGATGGAGACTCAAATCCATGATGCCAAGGAAACTTTCTCCAAGTATGTGCATGAGTATGGAATTCAATTTTATCTTCTATTCTTCTCAATATGAATGTGTAGGTGCTTTTGAAAGAAACACTAGAGGAATAGCATCCAAATTATTGATGAAAATGGGCTATGAAGGTAAAGGATTGGGCAAACATGCACAAGGCATATTTGATCCAATTGTTGTTGAGGAAAGGCCTAGGTATTTGGGGCGTGGTTATGGACAGACATGATGGATAATGCTCCAAAGCCAAGGAGGAAAATGAAGGTGTTCCAAGAAGGACTTTAATTTCATGTTCATTACCTCAATATTGTGAGGTTTGTGTTCATGAGGAATGCAAAAAAATTTCACCCACTTTGCAAGAAGATACTCATACGAATGCGGTTAATGAGAATGGAAAACAAGAGGATGTTGAAAGATCTAAAATCATTGAAGCAATTGTTGGTATTATGAAGAAAGCCACTACCTCATCAAATTCATCTCTTCAAGAAGGCGACAAAGGTGAATTTTTGAGGTATAAATATGCCTATTAATCAAGTTTTTATTATTATGATAAACATGGTAAATATTCACATAATATTACGAGAAATTTTACATGTTCCTTTTGTGAGTTTGAATAACCATAATGTTTCAAAGTGTTGGAATAAGATAGCCATGCATAAGAAACTTTCTAAAAAAAGGGAGGCGGGAATGCCAAACGTCCATTAAGACAATGAAAACCATGTTGAAAAGAAGATGCAATTGTTTTGCACTCATTGCCATAAACAAGGTCATCTTGTAGAAAATTGTTGGACTTTGTATCCAACAGAGTCATCCTACGACATTTGAAGAAGGTGGAAAGAGATCTTGACAAGAATGGAAAAAGAGGATTCCATAATTGATGTGGGTCAAGATGATACACATGATGAAGTGCAAAGTCGAAAGAAGTGCCATTCAAATGGTTTGGTACGAGATGGTTAGATTTCTTATCCAATTATTTATGCCTTACATGCCTTTTGATGATTGAATGCACTTATTTTTCATGTTGAAATTATGTTGCATGTTTATTCTTGGAAGGTGTTTGAGAAGTGGAGTATGTTGACTCACTTTTTTTATCATGTATGTATGTCATCTTGAGAGTGTTGATAATTTGTACATGCATGATAGTTGACTTGTCTTTGGTTGATGAGTTTGTACACCAATATGTAAACTAGTACATGTATATGTTCACACGATGTGAAATTTATTGCTTTGAAAGAGGCGCAAAAGGATATGTCGTCAAGTTATGTTTCTTGCATGATGTGTTTTTCGCATTGATGGTTGTGTTGTGAAAAGATGTCGCGCGAGAATTTTGGGAAGGATCCACTCTTGAGAGAGAGGCTCATAATTAGCCTTCATTCTCAAAAAATTGCATGAGTAGCATGTCAATACTCTGGAGGATGATAGAAAGAGGGACAAGATGCTAAAAATATTGTAGCCAAAAGCAGTAGCCATTGTAGACCATTTGATGTGTTGACACCAAGAAGTGAAGGGAGATGGCGAATGTGTTCTTCCAAATGTGGGAATTCGAGAACTTGAGAGGTAAAAGAATGGTCATTTATTTTCTTTTAATTACTAATGTTGGAAATAATTGTCATAGTTCACTCAGATGGGCTTAACTTGGGAAAGTGGTTTCCAAGGAGCAGCTTGCATTGAATTCATGTGTGTGCAAAGGAGGAACATGATTCTCAGTGGGAAGGCTATCAGTTAGTTTTCCAAGAACTGAGGGATCACTTGTTGAAAATGCAACAAGATGATGGAGCTTAGTGAAATGAAGTCACCTTCACTAAGTGGGCCCGCAGGCTATTTTTGGCGCAAAGTCTATTTTTAGACATATGGAGCATGGTCTAGGAGTTGTAGGATTCTATTCTTGGATGATTGGTTGAGTTGGTGAAAATAGATGGACCTCTATTTTTAGACATTGGGCGGTTTCTATTTTTAGACTGCCGGGCTAAAAATAGAACAGTCGAATATTATTAGCTCTTAATAATATTTGGACTATAAACATTATCTTATTCTCTTGGTGCACTTCAGTTTGAGCTACGGATGTGGCCCATGCAGCTGACAGAAGGAATTACGCTATTCCTAGGGGTTTGGTTGAGCTAATGCATGGTTGACTTCAGTTAGACTCATGTGGCAGAGTTTTGGTGGAGTTGATTGAGGAGTTTATGGAGTTGTGTTTGGGTTAACTTAGTTGAACTAGTTGTATTTAGTTTAACTGGCTAATACACTAGAGATGAGTTGTGTGAATTAATTATTAATTAATTCACTAATTATTAACTCATTATTCAACTAAAGAACACATCAGTTAACACCAGTGCATGGACAGTTCAGTGAAGACCAGTGGAGGAGATAGGTGAAAGAGCCGGTTTGCTATTAGTTGTGACATTAGTTGTGCATGAGATTTGCACAAGAATTGGAGGAGATTTCCCATGAGGATTGCGCAGATCAAGCCAAGGAGATTCGAACTTGGATCTCTCATTATTGCAGCTTGGATTGCGTAGTAGAGGCATGCAAATAGAGGAGGAGTTTTGAACCCGTGACTTGTTCAAAACTGATCTAATTTTGTGTGTAACTTTTATGAGATAGTACTGAGTACTTGTGAGGAGTATTGTGCTATGTATTGTTACATGTTATCTTCCATATAATATACAAAATAGCTGGGGTTTTTCAGCTATAAGCTTTCCCCATACATACTGCGTTATATGTGTGATGATCTGATGTTCTTATGATCGCATACCGCTTGTTTTATTCCGCATGTGATGATTAATTTGTAGAAGAGGTTATGTGTTATGCATGCAATTCGAATTGATGTGTGACCAGGATAATCTCAGCGAATAAACTTCATTATTCAGAAAATTTCTACATGGTATCAGAGCGAAATTAATCGTCAAGATCTATTACGGTGATTGCATTTTATTTCTATAGGCAGAGTCTGTAGCACGGGCTAGGTAGCCTTCGGATTCATCCTTCTTTGGAAGGTGAAAGGTCTGGTAAATTCCCCTACAGTCGATCTCTGATTTAGAAATAATTTTTTCTCAAGTGTAGATCGGAAGCGGTTGATTTTTTAGCTTGTGGAATTCGAATTTGTAGATTTGTCTTCTTGGTGTCGTAGCGAAGATGTCTTTCAATGGATTGCGACTGGAGTATGCTCTTGAAGGAAGCTCGAATTATGTTGCATGGAAGGAAAAGATGGAGGCCATGTGAGATGATAATGGGTTGTTGGAATTCGTAGAGAAAGAAGTTCCAAAGCCTGCTGATGCTGCTCAAGTTGAGGCTTGGCAAAAGAAGATGGAAAAATGTCGAAGGATTCTGTTGGAGGGCGTAAAGGATCACATTGTATCCAGCCTGCATGGAAAAGATTCTCCATACTCTATGTGGAAAGCGCTGACAGATCTATTCCAGACCAAGAGCGACCAGAGGAAGTTGGCGCTCAAGGATAAACTCAGGAACATTAAGATGGAGAAAGGCGACAATATCACCAAATACCTCACGAAGTTCGTCCAATGCAGGGATGAGCTGGGAAGTGTGGGGGTGACTGTCAATGATGAGGACTTGGTGGACCTGGCTCTCCTTGGTCTTCCGCAGAGTTGGCATTCCTATCAGGACTCTGTCAATGGTCGGGAGAAATTGCCAGGATGGGAGCAACTGTGGTCAGATCTCATGCAAGAGGAGATAAGGAGGAATACCAGGGACGGATCTTCATCAAAGGCAACTGATGAAGAAAACTACGCTTTGGATGCCAAAGCAAAGAAGGGGAAGAAGAAATCTTCTCAATCCGGTGCAAAAGGCAAGAAGCAACAAGACATGTCCAAGGTGAAGTGCTTTCACTGTCACCAACACGGACATTATGCCACAAATTGTCCGCAGAAGAGGAAAAACAAGAAGGCTGGTGGATCTGCAGCAGGAGAGGCCTTAGCCTCGCAGTTCGAGCTAGATTTTTCGCTGATCGCATGCTTGGTATCAAGTGTGATGGGTTCAGTGTGGTTCTTGGATAGTGGTGTGTCTTTTCACATGACTGGAGATCAATATTTGTTTACAGATCTGGATGAGAAAGATCTTGGAGTGCACATCGAGATGGGCGATGATGGTAGATACAGTGCGACTGGTATCGGTACCATTTCCTTTGAGATGGATTCTGGTAAACCCTTCGTATTGAAGGATGTGATGCATGTTCCCGGATTGAAGAAGAATCTGATCTCTGTGGCGATGTTGGAAGACAAGGGGTATGATGTGGTCTTCAGCGAAGGAAAGGCTTTCCTGCATAGTAAGAAAACTGGAGAAACCCGGAAGATAGGGGTTTGAGTCAAGAACCTTTATCAGTTTCAAGTAGATGGCTGCGCAGCAATGGCATGCAAGGCGGGAGAAGTGGTGAGCTGGGATGATGGCGAGTTATGGCACCGGAGATTGGGCCACCTTCACCATGGAGCTTTGAAGATACTGCAGCAGATTTCTACTGGGCTTCCTAAGGGTACACTTGTGCAGTCAGATCAGTGCAAGGGATGTACCTTAGGAAAATTTGTGAAAGCCACCTTTCACGAGAAGGATAGTCGCGCCGCGACGATCCTTGAGAGAGTTCACATAGACGTGTGTGGTCCTTTCTCAGTAGCTTCGACAGCAAAGCACAAGTACTATGTGATCTTTGTTGATGATTTCTCTCAGAAGTGCTGGATCTTCTTCATGCAGAAGAAGAGCGAGACATACTCTAAGTTCTGTGAGTTCAAAGCACTGGTCGAGAAGGAATCGGGGAAGAAGGTGAAGGCTCTTAGGAGCGACAATGGTGGTGAATTCATCTCTGGCGAGTTCAAGGACTTTTGCAGTGCATAAGGGATTCGAAGAGAGCTCATAGCTCCCCATAGCCCACAGCAGAATGGGGTTGCTGAGCAGAAGAATAGAACGATCGTGGGTGCTGCACGAGCGATGTTGCATGATCAGGGCTTACCCCTTCACTTGTGGGATGAGGCATGCAATACTGTAGTATATGTGTAGAATCGTTTTCCTCACAAGGTACTTGGCATGAGTACACCCGAGGAGGCATTTTCTGGAAAGAGGCCTGACATTTCCCATTTGAGGATTTTTGGTTCTCCGGTTTATGTGCATGTAACCAAGGATGCCAGGAAGAAGCTGGATCCGACCACAGAGGTTGGAATATTTGTGGGATACATTGATACACCCCACAACTATCGAGTGTATTTTCTAGACAGTTGCAAGACTGTTGTGCGACGGGATATCAAATTTCAGGAGGAGAAAGCCATGCAGTGTTCGCTTGAGAGGGAGCCACACTTGCATGTAGAGGAGGAGCTGTTAGCTCCCAAGGATGAGTCTTAGGATGTGGATCAGCCACAAGATTAGGTTCATGGAATGGAAGAGTCCACTCATGCAACGCCAACCATTAGAGGGCAGAAGCGCACTACAGAAGCTGAGCGACTGGCTCAAGATGCAGAGAAGGTTGTAGGACCACCTACAACACAGCGCAGGCAGAGACAGTCACCGGACCGGTACACTGGATACATGGCTCTTATGAGAAAATGTGTCATGACGGAGCCATCCTCTTTCAAGGAAGCTGTGGAGGAACCCGTATGGGTAGATGCCATGATTGAAGAATATGATTCGATCGTCAGAAACAGTGCATGGGAGATTGTCCCAAGACCGGAAGGGAAACCAGTGGTAGGTTCAAGATGGATCTACAAAGTGAAGCAAGCAGCTGACGGGAGTGTGGAAAATTACAAGGCAAGATTTGTTGCCCAAGGATTTTCACAGATAGAGGGAGTTGACTATGAGGAGACCTTTGCACCTGTCGCAAGGTATTCCTCCATATGGGCGATCCTTGCTCTCTCAGCGCAGATGGGGTGGCACATCCATCAGATGGATGTGAAGACTGCGTTCCTCAATGGAGTCATTGAGGAGGAGGTGTACATAGAGCAGCCTGAAGGTTTCGAGATCTTCAGCAGTGAATCGCATGTGTGTAGACTCAAGAGAGCACTGTATGGGTTGAAGCAAGCACCTCGTGCTTGGTACACTCGGATAGACAGTTATTTCACCGGACTTGGATTCTCCAAGAGTGAGGCAGATCCTAACCTATACCATATTGTGGTGGAGGGGAAGTTGTTGATCATCGTACTGTATGTAGATGATTTGATTCTGACGGGTGATGAGATATTGATACTTTCATGCAAGGAGGATCTTGCTAGAGAGTTCAAGATGAAGGACTTGGGCCTCCTTCATTATTTCCTGGGATTGGAGATCTGGCAGCGCAGTGGTGGACTATTTGTTTCTCAGGGTAAGTATGCCTGGGAGATTCTGGAGAAGTTCAACATGCATGGCTGCAAGCCTGTTGATACTCCTCTTCCTGGAGGTTGGAGGAAGGGGGATGCTACTTCAGCGGAGGTAGTGGATGCCACTGTCTATCGACAGCTGGTGGGGTCGCTTATGTATCTGGTCAATACATGACCCGATATATGCTATGCTGTTAACTAGCTTTCGCAAGCTATGGTTAAGCCTACCAAGCTCTTCTGGAAGGCAGGCAAGCATGTATTGTGTTATCTCAGTGGCACATCGGGATATGGACTGTGGTACAGACAAGAGGATGAGGTGAGGCTTTCTGGCTTCACAGATGTAGATTGGACAGGGAGCCCAATGGACAGAAAGAGCACATCTGGAGGGATCTTCAGCATCGGGTCGACAAAATTTTATTGGTACAACAGGAAGCAGAGATCCATGGCACTCAGTTCAGCAGAGGCCGAGTACATGGCAGCAATCTTGGCTGCATGCGAGGCTATATGGATGAGGAAGATCCTGGTCGGGTTGTTCGAGTCACACTTGGAGCCTACTGTGATTTATTGTGATAACCAGAGCTGCATCAAGCTCTTGGATAATCCAGTATTTCATGATAGATAAACACATCGACATCAGGTACCATCATATCAGAGACTGTGTTCAGCAGAGGATCATGTTGCTATCATATATTCCCACGGAGGATCAGGATGCAGACATCTTGACGAAGGTGCTCACCAGGAGAAAATTCGAGTTCCACAGAGGCAGGATAGGGGTTGCAGATAATCCATATCTTGCTGAGAGGGAGTGTTGAAAATGCAACAAGATGATGGAGCTTAGTGAAATGAAGTTGCCTTCACTAAGTGGGCCCGCAGGCTATTTTTGGCGCAAAGTCTATTTTTAGAATATGTTTATTTTTAGACATATGGAGCATGGTCTAGGAGTTGCAGGATGCTATTCTTGGATGATTGGTCGAGTTGGTAAAAATAGATGGACCTCATTGGGCAGTTTCTATTTTTAGACTGCCGGGCTAAAAATAGAACAATCGAATATTATTAGCTCTTAATAATATTTGGACTATAAACATTATCTTATTCTCTTGGCGCACTTCAGTTTGAGCTACGGATGTGGCCCATGCAGCTGACAGAAGGAATTATGATATTCCTATGGGTTTGGTTGAGCTAATGCATGGTTGACTTCAGTTAGACTCATGTGGCAGAGTTTTGGTGGAGTTGATTGAGGAGTTGATGGAGTTGTGTTCGGGTTAACTTAGTTGAACTAGTTGTATTTAGTTTAACTGGCTAATACACTAGAGATGAGTTGTGCGAATTAATTATTAATTAATTCACTAATTATTAACTCATTATTCAACTAAAGAACACATCAGTTAACACCAGTGCATGGACAGTTCAGTGAAGACTAGTGGAGGAGATAGGTGAAAGAGTCGGTTTTCTATTAGTTGTGACATTAGTTGTGCATGAGATTTGCACAAGCATTGGAGGAGATTGCCCATGAGGATTGCGCAGATCAAGCCAAGGAGATTCAAACTTGGATCTCTCATTATTGCAGCTTGGATTGCATAGTAGAGGCAGGCAAATAGAGGAGGAGTTTTGAACCCGTGACTTGTTCAAAACTGATCTAATTTTGTGTGTAAATTTTATGAGATAGTACTGAGTACTTGTGAGGAGTATTGTGCTATGTATTGTTACATGTTCTCTTCCATATAATATACAAAATATCTGGGGGTTTTTAGCTATAAGCTTTCCCCATACATACTGCGTTATATGTGTGATGATCTGATGTTCTTATGATTGCATACCGCTTGTTTTATTCTGCATGTGATGATTAATTTGTAGAAGAGGTTATGTGTTATGCATGCAATTCGAATTGATGTGTGACCAGGATAATCTCAGTGAATAAACTTCATTATTCAGCAAATTTCTACATCACTTTGGTACAACAAGGTGTTTTATCAGTCAGCAAGCAGCTAATGAGTGTTGGATTGGGTTAGTAGCAAAAGCAGGACATTGGTTGAAGCACCAAGCCATTTGCAAGGCAATGCATGTCAGTGAACCCAAGTGGTTGTCATGGAGATTTTTCCAAGTAGAATCAAGTTGATAGAACATGGGAAGGAGAAGGGTATTCATCTCTTATCAGATAACCAGCTTTTGTGGGTCCAAAAGACTGTCAGTGGGAAGGAGTGATCAGAATGTGGATTGGGGGCAAAAATTTTCCAAAATTTCAAAGTTCTCAAAGTTGCACCAAACTAGAACGAACAAAATAGGCCCGTCGCTAGGAATCCGTCGCAATTCGTTTCACTCAAAACGGAGTCCATATGAGGAAGTCAGAGCCTGTTGATCATCATGCCAAACATGTGAATTTAAAAAAAAAAAAAGGTCAAATAGGGTCAAAGGAAAAAAAATTGGGTTTTCCTCCATTTCACCCAATGACACTATGACAAGTGTCACTACAGGATTCTTCGGTCAATTTTGGATGGTGAATTTTTTTTTGTGTCTCCTAAGGTCGAATTTGATTTTTTTTTTATATGGCTGGAATAGTCCAACTAGAGGCGAAGACGTGGTATAGCCAGGGGCCGCCATGTGCCCCCTATGGTGGACCAAGGTCAAGACTGAATTTCATATGGTGCTCGAAATTTTTATACAACTCCAAACTCTGAATTATTAATATCAAAGGTCCATTGGGCATTATATCCACAGTTTGAATTTCAATGTAATTACAAAGGTTGGATATGCATATATCCAAAGTTCAAATTTTTATCAAGTCCAAAGGTCATACTGTATAGTTTGGAGCAAAAGTATTAACAACAACTAGGCGGAGGTCATGGCTTGATCCCACGACCTCCCCCAAACAACACACCATACTTACGATCATAACACAATTCGGTTCTTATTTGTGTATGCTCGCGACTTATATTTCAATTCACACAGTTCATCTGGCGGGGGAATGGAGGGGGCAAGCCCCCTCCCCATAGGACCATACTCCATAACCAAAGGTGGAGCGGATATTTTTAATGGAAGAGATTAATGTTTAAGTGCGGTTTTAATTACCCATAACCACTATGTTTAGCGCTAATCCAGATGCTAATGCGAGATTAAGATTAAAACACACTTAACACATTTAACTGTGGATTATACATTAGTTAATACAGTTTAAAATTAATTAATTGTAGTTTAAAATTGCAGAGAATTTGGTAGAGCCCCAAATTCGGCACCTAATCCAAATTTGGCAGCTTTAATTGGAGTCATCTCCTGATTTAGTGGAGATTTCCTAGGCCAAACTGTTTTGGAAATAAATTTTGCAAAATTCAACCAAATTGGGAGCAAGAAGAGTCATTCCTAGATTATTTTGATGCTTTGAGCATGATGGTTCAGGTTGAAGAGGCGTTGGAGCACTTCTGAAAGTGTTTTTTTCCACTTTTAAGATTAAAAAAGCTTAGGGCCACCAGGAGAGGAGGTCATGCATAGATGAGCTGAAGACCATTTTCAGAGATTTAAGAGTCTATTTTGAGGTTTTTTGGGTCTTCTAAAGCCAATGGAGTAGGTTTCAAATCCATTGGATCATGGTAGGTGCATGTAATCATACAATTGACCATTAATCCCTAGAGGGCCTAGCTAGTTGAAGCAATTCCATGGAGATGTAGCCCAAGAGGGGTGAGACCCATTATCATCTATTGCATAATGTGTTTGTTGTGAATTCTTTCTATGAAATTTATTTGTTGTACATGTGTTTTTAACAACATATTAATTCATAAATTTCTCATAAAAGACACTTGAAACTTGACACATAAACCTCTTCATAATTGGCTAACTTGAGACGATCCTAAACACATTTATTTTTAACTGATGAGGGAGCTAGCACAACAAAATTAGTTTTCCCATATTCATATCACTCAAACATATATCAACCACATGAATTCCATCAATACAAACAAGGGGAATGCATAGGATTCATGATCTATAATCACACCTTCAAATGATAGCAAAGTGACACTTATTTCTAAGTGAAACAATTGAAACGTAGCATTGCAACACTTAGAACGAAAGTTTATACCGTGAACAAGAAGTGTGTTGACTCATAGGAATGTGCCTAGTGCATATTTTTATGATATATAAGACCATATAATGTGGGAGCATGCGTTAGAGCCACCTTTAGTGATGTGCGAAGGTGTGACACATAAAGGAGTGAAAATGGTTAAGAACAACACTTGCGCTCATAAAAAAAGGTGAAAATGAAAATTTAAAAATATAACTAAATTTAAAGAGACCGATGCCAAAGAAAAGATAAAGTGAAAATGACACTTATTAAAGCGAAAAAAATTAAAAATGACAGTTGTGAAAGTGAAAGCAACACTAGTGAAAGCAAGAGTGTGCAAAAGCGACAATTGAGAAAAATCACTAGAATCATGAGGCAAATGCAACCAAAAGTGAGATGGATATTGTCAATGGAGAGTGTTCACTCACTGTCGACATAGGGTGCATAGTGCATTGTTCTTATGGATTGTGCAAGCACTATCAATAGTGACTGCGCAAGCCTTACTTTAAGGAGTTGTGCAATGCCTATCTAGGCTTGCATATAAACATTAGAGAAATTTTGAGGTATAAAATGGGCCTCCTAAAGAATATTATAAAATAATAGTGGAAATAATAAAATAAGATTATATTACATCAACAAATTTTAGAGGGAAAAAGGAAAGAAATATTTTTTCAACTCATATTTTCAACTTATGTCTCTATGGTTTTACCCAAATTTTGAGTGAGAGCAATTGTTGGATGCATAATTTAATTCCTCATCCAAGGAGTACCCATTTTGCATACTTTTGATGGACATGAAAAATGAGAAATACATGAAAAAATGTGATTGTAATAAAATTCTTCATGTATTTCTCATTTTCCGTGTAGCGAGGTCCATCAAACATATGCAATATGGGTAATCCTTGGATGAGAAATTAAATTCTGCATCCAACAAGTGCTCCCACTCAAAATTTGAGTAAAAACATAGGGAGATAAAGTGAAAAAGTATTTTTATTTTTAATTTTTTTTATCTTTTTACTTTTTTACTCCAAAAGTGGTGAATCATCCCCCACGGTTAATATAATCATATTGAATCCTATTTTTTCTTATAAAGTTGATTTTGATTGTAAATTTTTGTTTTAAGGCCCATTTTAAACCTCAAAATTTCTCTAATGGAAGTGCATTTTTGAATTCATCACAATTTGAGCATGTATCAGCAAGTGAATTTGACACTTAGAATTTGTGAAGAAGACTTGAGTGCTTGGAAAAAAATCAATCGACCATGAAGTAACCATGAAACAAAAGACTACGAAATCCTCAATAAGCTCCAAAATTCAAGTGTAGGAAAAATTTTGGAGGGTGTTTAACACAACGTCATCTAAGATTTAACCTCGATAGAGAAGACTTCTCTTTGGCTCCAAATTGGATCTATATTTATTCACTCCCTCTGGAGTTTTGGGATCCCAACATCCTTAAGAGAATTAGCCTATTATAGGGCATTTTCTGATGATCTTGGATACCAAATAGCAAGTTTAGTACACTTCTTATGCTCACCTCTGTGCTTACCTAGATATATTAAAAATCCTCCTAGCTAGCATTCAACTGAGTAGTGAAGAAAAAATTTGGGAATTGTGGAAAGGAAGAGGAGGTAAGGCACACAATAAACAAAAATAATTAACACACACAATAACACGAGTCATAGCTCTTTAATTGATCACACAAACTTGATTGATTACAATTGACTTGGTGAGGGGTATTTATACTTTTTTTACTGCTGACTCGCCTAAAATAACACGATATGAAACCACACACTAAATTCAACTATGAATTAACTCGACTTGAACTAATCTCTAAATTTATCCAAATTCCTCATGCAGGAGTAAGTAGCTATTTTAATACTCCCCCCTTAATTACGACTGCTAAACTAGGATATAACTCATAACACCTCAAACATGTCTGTTGGTCTATGTCTCAACTGGGCTGACAACACCCAAGTTTCTTCTATGAAACTCAAACACATCTTTTGATAATGACTTAGTAAATACATCCACCAATTGATCACTAGATTTACAAGGCTTCAAGTGAACTTCTCCATTACTCACAAGTTCTCTAATAAAATGATATCTAATATCAATATGCTTGTTATTTTGATGAAACACACTATTCTTGGATAGTGCAATCGTTGAGGTGTTGTCACAATATATTTTTCTTGATCCTTGTTGTTTCTTCTCGACTCCATCAAATAATCTTCTTAACCATACTTCTTGACATGATGTTGATGTTGCTTCTACATATTCTGCTTCTGCTAAAGATAGTGTTACAATAGGTTGCTTCTTAGATGCCCATGAAATCACACCTGAACCAAGATGGAACAAATAAGCAAAAGTGATGTTCCTATCATCCAAACTACCTGCAAAATCACTATCTGCATATCTAATCAAATCCTTCTTTTATGTACTTGCATACATTATGCCACAATCTCTAGTTCCTACTATGTATCGCAAAATTATTTTTCTTGCTCTCTAAAGTGTGTTTTTTGGAGTCTCCATAAATATGGAAATAAAACTCACTCCTTGCATAATATCTGGTCTTGTGGATGTGAGATACATAAGGCTTCCAAAAAATATTTTGAATAGAGTTGGATTGAGATCTGATCCTCAATCAACCTTACTTAACTTTTTACCTATTGGAACTAGTGTAGGGACAATTTTGTAATTTTCCATTCAGAAAATTTTCAACAAATCTCTAGCATATTTATTTTGACAAATAAAAATTCCTTTTTTCAGATTGCTCAAATTCTATGCCAAGAAAATATTTCAGAGACCAATATCTGTCATCTCAAATTTTTTAATCATGTTTGATTTAAATTCATCCAACTCAAGATCACCTGTTAAAATAATGTCATCAACATATACTCAAAAAATCAAAATCTCTCCTTGCTCATATACCTTTGTGTACAAGATAGGCTCAATGTTGCTTCTGCAAAATCCATTCTTGATCATGTAGCTATCAATTCTTCTATACCAAGCTCCAGGTGCTTGCTTGAGTCTATACAACGCTTTCTTCAACTGGTAAACTTTATCTTCTTTACCTTCAAACTCATAACCTCGAGGTTGCTGCACATAAATTTATTCTTCTAGAATTCCATTCACAAAGGTTGATTTCACATACATCTAATATACCTTCCAATAGTTCTGAGCTGTTTTGGCTATAAATTCTCTTACAGTACCCAATCTGGCTACCAGAGCAAACGTTTCTCGAAAATTTATTCCAAGTTTCTATGAGAATCCTTTTGCTACAAATCTTGCTTTAAATCTGTAAATTTCACCTTTCTCATTCAACTTTATCTTGTACACCCATTTTACACCAATGAGGTTTTTGTCTTCAGTAGATCAACCAAATCCCATGTATCATTTTTTTCAATAGATTCAATTTTTTCATCCATGGCTTGCACCCAATTTTCATCTCTGATTGCTTCTTCAAACGAAGAAGGTTGGAATGACAACAATGCAAAATGTGAACTAACATCCAAATCACCATAAAAATATTTCAGAATTCTCATTTTTCTGTTACCATTTCTTGATTCATCACCTGAATGATTGCTAGGATAATTCTAATCTGTTGATGCTTGAAGATCCATGTTGCTAAAAAATAATTTGGAGTCCTTGCCGGTGTCTGCTCCTGTGATTCTTGTTGCTCCTTCTCTGTTACATCCTCTTCCATCAATGGTGCTTGTGCAGAAACTGTTTTGTATACAATCCCATTCCATGAATCTTCTTCTTTGAACACAACATCTCTATTAATTATTGTCTTATTGGTGATAGGGTTATACAATTTGTTGACTACTCACTAACTAGTAAATATAGTTTTTCACTTTTATCATCCAATTTACCTCTTAGCTCTTTAGGCAGATGTGAATAACCTACACATCCAAACACTCTGATATGAGATACATTGCAAGACATAATTGACCATTCTTCTTCTGGTACTCTGTTCATCACTCTTTGCAGGTGATGTGTTTATAACATAAACAACACATGCACCTTTTATGCCCACTACTCATTAAACAAGTTTCTTCCTTTTATCATGCTCCTTGAAATATTCATAATGGTTCTATTCTTTCTCTCTGCTACACTATTCTGTTGCGGTGTGTACCATGAGCTAATACACATTCCTAAAAAACAATATATTTATTCATATGATATTTTTTAATTAGTCAATTTAATTAAAAAAAAAGCATAACTATTTTGAAGATAAATATGCAACTCGAATCTGAACTTAACTTATTTTAAAATAAACAAAAGCAGAAATATAAATCTATAATCATTTATATTTTATTTTATGATATAAATATTTTTATTTAATTTTTCTATCTTCAAAACAATCCCTATGAAGCTTTCCTCAAATCACTATCTTAATACAATATTATCACTTTTGAGAAAAAAATTAAAGTAAACTTGCACTCTTATAATGTTCATAGCAAACTTCTACTCTTAAAATGTTTGAATCGAATCGCGCTTAAACATGTATGAAAAAATATGAGAAAAACAACCCTTTTACATGATATAGGTATTAGAAAAATGGTTTCTATCACTATATTTATTATAGATCAGACTTTGATATATATTTATAAGAGCTATGAACCAAAAATTAATACTATATTATCACTTTTAAGAAAAACCTTAATGGAAACTTCCACTCTTAAAATGTTCATCACAAAGAATATAATCACTTTCACACATATATTGAAAATTTTGAGAAAGATAATCCTTTTACATGATACATGTATTAAAGAAATGGTTTATATCACTATCTTTCTGATACATCATAATTTTAGATCTATAAGTTCCCATTGGGATTTTTGAACAAAAACCAGCTCGATGGCAGGCCATGAATACACCATTTTTTGCTCGAAACAATTCAAAACATTTTTCCCAAAAGAACGATTAATTTTTTCAACAAACTATAGTTACAACCTACAAGAGCTCGTAGAAACGTAATGGCTAATATCCGTGGGAAGTTTTTAAAACTTTGAGAAAATATGATAGCAAGGAGAAAACTTTTCCCATGGAATTCTGCAAAAACTGTCCCAAATGATGTCATAACTACTGAAATAGACAAAGGGGAATGTAGCGGAGATAAGGTCATGAGGAGCAGTTTATTTATTCTTTTTTGAAGAGTTCAAGAATATACTCTAATGAAAGTCTGCATGAATGATTATTGTTATTATCATCCTTCCTACCCATACCCTGCATTGATGATCTTGTTGATTTTCTTGAAGAATTCATTATCATTACATCGCTATTACCACACCTGTCCGAGATTTTCTCCAACACAAGCGATGCCAAGGATCCCTCTCTATTGTTATGCACCACAATTTTAGAATTTATAAGTAGTTCAAACAACTCCTTCGCAGATATCACCACCTTCAATCAACTAATGCTACCCCCGCATGAACGAATCTAATTGATGAACACTACCCCGACTGAGCGGTTTAAAAAATTTAAATTTCAAATTTCTAATGGGTTTTTCAAATTCAAACTAGGAATTCAAATGAGCATTCAATTAATGTGTACAATGTATAATATACCTTTTACCCTTGCATTCCTATGGTCGAGGATCCCGCCAGAAATTCCTCATAGATGGATATCAGAGAGTTGTCATATCTCCCATGGGCATATGTAAATTGGTTATGGCCAGATGTGTGAAAAAACCACCATAGGGGCATTAAATTCCCTATGGCAGGTTGGTTATTTGTGGCCAATATCGACTCTCAGCTTCTTGGCTTCTGGATGAACAATGGTGGAATTATAGCTCTCATTCATTTTTGTACCTTTTTCTTTTCACTGTTGCACATTGCGTGTATTGACATATACACAAAGTGACAAGCTTGGGGTTGCACAATTAATGGCTATCACTAACACTTTGAAGGAAAAATGCATGGAAACTTGACTAACTATAAAGGAAAAGGGAAAATTTTATTTTATGGGTCGGTGGATGTTTAATCAATGATAAAATTGATTGGAGAGGCTAAGTGGAAACTTGATTGGCCGATGAGACAATAAACAAGAACCAATCAAAGTTGTCCATTTTTAAAGATCTTGTTGGTGAGTGGTGGGACAATAAACGTGGACCAATTAGTCCAAAAAGTAAAGGTGTCCATTCAACCTTTTTTTGTGGGGGAGTATAGTGGTGTGAGAGATGGTGGAAATACTTGGATCAACCATAATGGAATGGTGTAAAACTATATTCGTGATTTGTGTGACACTTGGTGGGAATATAAACGTAAACTGTATACTCACTCTGAAAGGTCATTGGTCTCCATTCAATTGCTTTTTATTTTTGGTAGGTCCCCATAATACTAGTGTAGCCCCTTATTATTATTAGTGTAGCCCCATTATTGTTATTTTTTTTCCCATGTAGTCCCCATATTGTTATTATTGTGCCCCATAGGTGTAGCCCCATTATTATTATTGTTGTGCCCATGTGGTCCCCATATTATTAAATTGTGAGCCCTTAGACTCCTATATATAGAAGGTAGGTTTTTTCATTTGCATCATCCAATAATTGTTCATTTATTTAATGTAAACGAGGTTTCCCCCTTAAAGAGGCTGATTTATAAGTCGTGGTCTATCTTTTCTTCTATTTTGTGAGCTGGTTGCATAACATTTCGTATGAGAGCTTTGGATTTTAAGGTTTCGCTGCTTCAAATAGGTACTATTGGAATTTTTTCTATAACTATTTTTCTACGATGGTTCAGGAGCTCAAAGTTTTACCAAGAGAAGAAGAAATCCTGAGGAATGTCGTGTAAAAATTTTAGATCTTGGTTCGCTATATTTTCGGAGATATGATCTGAGTAAGCTAGGGATTTTGCAGGCCCTAGAATTTCATCTCAAACAGGTGGATGAAGGGAAATATTCATAACTTTTGTTTGAGAAATCAGATTGGAATTCTGTAATTTTTTTTTGAAATTACGCGGAATTTAATTTCTTGTGTATCAATTTTAGAGTCAAAGCTCAAAACAATGGCACTTGGCACATCGTATAAGTTCACTCTACTGAACCAACCCATAATTAGGTAATTGTGGGAGATTGGGCATACCTTTATCTTGAAGCATCCAAATTAGGTTTGACATGTGGAATTGGAAAGAAAACTTAGAGGGCTACCATAGGACTGAATTTAGGATCTTGAAGATCCAAAATTACAGAGTTACAACCATTTCAAGATCGATCTCCTAAAAGCAGGAAAAATGTGTGTATTTTTTAAAACAATTTGCATAAATTTTATTTGAAAAATCAGTTTGAAGTGATTCTAAGGGCATATTGAAGCACATATATCAGTATTGAGTTCTAAAATGCCTCCAAAAAATAATTCCACAACCATTAAGCCATCATAAATATGTACTATGACACATGAAGAGGAAGAATTGCATCATGATATCTCAAAATTTCAGGCCCAAGTGCAACAAATTTCGCTCTCACATAGAACAACAAAAAATGAACTAAAATATAAGATGGATGGTTTGAACGATGACATGAATGGCATGGAAGCTAAGATCGATGTTATAGAAGGCAATGTGGAATATTTGAATAAATACATGGAAGGTTTGGCAAAAGGTTTGGAAAAGTTGCTACAAGAATAGCATCCTAATGGCGAAAAGGTAGTAGAGGAAACTCATGACGAGAAAATATAAATGTTAATCATGATTTCATAGAATATAATGTTGGATTGATGACCCACCATATTCCAAAGATCGATATGAGGAATTTTTATGGAAAGGAACTTGTAACATGGATACTATAGATGGAGCAATACTTTGATCTCCATAATGTGCAAAACACGCAAAAGGTATGCATTGCAACTTTAGATTTAGAACCCAATACATTTGTATAGTAATGATGACTTTGATCTCATAAAAAAATTGTCACTTGGCCAATTTTTATGGAGAAAATGATAGCACATTATGAGGATACAAAGTGCAACAACTTCTTTAGCCAATTGATAAATATCAATCAAAAGGGTTCAATGATGGAGCACATTGAGGACTTACAAAAATTGAATATAAGGGTAAAAGATATTCTAGAGGAGCACAATATTAATTTATTCATAGGGACTTTAAAGGATAACATCTGACATGAGGTTCACCTTTGGGAACCTGATTCATTAGAGAAGGCATTCAGGTTGGCAAGAAAAATTTGAAAGGGAAATTATGGCGACAAGGAAGCCTACCACTCACAACTATAAAGATGAAAGTGTTTCTACTCCTAGACTTCCACAAGCTACAAGGTTGACACCACAACAATTGGAAGAAAAAAGAGTAAAAGGGCTTTGCTACAATTGTGATATAAAATACACTAAAGGTCATAAGTGTGCTGAGAATAAATTGTTTTACATAGATTGTGAAGAGGAGGAAGAAAAGGAACAAGAAGCTTCAAAAGAAGAGGATATACACCAGGAACCAACCATAAAGGAAGAAGAAATGAATCTAACCATATCCTGTAATGCGTTGGCAGGAATTAGCACTCCTCAAACTCTCATGATAGAAGGACATATCAAGAAGAAAAATGTAATAGTGTTGATTGATTCAGGTAGTACCCATAATTTTATTCATTACAAGTTAGACAAGGAATTGAATTACTTCCTATACCCAACACCAGAGTGTCAAGTGATGGATGAAAATGAAGGAACTATAAGTTTCTCTGGAAAGGGCCATAATATCAAGCTAACCATTGGGGAATATGTATTGAATAGTCTAATTCTCTCCATTCCAATGGGTGGTGTTGATGTTGTACTAGGAGTATGATGGTTATAATCTTTGGGGACGATAGATTTTAATTTTCAAGAATTTTTATTGAATTTATTTTTTCAGAAGGAAAGGAAGTTCAATTACATGGCATCATAGGGAAGCCAAGAAAGATAATAAGCTCTAATGTCATGACAAAGCTTTTGAATAAATAATAATGAGGTGTAATTTCACAATTATGCTCACTAGAGGTTCAAATATCATCTATTTATCCGTATCTCCAAAAAGTCTTGGAAAATCATTCAAAGGTGTTTGAGACACCCAAAGGACTCCCACCTATTCATGATCATGATATTTCTATTCATTTGGTTCTAGGAAGTGTTCCTCTGAACATCAGGCCTTACAGATATCCTTATGCTCAAAAGAGTGAGATTGAGCGTATGGTTGCAGAAATTCTAGAGGCTGATATAATTCAACCTAGTCAAAGTTCTTTCTCCGCTCCAATAATATTGGTGCACAAGAAGGATGGATTATGGCATATGTGTATGGATTATAGGGAGCTCAACAAGCTCACTATTAAAGATAAATTTCCCATCCCCATCATTGATGAATTATTGGATTAATTACATGGATAAATTTACTTCACTAAGCTGGATCTTCATTCTGGATATCATCAAAATAGAATGAAGAATGAAGAAATTTTGAAAACAAGATTCATAACTCATGAGGGTCATTATCAATTTTTGGTCATGCCTTTTGGCCTTACCAATGCACCTTCCACATTTAAAGGTTTGATCAATTCCATTTTCAAACCATTCCTTAGAAATTTTTTGTTAGTATTTTTTGATGATATACTAATCTACAATGATTCTTGGAAGGATCATGTTCAACATGTTGACAGGTTGCTCAAACTATTGGAGGAGAAACAATTATGTGCAAGAAACTCCAAATGATTCTTTGGAGTACAGGAGGCGGAATATTTAGGTCATGTGGTATCTCATGAGGGTGTTAGGGTAGACCCTAACAAAATTAAAGCCATTAAGGAATGGAAAATCCCTAATCTAGGTGGATATTGGTGGCCACCCGCCTATTCCACTTGCAGCCCCACCATTGTTTCTTTCAGTTTTCTAGTTTCCTTAATTATAGCACCGTTTACTATTTTTTATCAGTTTTCGGGTCTTGAACTTCTAAAGACGTTTTGAGGCCCTAAACGACATTTTTCAGGTAAAAAGAGAGGAACACTGGTCCTCGATCGATGTTGCTCACTCAAAAGTTGTAGTGCTGGGATAGATATTTATAATGAGGTATTGTGAGCGTCAAACATAGATCGTATGCCAAAGTTACGTCCCTGGGGAGTTGATGTACCAATTTACCTAAACGGGGCCCATATTTTTGGCACTTCATCTCTTAGGGTTAGATTTTTGGATGTTTAGGGTTTTCCATTGTTTCTCAATAATAAATAGGCCTTGGAGCCTCATTTTAACATAGTTCAGAGGCCTGTAGCCGCCACATCTCTTCTCAGATATAAGCTACCAACGCCCTAGCTAGTTTATTTCCATTTTGTATTTAAGCATATTTTAGTTATGTGATATTAATGAAATTAAGTCTTATTTACACTGCATCTTTGTATTTATGGTTATATTTGTATTTTTTTACGTTCCTGCATAAATCCAGATCAGTGGTATCAGAGCGATCTTCTCTTTCTCTGTTTTTCTTTGCATGTTGTTGGACGGATAAGTCGTTCTTGCAGACAAGACAGACCTCCCAAGTGTCCTATGGACGGCTAGCAACAAACAAACAACTAAATCTATCTTTCTCTAGATATATTGCGATTTATAATTAAATGCTATAAAGGCTTAACGATCCCACCTTTGATCCAACGCTTGTTTGTAGTAGTAATCCTTCAGTCGCCCGAAAGAGTTGCCTTTGAAGATATACAATAAAAAACAAGAAAACATCAAATAGCACCTGCATAGCATATATTTATAAATCATATCTATTATGGTGATCAAGGAATCCATAAAATAAACCAATCAATTAACAACTTATTGAGAAAAACGAATTTTTTTGTATTAACTTTAAATAAGAAGAGCCTTACAACCGTGTCCACCTTGATGTTGTACAGGTCTTCCTGGGGTTTTGAATAGGTGTTTCCTTTACTCTGACAAGCCTTGAAATCTTCCAACCGAGATACATATAGGTATGTAATCCTTCCCACATAAAATCTCAGCTAAAAGGGTCTGAGTTTTAATAGCACTTTGACTCCAATAATACTAAAACTTCAACTCATCAATTGTAACCCCTTGAGGCTGCCCTATGCCTCTTTTTATAGTGAAAGAGAGGAAGTTACAACACAATACAAGAAGGGATAGAATCCTCCTTCAAAGGGATTAGCTCCTTACATCAAGGGGTTAGCTCCTTATTGGATGGGATGCATGAACATGAAAGGAGCAGTCTTTCCACCGCAGGAATGTTTCTAGAAGCTTCCAAAAATGACTTTAACTAAGCTTCTAGATTTTACTTGTGCCTTTTTCAATATTTTACAGGGGTCCGCACTCTTAATAAACAAAAGGTGCGTTTGGCTACGCATGATTTATAGCCAAAAAGTGCGGGACCACAGGAAATACTAAGAGAAAGTGTGGAACCAGAGTTTTAAGGCTTTTATGAGCTTTTCTCTTAGTTTCAAGGCTTGACCTTGGGAACTTGGATATTATAGACTTCCAAGGGAGTACTAAAATGTCATGGTGACAAATTTCAATGTAACAAATTGCCCCCTAAAGTGCGAAGTCTGAGAATATTCGAAAAGTGATGTGCTTTATCATTTCAAGGATCAGCCTGTGGACACCCCAGTCGGAACCCTGTAAAAACATTAAATGCAACACATATATGTATATACATCATCGCTGAGGTAAGAATTCCCATACTCAGATCAAAAGCTAACTAAACTTGTTATGATACAGAAATGATTTTAATATTACATCAATAGTGTAGACACAGCATGGTCGCAGTCATCTGTAATGAATATTCTACTGCATAATGAATAATAAAACTCCTTGCAGCCTGGATGGTGGAAACTAGATTCAGGGTCTTGATTTCTACTTCTCGAACTAGTACAATTCTAACCATGCAATTAAATGTGTTTAAGTCGAACATGGTAGAAACCACTTGATTACCAGTCAATGATGTGAACTGTTAACAAGTGCGAGAGAAACCACCAAAAATGACAATGGCTCTCAAAGTACTCAGTACAATCCACGAAATGTGAATAAGTGATCTGAAGTCGAACATTTCACGAAATCGTTCGATCGAAGGTCAATGATGAAACCTGTCGTCGAAGGCGAGAAACCTGCCATTGAGGCATGCAAATTCAAGGTACTGACGGATTCTAGATCAACTTCCTAGATGATGAGCTGTCGTCGATAGAAAGTGATCCGTCGTAAGCAAGCTCATGACACGAAACCATAGATCAAGTTTTGAAGAAATTTTTTGCAAGGAATGACTCAGGGATGGTCAACACGAATGGAGATAAGTGTTGCAGATGAATGGTTTGTTTTGACTGTCCTCTTGAACACATAACAACACTGCAGATGGTTTGGTGACAGTTATCCAAAGATAATACCTAGAAACCGGCTGAAGACTTTCAATGTGGTTTGATTAACTGATAGACAAAGGATTTCCCAACCTAGGTGGAAGTGTGACAGAAAGTGTCATGTTCAAGAGTGGTATAATGCTTTTACAAATCAAAGTGTAACAAAATGAATCTGTTTTTCTCTCTTTTCCCCCACCATTTCTGGCAAGTACCTCTTTATTTTTTACAAGCTTGAGGAGGATAACATCTGCTTGTTTATAAGCTCATCCTTCAGATGAGTCCAACTTAGTTTAAAATTGAACCCTAAGAAGGAGTGGTCCGTTCCTGTTTGTAATCGACAGGTCCTTTACTGTTAAATTTTAACGAGTCCAGTATAGGAGAAACTCGGTGTTTTTCATTTTTAGGGAGTGAGAAGAAAAAACTTAAGAAAACTCCATGGGTGTTCTTTTTCGTAAATTTAGTCTCTCAGGCCCAAAAAAGGATAAAATAATGCAAGAGAGAACTCTACTGACCATGATTAGTCAACGTATACCTTTTTCGTAAATAGTCCATTTCAGTCTAGAAAAAGGGTAAACTTATACTTAAGGGATGACTGTTCATTTACTTTAACAAGTTCGAATAGTCAAGTACTCGGCAATCTTTTCATTTTTAGAGAGTTTGAAAAGGGCTTAAAAGAGGACTCCATGGTTTCGCTTTTTTGTAAAATTTAAAGAGCCTGAAAAGTGATAAAAGTTTACTCTTCGTAAAAAATAACCATTTTGCCTGAAAAATCCGTTATTCTACACAAAAACTTGAAAAATTAAACATACCTGTTTCAATAATAAAAAATATTTTGAAAAACTGAATTTTTAAAGTAAAAAATAAACAAATTTAAAATTCATCTATTCGAAAAAACTTATAAAAAGTAGTTTTTCAAGTTCATTTTTACCATTTGAGTTTGGAGTGAAGTTTTTAGAGCTCTGGGAAAAAAACGCTTCGGAGAAGATTCTGGGAAAACTGACCGTCGGAATCGAAAACCATCTGTTTCAGGTAATCCACAACCTCCTTATCTTGCATTTCATCTGTTCATTTTTTTAATTTAGGGTCAGAATTTCATTTTTGGGAGGAAAATATGTTGAAATATTCGCCCTCGGGGGTCTGCACCTAAGACATTAGGTACTTGTGGACCTCGAAATTTTTCTACAAAGAAAAATTTCAGGGCCCCGCACTTTTAACACAAGGCCTATGCGTATCTACGCACTGTCCCTGATCGTAAAGTGCGGAGGTGCCTTGAAAAATTCAAAAACATATTTTCTTCCTAAACTACCCAAATTTTTTGCTTGAAAATGATTCTAATCCTTCATTTTACTTGTTGTAGGATATCTACAATGATTATTTGGTGAGAATGGGAGCACAAAGGGGTAGATGAAGTAGCGATAAATCATCTACCTACTCTGCAAGCTTTAAGAGCATGTGGGATTTACAAATTTTGGGCTATCAGTGGCATAAGAGCTCAGGTGGATCTTCTTACTTGGCTGGTAAGAAAATGGGATGTTCAAGACCAATGCTTCGTGATCGGAGGACACCAGCTTGAGATTGAGCTAGAGGATATTTATTTTTTTACTGGTTTGTCCAAGAGAGGTGAACCGTTATCTCTTTTTGGGGCTAGGCCAGGTGGCCATTCTGGCGCAGCCTCTAATTAGAGTTTTGTAATGACGAAGCCAATCACAGGGACAAACAAATTGACATTAAAACTATCATCTGTCCCGAGCTAAAATTCATTGCTTTTACCATTGTCAAGTTGTGCAGAAAAGCAGCTTTGCATGTGACCACCAGATCTTAGATGCGCATAGCAGTAGACTGCTTTCGAGGCACCATATTCAACTGGTGCGAGGTAGTGTTGGAAAATATGAAAGGCCAACTTACCAAAGCAAAGAATGGGAAGCTAAAAAACTTTGGATATGGGTCCATTGTAGTCACCTTTGCTCTAGAGAGGATCCCCATGTTAGCCCCGTAGCATATTCCTGTTGATGCTGGTCGACCTCGAGAACCTAGGATGGTTCGTTGGGTTGCTCTGATGGCCCGCCACAGTGAGGGTGGGAAGATTGTGAGATTTCCCTCTACATATTTTTGTTGGTTGGAATGCTAAATTTTTGTTATAGAGGATTTTCCTTATGTTGGCATGGACTTTCGTGGCGACCAGGAGATGCCCCTTCCTCCAGGAACTCAGTGGGATGAGTCAGGTAAAAAATCTCTTTTGACAGGTTATTTTACTTTCTAATTTTTATTTTGTTTTTTAAATCATCCAAAACTGATATCAAAAATTTCAAATGCAGATATGGGTCCGAATCGACCAGCCATTCTCTGCCCCTTTGATCGGAGGAAAAGGGATGCAGCAGCAGCAACACCGCCCCCACAGGATCAGACTGCAGAGATCCTGATTGATTTAGAGCACCATTTGGAGCGGCTCACTATAGATATTCCCGAGACTACTATAGATGATATCCCGCTACATCTACAGAGATATTTCATAGGTGTTCCTGGACCATTCAGGAGGTTTTTGACTAGGGTGGCATGAGCAGTAGTGTACTATCGTGATCATCACCACGGATAGTGGATGATTGATTTGTAGACCCATTTTTTTGTATCACTTTTTTCCGATCATAAGGCGTTTTGAGCCTATGATCGAAGACAATGTATTATAATTTGAACACTACATCTATACTATGATATACTATTATTTCCAGTTACCTGTCTAATCATGTTTATCGAATGTTGATTTATTACTTTGTTATTGCAAATGTCTGTTTATAACACTAGAAGCAATTGCGTCTATTAATGTATTTAAACTTCTTGGAATGTGTTGATACTCAATATAATCGAACTCTTGTTCCGAAAGACGAACCCTTAAAAATAATCTTAATAATACTAGATTTCTAATGGCATATACTCGATTTAACTGTAGTACAATGAGTTCAGAATCTAACTTAACGATCAAACTCCGAATTCCAGATGAAATGGATTCCGATAATAATTCAATAACTGCACTATATTCAGAAATATTGTTCGTCGTTTGACCAAGACTTACCCCATGCATCGATACTAACTTGTCAGTGGGTTAGTAAATAACCCAAGCTACGGAAGAGATGTTCCATGTACTATGACAAGCGCCATTAGCAAAACCAATATATGTTTGAAAGGACGTCAACATCTGCGATAAAAGTATCCAGATAAGCAGGAAAAAATAGTAAGAGCACACTTAAACTAGGCACACATTTCTAATCTATAGCACACTAGCTAGAAAGTAACTAATATACAGAGAAGATCTCCACACAAAAATCAAGCGTAATATCTCTTCAGATAAAGTCCATTTTTGGGTTTACCTAAAGAGACCCCGTTAAAATCAATCAATTCATAGGCCCCTTTTGCAAGCTGTCACTTGACGATGTAAGGACCATGCCACATGGGTTCAAATTTCCCAGCCCCTAGTTTATCATTGGCTTGATCATAAATTAAAACTAGGTCTCCTTCTGAAAAATTACGAGGGGCAACACTTCTATCATACTGAACTTTCATTCTTTTCACATGAGACTCAGTAGCTATTGCAGCGGTGCACCGATTCTCATCTAATTGAGCCAAGTATAAAAAATGTTTCTCCTCTTCAGAATTGTCTGGTAATAACTCTATGGCTAGTTGGAGTGACGGTATCTCGCATTCAATGGGTAGTACCTGTTAGAAAATTAAATATTACAGAGCAATGAAACACATAAAATATGCGGAAAATACAAGCACACAAAACAAATAAAACCAGAGAGACACAGATATACGTGGTTCACCCAGTTTGGGCTACATCCACCCCGAACAGCGAGTCCTTCCTTTCTATTATCCAGCAAAAATGAAGAGACACAGCCTACAGCAGATCCGCCGTAATATCCTCTGTTCTCTCTCACAGTCTCCCTTTCTGTTTCTCACTCCGAGAATACACATACCATACACAACCACAATACAATACCCTCATACAAGCGAGGGGGTGCCTTATAGGGCAAAAAACCCTAAAATAAACATAAATTCTACTGTCAGATCATCCGCCTAATGAACGACCTAGATTGACTAGAAATTACTATACTTTTACAAGGCAATTTTACATTTGTTTTTAGCTTTGGGGGCACTGCCCTTGAAACCCATTCTAAGGGGGGGCTCCATGAAGTTGCAGCCGGCTCCCCCTGGACTCCCCAGGCAGCATTTAATTACGGTCAGTGTTGCCGCCCCCATTAAGATACAGGGGTCCGACGCTGTGATACAAAATAAACAAGATAATCAGGCTCCACACCCAACAATCTCCCACTTAGAGACTGATTGTAGCAACTCCATCGCTGCTTCATTTGCTAGACAATGACTCCTCTTTGGACCTAGCTATTTCTCATCTTCATCGTCATCCTTGAATACCAATTGAAACTGAGCATATTCTCAATTTCTCCCTGGTTACAACTTTTGTTAGCATATCTACAGGATTCTGGCTAGTGTGTATCTTTTCTAGCTTCAACTGTCCATCTTCCAATACTAACCATATGAAATGGTAATTGAGCTGTATGTGTTTAGTCCTGGAATGAAATGTTGAGTTCTTTGCAAGATGAATGGCACTTTGGCTATCACTGTATAACGTGCCCATATCATGCTTCTTACCCAATTCATCCATAAACCTTTGTAACCAAATCATTTCCTTACTAGCCTCTGTAGCAGCAACATACTCTGCTTCTGTTGTTGAAAGTGCAACAACACTCTGGATTTTTGAAACCCAATTGACAACTATTCCACCTATAGTAAATACATATCCTATAGTGCTCCTCCTGTTATCTTTTTCACTTGCCATTTCTGCATCAAAATATCTCTGTAGAGCAATGTTTGAATCACCAAAGCATAATGCTTGATTTGTGGTACCTCTCAAATATCTGAGAATCCATTTTACTTCCATCCAATGTTATTTTCCTGGATTGTTCATGTACCTGCTTACAACTCCCACTGCATGTGCAATATCAGGCCTTGTGCAGACCATTGTATACATTAAGCTTCCAACTGCTGATGCATATGGAACTTTAGACATATATTCCATTTCTTCGTGGGTCTTGGGGCACATCTCCTTACTAAGTTTGAAATGGCTAGCAAAAGGTGTACTAACTGGTTTTGCATTTTGCATATTAAATCTTTTCAACACCTTTTCTATGTACTCATTCTAAGACAGTGTCAATTTGCGATTTTTCCTGTCTCTAGTTATCCTCATACCAAGGATTTGTTTTGCAGCTCCCAAATCCTTCATTGCAAATGAATTTGCCAATTTTCTTTTGAGCACATTTATTTTCTGCATGTTAGATCCTGCAACAAGCATGTCATCTACATACAATAACAATATAATATAGCTGCCATCATTTTGCCTTTTTAGATAAACACAATGATCAGAGTGACATCTGGTATAACCTTGTTCAGACATAAACTTGTCAAATTTTAGATACCACTGCCTTGGAGCCTGTTTTAAGCCATACAAGCTCTTCTTTAACCTGCACACCAATTTTTCTTTCCCTTTTACCTCATATCCTTCTGGTTGCTGCATGTATATCTCTTCCTCCAAATCTCCATGAAGAAATATTGTCTTTACATCTAACTGTTCAAGATGTAAATCTTCCGCTGCTACAAGACTTAAAATAGTTCTGATTGAAGTCATCTTAACAATAGGAGAAAATATTTCATCAAAATCAATTCCTTTCTTCTGTGCAAACCCCTTCACCACAAGTCTAGCTTTGTACCTCTGTTTTCCTCCATCTTCTTCCTTCATCCTGTAAACCCATTTATTCCCAATTCTGGTTATGCATTAAGGAGTCCATATCTTCTTCCATGGCTAGCTCCCACTTCTTCCTGCTTTCAACCTGCATTGCTTCTTCATAACATTCAGGTTCACCAGAATCAATCAACAATAAATAATATAATGAAGGAGAGTATCGTTCAGGCGGTCTACTTATCCTGGTAGATCTTATAACACCACTTTCAGGTGTTTGAGGTGCCTGTTGTTGTTGTGGTGGTTGTTGTTGTTGTGGCTCTTGATTATTATTATTTTCAGGCACCTTTACCTTTTCTGTGATCTCATCAAGAACTGTGTATTCTTTGTTTTATTTTTCTTGTTTCTTTTCCTGCAACTGATTCTTATACAATAAATTTTCATTGAATATTACATCTCTGCTCCTAATGATTTTGTGATTTTCATAATCATATAAGCGATAACCAAAATAATTAACACCATATCCAATAAAGGTACATTTCTTTGATTTTGCCTCAAGCTTGGTTTAGTTTTCTTTATTAATATGACAAAGGCCTCACAACCAAAAGGCTTTAAAAAAGAGTAGTTTATCTTTTTACCTGTCCATGCTTCCTCTGGAATACCACCATCCAAGGAACTTGAAGGCCCTCTATTTATTAGATAAACAACAGTATCTACAGCATCTGCCCAAAATAGTAAAGGAAATCCTGCATGCAATCTCATGCACCTTGCACGCTCCATGATTGTTCTATTCATCCTTTCTGACACACCATTTTCTTGTGGTGTTCTTGGAACTGTGTTCTCTCTTGCAAATTCCATGCTCTGAACAGTACCTATCAAACTCTTTGGTGCAATATTCACCTCTATTGTTTGATCTGAGACACTTCAACTTCCTTCCTGTCTCAATCTCAACCAAGGCTTTCCATTTCTTGAAAGTATCAAATACGTCAGATTTATTCTGAATACAATAAATCCAAGTTTTTCTAGTTGCATCATCAATAAAAGTAACATAATAACGAGAGCCACCAAGAGATGATACCTGAGCAGGTCCACATACATCTGTATGCACAAGCTCTAATTTTTCTCTCTTCTTTTCTTTCCCAACTCCGAGAAATTTGAATCTCTTCTGTTTTCCATAAACATAATTCTCACAGAAATCCAAATCAACATTCTTCAAACCCGGCAACAAATTTCTTGAGTGAAGAATCTTCATCCCCTTCTCACTCATGTGTCCGAGCCTATGATTCCATAATTTTGCATCTGCTCCTTTAGAAGTTAAAGCATTAATAGAGTTAGAAATACCATTGCATAAATACAATGTACCAACCTTTTCACCTTTTGCTATTACCAGGGCTCCTTTGGTGACCTTCCAAGTTTTATCAAAATTGTCACACAGCCTTCACAGCCTACTACCTTACTGTTGAAAAGTTCTTTTTTTTTTTCTTCCGATTAGAACATGCCTTGCCTCCTTTAGTAGCCATTTGTTTCCATTCTATCGTTTTACAAGAACTTTACCCATTACAACAATTTTACAGGGTTTATCATCACCCAAACGAACTTGTCCAAAATCTCCTTGAACATAGTCATGAAAATATTTCTTATCAGGTGTGGCATGGAATGAGGCTCCTGAATCTACCACCCAGGAATCGGTAACATTTTCGAAAGAAATAATCAAAGCATCTTGTAACACATCACCTATCACATTTGCTTCATGATTGTTTTCTTGTCGTGTGTCTCCTTCTTTTCCCTTCCAAGATCTACAATGTTCTTTAGGTGTCCTTTCTTTCCGCATTGCCAACACACTATCCCCGATCTAGACTTGGATACGCCTTTCCTTGTTGTTAACGCGTGTCCCGAGCTCTTTCCTCTTTCCATTCTTCCCCTAGACTCCGCGCAAAACGTGCCGTTTGTCTCACCGAAGCCTTTTCCATCGCATTTCCTCGCTAAGGATAACGCGACGACATCATCAAAATTTAAAGTACTAGATCCGGAGACAGAGTTACTAATGGCCATAACTAAACCATTCCAACTTTCTAGCAATGAGCACAGAAATAAAAGAGCCCTAACTTCATCATCAAAGTTTACCCCTACAGAATTTAATTGACTGGTAACTGTATTAAAATCATTTAAATGGTTTGCAACAGATCCACCTTCTGACATCTTCATATAAAATAAACATTTCATAAGAAATACCTTGTTTGAGGCTGAGGTTTTTTCATATAGTTTTACCGCCAGCACTTAATCAAAACCCTTTCATTTTCCTTCGAAATGTGAGCGACTGTGTGGCGAAACTATAGCCGTCTTGTTTCGAGTGCCTTTCTATCGAGAATCTCCCATTCTGCGTCTATCATAGTTGTCGAATTCTTTGTTTTTCCGCTCAATGGTAGGTACAAATCTTTCTGATAAAAATAATCTTCCATCTGCATCTTCCACAGCGGGAAGTTTTGGCCGTTAAATTTCTCGACCCTAAATTTACCATATTCCGCCATTTCTCCCATTCGAACCAAGAAACCCTTCTTTCCTGCGAGTTTATCAGCCAAATAGACCTTCGGTTCTGATACCAGTTGTTAGAAAATTAAATATTACAGAGCAATGAAAAACATAAAATATGCGGAAAACACAAGCACAAAAAACACATAAAACCAGAGAGACACAGATATACATGGTTCACCCAGTTTGGGCTACGTCCACCCCGAACAGCCAATCATTCCTTTCTATTATCCAGCAAAAATGAAGAGACATAACCTACAACAAATTTGCCGTAATATCCTCTGTTCTCTCTCACAGTCTCACTTTCTGTTTCTCACTCTGAGAATACACATACCATACACAACCGCAATACCATACCCTCATACAAGCGAGGGGATGCCTTCTAGGCCAAAAAACCCTAAACTAAACATAAATTCTACCGTCAAGTCATCCACCTAATGAACAGCCCAGATTGACTAGAAATTACTATACTTTTACAAGGAAATTTTACATTTTTTTTTAGCTTTGGGGGCGCTGCCCGCGAAACCCCCCACTAGAGGGGGGGATCCATGAAGTCGTAGCAGCGCCCCCCTGGACCCCCCAGGCAACATTTAATTACAGGCAGTGTTGCCGCCCCCATTAAGGTACAGGGGTCTGACGCTGTGATACAAGATAAACAATATAATCAGGCTCCACATCCAACAGTACCGCTTCTAAACCGTAAACCAGTTGAGAAGGGGTAAAACCTGTTGATGTTTTTACTAAAGTTCGATATGCCCAAAGTGCTGAAAAGAGCATGGTATGCCAATTCGACTTATGAATTCCAATGATTCATTTGATAATGGTAACTAAAAATTTATTAATTGCCTCAACTAAACCATTGACCTGTGGATAATATGGAGTAGAACTGTCATGGCGTAGGCCAAGCTGGTCTGTTAACTCGGTCATCATGATATTCTAAAAATGGCTCCCGTGATCAGTAATTATCGCTTGGGGTACATCAAAACGAGTAATCACATGATTGAATACGAAAGTAGTTGCAGTTTTTCCATCTGCCGCAAATGTAGGCATCGCCTCGGCCCATTTGGTAAAATAATCTACTGCTAGAATAATATACCCATGCCCCCCGGCCGAGTGATGGTTACATGTAATAAAGTCAATGCCCCATTTTGTAAAAGGACTTACAACAATTATAGGGTGAAGAGGAGCAAGTGGTGCACGCATTTTTCGATTGAATATTTGACAGTTATGACATTTTCGGACTGCGTAAATACAATCTTTAAACATTGACAATCAGAAATAACCTGCGCGCAATATCTTTTGGGCTGTGGCATACCTAGACATATGACCTCCACATGCTCTGGAGTGACAGTCATTTAAAACCTTTTCGGCTTCTTCGTGGGTTAGACAACGTTGAAAAATTGAATCCACACCATGACGATATAGTGTGTCACCAACAATATGATATTGTTGAGACTGGAAACGTATTTTTCATCGTTGCGACTATGAATGCTCAGGCCGAAAATATTGGGTCTGAAGATAAACAATAATATCTCATACCAAGGATCAATGGTACTAATAAGAAACAAATATTCATCTGCGATTGGTTGTTCTACCACAGTTTCTGTATCAGTACTTGGGAAATCACACATAAGTTCAGGAAATATCAATGATTTCTTTGATTTGGATTTTTCAAATTCCAAATCAAACTCCTGTAGGATAACTATCCATTTGGAGTATTTGCCCCCTAGCAATTGTTTGGTCAAGATGTACATCATAGGGTTACAATCAGAAATCACTGTCGTTTTGCGTAAAAGTATGTAGTGACAAAAATGTTGGACAACTTGAACAGCTACCAAGGACAATTTATCCACATGTGAGTATTTAATCTTAGTTGGATGCAAATTTTGACTAAGATAGTAAATCACATGTTCACTATGGAATTCATCTTCCTAAACTAAAACCATTCCTATCGTGGAATTGGAAGCAGCGAGGTACAAAAAGTAATATTGGTTGTAGTTGGGAGGATGCAGTAATGGTGCATGGGTCAGTGTGTTTTTCAGAGCATCAAAATATCTATCAGCAACCTCATCCCAAAAGAAAGGAATGTTCTGTTTCAATAACCTAGTAAAACCTTTCGTTAACTCGGAATAGTTAGGAATGAATCGTCATAAAAAGTTTGCTTTCCCTTGCAAACTTTGGAGTTGGCGAAGAGTAGAAGGAGGAGGCAAATTGATGATTGCTTTAACCTCCGATGGATCAACATGAATGCCTACCTTCGACACAATAAATCCCAATAATCATCCGGATTGTACACAGAAAACACATTTGTGAGGATTCAAATGAATCTTATAATGCCTACATCATATAAAGATGGCTTGTAAATGAGTAATATTATTTTCTCTACGTGAAGAATGAGCAGGCAAATCATCGAGGTAGGGCTGCACAATGTGTTTAATGTTGTGAAATGCATAAGACATGGCTCTTTGAAAAGTGGCGCCAGCATTCTTAGGGCTAAAAGGTAATTTTCGATAAGAAAAAGTCCCCCATGGAAAAATGAGAGTTGTTTTAGGCTGATCTGCAAGGAGTATGTTTATTTGATTGTAGCCGAAAAATCCATCCATGAATGAGTACATTCCACTTCCAGCACAATTGTCGATAATTTGATCGATGTAAGGGGTTGGATAATTGTCTTTTGGAAAAGCTCGATTTATATCCCTATAATCGATACATACTCTTATTGTTCCTTGTTTTTTATTAACTGGGACAATATTAGATACCCAGTCCGTTAATGGGATCGGATAAATAAAACCTGCACGAAGTAATTTTTCAACTTCGGCTTTAATAGCGACAACTTTTCTCAGATGTATCTGACGTAATATTTGTCTAACGGGTTTAGCATCTGGATATGTCTTAATTTCGTGAACAAAAATTGATGGATCGATTCCTGGAATTTCTTCATATCACTAGGCAAAAATGTCGCGGAATTCCTGAAATAGGGCTTTATATGCTTGGATTTCATCTAGCGTACAATAAGCACCTATATGAATCTTTTCAACAATTCCAGGTTTAACTGAAATGTCAAGAGGAACTGTTGCAGAAATATTTTCTAAATTCATTTCAGAATTGAAATGTGAGACAGGATGCTGAGGTTCTTTGATGTAATCAGTGGTAAAAATTGAGGAAAAATCATTCTTGAAATGATCGAGATTAGGTAAAAACGAAGACCTATGATGAAGATCTTCCCACGGTAACTCATCTACCGACAAGAATTCATGAATATGCTCATCATTATTGAATACTTGTTGAGCAGGATCCGGAATTTGTGTCGAAGATAAACTTGATATTGAAAATGACTTCTGATTGATCACATTCACTGGATCAGAGTCGGTTGAAGGTGTTAGCCACCTATAAATTTTTGACATAGAAAACAGGTGGCTAAAATGTTTCTAAGCCTTCAAGAGAAACATTTCCCTTGAAAATATTTCATTCTTGAAGCCTCTATGTGTCTTTTTCCTTTGAAAATATCTTCACTGCTGTTTCCACTGAAAAAGCTCACTGTTTTGTGAAAGAGAATGCTTCAAAAGGCTTCTGTAATTTGCCCATTTTCACTAATTTCCCTTCATTTCCATCAAGCCTCTTTTTCCCCTTTAGAACCTCCATGATCCCTCTAAAGGCCTCCAAAATCCTTTTAAGCCCTTAAAAATCCATTTTACAGGCTTGAAGCCCCCTTTTCCCCTTTACCAAAAGCCAACAAATTCCTTGAAAAACACTCATTTTGGCTTCAAAAACCCCATTTTCATTTGAGGCCTTAAGCCCCTTTTGGCCTAGCCCTTAGCCCTTTTTCCCACATATGACCCGCACCTAGGACCAGGTGCTAAAGCCTTGAGTGCTAATCACAATCGGAGCTTTCCGAGTGTGCCTTTTCCTTTGTTTCTCGTAATTTTCCAATGCGAGAAACTTTTGTCCTATCGACCTCCGCTGAGATCTCCATCGTTGATCTCCTTAACGATCCAACGGTCAGTGCTAATCACATTCTTTGCCCATCAACCCTTTCCATTACCCCTCCACTACAATATCCACCGTTGATCATCCATACCGATCTGACGGCCTGCACTGACTCGCACCACCGCCAATCGCAAAAAGTTTTGGGTGCCACCTTGTCTCCCCCGATTAGCGATCTCCGACTGATTCTCGACCGTTGATCTCCCTTTAAGATCCGACGGCCCACGCGTAATCGCAACATCCAAACTTAGAGTTTTGGCCTCCTTCCTTTCTCTGATGCGATTATATCTCAGCCGTTCCTTCTGCGAGATCCAACGGCTCCCATTCTTCCCTCCCATTAACTTGCCCTTCTGCCTCCGTTGTCTCTCTTTAAATCTCTGCCGTCCATTCCAAGATTCAACGGTCCTCATTTCAACTACCCTGGGCTATTCCCCACCATTACCGACCATGCATATTTCCATATCGCGCACCATCTTGCACTGTCAGATCTCCTGGTCACACATCCAACGGCTAAGGTAAATAACGCATTTTTTTAGTGCCCGACTGTTAACGTTTCAAATTTATGCGATGAAAGCGGTTTTGGGAGGGAAACGTGTCGGGCGGAAAGGCATATCGCATTTTTTTGGCCAAATTCAATAAAAAACACTTTGAAGCCACGCGAAACCAACTGTTTTCTCACCGAAACCACCCCTCCCCGATATAATTATTCTTTAATCCCAGCCATTGATTGTTTGATCTAATGGCTCTTATTGAATCGCATCTTCATTCATGTCCCTTCCATCGGACCTTCCATAGAGTTTTATCCAAAGATCCCCACCTTTGATCTCCTCCTGAGATCCAACGGTCCACGTTTAATCGCCCTCCACCCTTTCGGTCCCACCACCAGAGGCGCCCGAATTTCATTCATTCTTCCCTTTTTCCTTTGTATTTGCCTAACATTAAACTTTTGTGTTTTTAACACTAAAGTCTTGTCTTCCGCCTAATTTCAGTATGATCCACTTGGTTGGTAAATCCTGACCATTGATCATCATCTGCCCATCTAATCCAACGGCGCGAAACCGTCATTGTACCAAACCTTCATCGACTCAATTCTTCACCATTCTGCCATGATTTTTACTCGTTCCTTCGCCTGCGTCCACCATTTCCATTGTTGCGACATAGTTTCCTCGGCCTTCCAGAGCAGTCATCCTCCAGCCCCATGGATTTCTTAATATGTTTATCGTCTCTTTGCAGGGTTACAGATGGTAAAATCGCTCTCTGTCTCACTATCATAGACAATGAAAATAAAGCACAAGAAGACATTTTTAGGGTCAGAGATCGTAGAGGAAGACACCTGAGAAAGTTTTAAGGCACATTTTCATTTAAAGATCAGTGTTAAACTCTGTTTCAAACCTTCCAGTTCCATTAAAGCCCGTGTATTCATAGACAGATCAGAAGTGAAGCGGCAAAGAGTATCAGTGACTGTTTAAAGAGATTTAAAGCCTATTATTGAATATTAATGTCATAATCCACTGTTTAAAGGACGAAGATGCAAATTGAAGACCTTGAAAATGATACAGAGGCCTAATAAGGCCTAAAGGACATGAAACAAGCCATATCAGCACTCCACATCAGCAGAAATGTTCTTTCCAAAGAAAGGACAAGTTCCCATAATGTTTTTTATTTTCCATTAAGTTCCTGAGAAGATCACCACCCTAACAGAAGTCTTAAGATTGCCAGAGCATTAGTTACAGAGTATGGAAGGCCTGAAAGCCATTTACCTACCTTACTTATCCCAGTGTACAAACAGAGTACCAATTTCCAGAAAGTACTTCAGAAACATACCTTTGGAGTTATTTTCCGCCTGTCGAAGACCACTCTTTCACCCAAAGAGTACCGAAAGTCAATACGAGATATTAAGACAGAATGGGCTGCAAGCACTCTTCTTCCTCTATTTTAATGTTTCATTTAAAGTTCTATCTACCTCTACAACCACTCTTTCAGCTATAAGAACTCATGAAAAATACATTGTAAAGGTTGTTGTTTGGATAAACATGGATTGTAAGCTGTTTCTTTGAGATAGAGTTTTGTGCGTATCAATTGTAAAATAGGCTGAGGAGATGATTTCAAACTGAATATCAAGATGTTGGATAGTGATGTATGTGACTGGTGTTTCTCTTTAATATGACAAGCATGTTCATTGGATCCTGATTTAAAGTAGCGGTGATGTGTTCTATCTTTGTCTATGTTTTCCCTCTGTAATTCATCATATTTCGTTTCTCTGATAAGAAATCAGTAATCTGGCTTAGGATATACCCTTGCATGGTACCCTAATGCTTCTTGCTCTTCTTATCTTGGAATTTTTCTACTAATTGTGTGATCTGAGAACAAATTTGAGTTAATCTAACCAGTATAGTAGTTGGTTATTCACTGCTTACTGATGTAAGAATTTAGAGTTTTTTTTTAGATGTTCTTGTCTAGTTTTAGCTGAAAGAATTGGGATACTGGGAGGTTCAGAGTTGGTCCTATCTCACTAGGGTCCTTTTCCAATAGTTTCAGCCTTTTTAAGATCCCTTAAGTTGAATGTAAAAATCATTGAAGGTTAAAATTCCTTCTCTAATCTTAGGCTTGACTTTGTGTCAAATCTTAAATGTTTTCTATTGTCTGAAGAGTTAGCCTCTTAGGAGTTTGGTCATAGACGGTTAAGGCATGTCCTGTCCCTATATTTTTCTCCTAATAGGTCACCTTGGAAGGTTTCCTTGTCATTCACCTTCATTTCATTATCATTTCATCCCATACTATCATCTTTGGAGATCCTCTGTTTTAGATGACTAACCCATTTGAAAGGCTTGGATATTGAATCACAAGTAAACCCTTTTATGACTCCATTGCCCAATGGTCTTGAGCTTTCTTTGGATTATCTTCCCATTGCCTAAAATCCTTCTTTCCTCACTCTTTGTCTTACATTGAACCCTTCTTTCATGTTTTCCCAACAACCAAACAACAAAACAAAACAAAAAAACAACCTTTGTGCCCTATAGCTAGCCTAATACCTTAAACTGAACTTCAAAGACATATTATTCTTTGCCTTTATAGAGAGATCCCTCTCTGGACCCAGGAGGGCTGGATCCTGAGGTCCTGAAGTGGTTTGATGTTGTCTCATCATTTGGTATTGCCAAACCTGCCAAATCATGGGAACCACAACATAATGGCGACTCCGCCGGGGACACTTTGAGTAAAGCACTCCTTAAAACATCTCTAAGAACTCAAAGAAGACCATAGTAGCCTTGGTTTGGTAGTAAATCACTGTGGTGGACAGTAAATCTCCTTAAAACATTCTGAACCTTCCACCTGGCGACTCCACAGTTCCTAAATGACCAAAAGACTCCACTAGTGATCAGTAGGCCTGCTGATTATCTTTGTTTTCACAGGACTCCATTGGAAGAATAGTTGCATTAAAACATCATCCATATTAAAAGAAACACATAGGGTTAGGCTTCATGGTTTGAAGATAGTTTGCCTCTTAAATACTGTCATACCTGGCTAACTTTCTTCGTCGAGGCCTAACATACTGGCTTCAAGAACAATCCATACTAGGGCTTATCATAATCCAAACCCACCTGAGGTAGTTGAGAACCCTGAGAGTATTATTAATAAGCCTTATACATATAGGGATCCAACTATTATCTGACACATTAATAGAGCTAATTCAACACCTGAAAAATTTGTAGCTCTATCAAATGCTCGAATTGACTTAGACTTACCAAGAAATTTACCAAGAACTCAGTCATTCAGTGCTATAGAAAAGACAAACTTTGAGCATCCAAGTTCACCAAAGCATAGTGGTCAACACATTAGGGATGGAGAAACCCCTCCATCAACATCGCCTGATATACATTTCATTCATAACTTGGGTCTCTCTCACCCTAGGTCTGCTCAACAGTTTTCTGCCGATCCTAGCATTCCTGCCTTTCATATACCTGCTGCTCAAGCCTAAACTTTACCTCCACAAAACACCATGATGGCAGCATGGTATGCTCCCTTGGTATTACCACAGCCTCTAGTACCTTCACCCAATGATTATCAGGCAAAAATCCCACATTTCACTGGAAAAGAATCTACCACAGCTCAACACCATGTAGATAGGATGGAAGATGCCTTTGACTATATGGAGATAGATGATGAGACAGTCAAGATGAGAATATTTGCCCAGAGTTTAGGAGGAGATGTGAAGAAGTGGTTTAAAGGCTTACCTCCCAATAGTATCCATGATCTTCCCTCCTTGCATCAAACCTTCATAAACAAATGGGAAGTGAAAAGCAACCCTCTCCAAATATTAGCTGAATATAAGAACCTTAAAAGAAATCAGGGAGAGAGTGTCCATGACTATTCCACCAGATTTAATAGTGTCTACAACGCTCTTCCACCACACATGAAACCTCCTAAAGGAATGGCCTTAGTGAAATACCCTGAAGGCTTTGATGCTGATATGGCCTACCAGCTTAGTGTAATGTTCTGAAATGGAATTCAGTGGATTTTTCTCCACTGAATTGTTCCTTTGTCGGAAATATGAACAAGGCTATTTCAGAAATTAACTAAGAGGGCTTTTACCAATTCTTTCACCTCTAAAGAGAGGATGAGAAACGGAGGCTATCTGGCCCTTCCTCAGACTCTGCCTATAGCTATGCAAATATTTCTTCCTCAGGAAGATCTAGCTCACGGGAATGAGCTACAGCAATATGAAAAACATAAGCATGAAGAGTAACTTGCTCAAACTTCTGAAAATTCCAGAGAACTCATAGCCATCTCATTATAATAATAGCAGCTGAAAATGTATACAAAATCTTGAGGGAAATGATTCTCAAGATGAACAATACCAATCCTCAAGGCAAAAGTACAAGAGAACACTGCTACACATGTGAACCCTAGCTATGACTGCGCAGTCATATGGAGACACAACAACATGAAAAGTGATAATAAAATTATATTACAATAACAGCTCAAGAAATGAGGGGGAGCATGCTCTCAAACCCTGAAAACACTAATATAACACTGATACACAATCCTTGGAAGGATTGGCTGCAATACATATACAAAATATGAAAATACAATAATGCCAGAGTTGCTGGGTAGCTGCAGCAACTCAAAATATACAATAGAAGGAGGAGACTGAATATGGCCTGCAAACTGAAACAACCTCCTCCAATGGATTCCTTAAGTGCAAGGCTAATATCGGCACAAGAAATCTCTTCCTCCAAATGGTGGAGCAAACTCCCACTGCAGACAAACTCTGAGATAACGCAGTCTATGGAAGGGACTGCGCTGATGAAGGTGGGAGAAGCTTGGCCTTCTATCAAAATATGCAAATCAGCTCTAGAAACCCTCCTTTCTGATCCTCCCAAAGAATAGGAACTCCTTCCTATGAGAAATGATCCAAGGAATGGTGTTGTGGAATCTGCTCCACAACAACACCTGCAACACAAACCAGTGACTGCACTGTAGATGAAGAAGTGGCTATGGAAAAATGCCAGAATATGGAGAAATGAAGAGCAATCCTCAAGCTACTCAAGAGAGGAGAGGAACTCCTAAACAGGAGTCCCTCATGCCAAAGGCACTACAATTCAGCTAAATAGCTGGAGATTGCAAATAGACTCTAAGTCCAAATCTTCAATGATGCTCTCTATGGCTGCCTCATCCTCCTTATATGCAAAATGATGTCTCTATGCCATGGACCCCACCTAATTAGGGTTTTCTTCCTCTAGAATTTTTCTCCCTTTCTACTGCACTGACTTCCCAAGCAAGCTACACCCTCTCAAGCTGCACTGTTGACTTGGTCAACATGGCCTCATCCTCATGTGTTTGCCCCCTTTTCATACTAGGAGGTGAAAAAATGGCTACTCCATGGATCCCTTCCCACGTCATGTGGAATTTTATTTATGCAAATGGGTCTCCTCACCCATTTTATTTATCTCCTAGATAATATGAGAAAAAATTAATGTTCCAATTTATTTTCAAAAATTTGGAACATTACAGTCCTCCCCTCCCAAAGATTGCTTACCCTCGAGCAAGTGAAAGGATAGACTATGTCTTATTCTCCTCTGCTTGTAGCATCCCTGTATGATGATCTCCTCCAAGTGCAGTGATGCTATCTCATCAATTCAATCCTCCACAATGCTCCTCCTTAGCATGCAAGTAGCTATCAAGCCAACATCATGTAAGGTATAATGCTCAAGAGGATAGAAAGTGGTGTCTAAAGGTCCCTCCTTGAGGAATGGAGTCTGAAATCTAATGGGAATGATCTCCCCCATATGGTCCATCCATCCCCAAGCTATGTGCCATGCAAATTGAGTCACCTCCCAACTAGGAAACTTAGAAAAAATATCATCCACCTTTGGCTCCGGTAAAGAAGGTGGGCTGAAAATCTGCACATGGTAGACCATATTGTCTACCCCACGCTGTCCATCTCTCCACTTAAGATAGGTGTAGAGTGTCTGCTGATCCTGGGCTGCAATAATGTTGCCATCAAGTGGCAAGAAGAAGGCCGGACCTCCCAAGGTCTCTCCCCCAACGTTGCAAGACATGCTGGCCCAAACATCCCCATATGTGATGAGTCGGGAATCATCCTCATATGGTCTCATACCTCTCATATGGCCCACCTCATAATAAAAAATTGTTGCTGCTGTAGTGGCCATACCATTTCTCATGTTCCCATTAGAACATGTAGTGCAAAAGATGTGAGAGACTCCTCCCTTAATGGACACATCCATCCTATGTGTCTCCTCCTCAATCCTGCTCCTCATAAAGGCATGAACAATAGAATCATAGGGAGAAAATAAGAGCATCATGCTTGCTTCCATGTGTAACAAATGAGAAGGAAAATGCTCCCTCAAGTGTAACCAGTGCAACTTAGTGCTCCACTGCCATAGAGACTGATATAAATTGTGGCTTCTTAACCACCGGTGTGTTGCATCAATCTCCTCACAAGCTTGGGGAAGGTAAATGATACTTGCTGAAAATTGAGCATGTCCTCCATGGTCTCTGTCCTCCCCAAGTCCTCCAAGATAATGGCCATTAGCCATGCTTATGGCCCCTACTAAACCATGAGGTGTAGCAAAATGTATGCTCCTCCTTGGAGCATTCTCTTGCATGTGTATGGTTAAGGGACAAATTCATGTATCATAAATAAGTGCATGTGAAAAACAATGTACACCCTTACCATGTTCTCTGCTCACATCAATTGAGGGACTCATAGATGAATCTCCTCTCATCCATAAAGGAAAAAGGAGTGGCTGTGCTGATTCCCTCATCTCCATATGGCTGGTGCATCTCCTCCTAAGCTGATCATCGGATGTCCTGCAGGTGAAAGGATCATTGGAATATCCCACCAATAGCCAGGAGTTTTACTGTAGATCTATCCTCCATAATGATAGCACAATTAGCTCCTCGTGAAGAACATTTGTCATATGGCTGTCCTCCTCCTTGACATCTTCTATGCCCAAGTCAAAAATTGGAAGGTTGCTATCCTTCCTATGCTGCTTCTGCCATAGCGCAAAATCTGCAATGAGAGTGGGTGTATATGAGGTTGAGGAAATGTATCCCTCCATCATGAGTCTATCCAAAACTCCCACTACTATCTCAAGCTCTCCCAAGGCTCCCACCTCTATAGAATCAATGAGTGGTGCCTCCAAGTGTGAAGCAACCATCCTCCTCTGCTAAAATAGTGGCTCCCTGGGTGAGCCTCCATGTGTTGAGACATCTCCATTAAGAGAAGACTGAACATATGGATGAACACTTATGTCCATGCCCTGACTATGAAATCCAGCCTCCCTCCTTGGTGCAATGACCTCCAAAAATGGATATGGGTGAGTACTCCTCAACTCATGCTGCTGGTTCTTCTCCCCATCTCCTCCTTGTGACTCCATGGCTTCACACCTCTCCAATAATGGCACATGAATTGTGCCTTGATCTCCACACATGAGATCTCCATGCAAAATGTCTCCATGCAATGAGACATTATTATCAAATGATGAATTAATAGATGAATGGAGATAACCCTCCATGCTTCCACTGCACAATCCAATCATCTCCTCAGGTGCATCAACCTCCATAGATGAATAGGGATGTGTACTCCTGATCTCATGATGCTGGGCCTTCTCCCTACTTCCTCCTTTTGCCTCTAAGGTCCCACACCTCCTAAAAAATGGCACTAGTAAAACATGAGATGTGCCTTGATCTCTATAAATGAGATCCTGGGGACTCCCTTGCATAGATGCAAGCATCCCTCTATGTGGAGAAAGAGCTCCTCTTCCCTCTGCATGAGGTGCTAGATCAACTCTAGATCTAACAGTGCTGTTACCCTCAATATCTGCAACATGAGTGGGAAACCTCTCAATGATTGGATCATCCTTTGGAAAAGAGATCCCCATACTCGCTTGCTTCAATATGTGAGATGAAATTTCCTTCTCTAGCAAGTTTTGGTTTAGATTTTTGGCCTCCTCCATTATTCTATGAAGAGGCATTGTGTTTTCATGCAAGGGTTTTTTTTGGCCTTCTTTGCACAAACCCACCATGTGTGTCTCAAGAATCCTCCCATCAAATCTATTCACTAATGCCTTAGTGAAATTTTCATAAGATGTAATGCCATTATCCTTCAAAGGAGAAGATTCAAAGATCCACCAATCATAGGCCTTACCTCTCATATGCAGCGCTGCAACTCTGGTAGTTTGACTTTTCGGGATTTGCTACTACTACAGAAAGGTGTCTAATTCCTCCACCCAAGCTTTGGTTGAACCGGAAAGTGAGCCATCAGAATATGATAGATAGGATCTACCATGCTGCCTTCTCTCCTTGGTCACTCCTCCTTCTTCTTCCATCTCCCTCATGGGACTGCTAGGACTATGGCTGCGCTGACCCTCATAGTGTGTGGCTGAATGCTCACACCCATTATGTACAAATCTAGAGTTTTCTTTAAGGTCAAACCCTCTTGGCGATTCTTCATCTGTTTCCCTCTTAATCTCCTTGAGATCTCCATGAATGCTTGGTGTAGATTTAGGAAGAAGCATTGTAAGCTTATCCCCCTTTCCTCCATCAGAAAATGGAGTCTTCTTCCTACTCAAAATTTTGTCTCCTTCTTGATGAGAATAGGAAGTGCAGGGTCCTTCCTCCTCTCTTTCTTCTTTCTCCTCAACCTCCTTGGAGAGGTTCTTTCCGGATCTAAAAAATGACGAGAACAAGCTCATCCTCTTCATCATCTTGATTTCTTCTTTCTTGGGCTTGAAGGCCACAGGCTGAGCCAAGAAAGATGCTCTAATACCACTGTAATGTTCTGAAATGGAATTCAACAGATTTTTCTCCACTGAAGTGTTCCTTTGTCGAAAATATGAACAAGGCTATTTTAGAGATTGACTGAGAGGGCTTTTACTAGTTATTTCAACTCTAAAGAGAGGATGAGAACTGGAGGCTATCTGGCCCTTCCTCAGAATCTGCCTATAGCTATGCAAATATTTATTCCTCAGGAAGATCTTGCTTATGGGAATGAGCTACAGCAATATGCAAAACATAAGCATGAAGAGTAACTTGCTCAAACTTCTGAAACTGCCGGAGAACTCATAGCCATCTCATTATAATAATAGCAGCTGTAAATGTATACAAAATCTTAAGGGAAATGATGCTCAAGATGAACAATACTGATCCTCAAGGAAAAAATACAAGAGAAAACTGCTACACATGTGAACCCTAGCTATGAATGCGCAGTCATATGGAGACACAACAACATGAAAGATGATAATAAAATGATATTACAATAACAGCTCAAGAAATGAGGGGGAGCATGCTCTCAACCCCTGAAAACACTAATATAACACTGATACACAATCCTTGGAAGGATTGGCTGCAACACATATACAAAATATGAAAATACAATAATGCCAGAGTTGCTGGGTAGCTGCAATAACTGAAAATATACAATAGAAGGAGGAGAATGAATATGGCCTACAAACTGAAACAACCTCCTCCAATGGATTCCTTGAGTGCAAGGCTGATCCCGGCACAAGAAATATCTTCCTCCAAAATGGTGGAGCAAACCCCCATTGCAGAAAAACTCTGAGATAATGCAGTCTATGGAAGGGACTGCGCTGATGAAGGTGGGAGAAGCTTGGCCTTTTGCCAAAATATGCAAATCAGCTCTAGAAACCCTCGTTGCTGATCCTCCCAAAGAATAGGAACTCATTCCTATGAGAAATGATCCAAGGAATGGTGCTGTGGAATCTCCTCCACAGCAACACCTACAACACAACCCAGTGACTGCACTATAGATGAAGAAGTGGCTATGGCCAAATGCCTGAATATGGAGAAATTAAGAGAAATCCTCCTTGAGCTACTCAAGAGAGGAGAGGAACTCCTAAACAGGAATCCCTCGTGCCAAAGGAACTGCAATTAAGCTAAACAGCTGGAGATTGCAAATAGAATCTAAGTCCAAATTTTTAATGATGCTCTCTATGGCTGCCTCATCCTCCTTATATGAAAAATGATGTCTCTATGCTATGGACCCCATGCAATTAGGGTTTCCTTCCTCTAGAAGTTTCCTCCCTTTCTACTGCACTGACTTCCCAAGCAAGCTACACCCTCTCAAGCTGCACTGTTGACTTGGTCAACATGGCCTTATCCTCATGTGTTTGCCCCCTTTTCATACTAGGAGGTGCAAAAATGGCTACTCCATGGATCCCTTCCCACTTCATGTGGAATTTTATTTATGCAAATGGGTCTCCTCACCCATTTTATTTATCTCCTAGATAATATGAGTAAAAATTAATGTTCCAATTTATTTGCAAAAATTTGGAACATTACACTTAGGGAGAGAGATTATGACACATTAGAAGACATGGATAAAGGAGAAGTGAGTGTAGAATAAAACTTGATTAAAAAAAGAGCTAGAATGAGGGCTGAAAAGAAGGTAACCTATAGGGATGACACTGCAACTTCCACATCTGATCCCAAATTTGATATCCTAGCCAAAAACATGGAGAGGCTAGGAAGAATGGTGGAAAATTTGACTGTCCAAGTCAATAATCAGAACAAAAACCAAAATTGAAACCGGAACCAAAACTTTAGGAGAAACAATTCCACAAATAAACAAAGAGACTCTGATCAAAAAGTCATACCTCCATTCCAAGAGAATTTCCTTGATGAGGATGACAGAATAATAGAAGAATCAGAGGGAGCCACCATTAACATGGTGGAAGTTGATAACCAGGATCACACCTATTCTACATAGGATAATCAGACCTCATACTCACATTAGGATGAGGAAGGGTTAGAATCTGAAGATTATAGGTTGGGATTCAAAAATTCCATCATGCAGGTCCGAGAACAATATGACCTCAGAAGCAAAGAGAACTTAGATACTCCCAAAGCAAAGGCTTCTAAAATCACCATTAAGAAAAGCCTTTAAAAGACTCCTAAAGTGACTGCGGAAAGAAACAAATCAGCAGCTAAGAGTTCTGGAAAAAACAAAGAAAAAGACATCCAAAATACTGATAAACCAAGTCAGGAAACTAGTAGCACTAGTATTGCAGCTAATGCTCCTGATAAAACAGCTTCAAACATTGTACATAGTGAGAATCAACAACTTGATTCTGCCAATAAAGTAGTGACCAACAAAACTGAATTGAACCTTTCAAAGAGTTAGTCTCCTTTCAATTTGGAAAGTGAGATAGCCAAAATCAAAATTTCAGTTCCTCTCACTGAGTTGGCCACCCAAGATGTGTATAAAGGTCAAATTTTGAAAGCTTTAAACTTAGGAGAAAACAGTGATACTGTCAATCTAAATGATGATCAAATAGCTCTTTTGTTTGGCCCAAAAATTGAAGGGAAATTTTAGGAAGGGGTAGTATCTCCTTTTTATGTTAGCCTCAATATCCATGACAAAATCTTGCATAATGCCATGCATGATTCCGGGGCTTCACACAACCTTATGCCAAAAGTGATAATGGAAAATCTAGGCCTAGAGATAACCAGACCTTATAAGGATTTATATTCATTTGAATCTAGCAGAGTGAAGTTCCTTGGCCTGATGAAAGATCTTTGTGTGAATTTGACCCAAATCCCAGCCAAGTGCATGGTAATGGATGTTGTAGTGGGAGATGTGCCTCCTAAGTATGGCATGTTGTTGTCAAGGTCATGGGGTTCCAAGCTGCAAGGTACAATGAAGATGGACATGACATATGCCACAATCCCTATCTTTAGCTAGCTTAGAAGACGGTATAGGGAGGCACACATGAAATTTATGGTTAGCAGCCCTGAGAAACCTGAAAATTCCCCTCTCTACTCTATCCATATAGATCTGGACTCTTTTATCCATTACAATGATGAATGCACAGATGAGCCAGAGCTAGAGGACAGAAATCCAAACAACAGAGTAGAGCTCACAGATTTTAACATAATGGAAACTCTAGATGTGGAGGAAAACGAGAGAGAAACTTTAGAACAATGTACTAAATCAAAAAACTAGTGTGAACAAAACCAAGACTGCAAATAGAAAAATACTCATCACTTTGAACTCCAAGAAAGTCCCGAAGAACAAAACATTACACAGCATAGTGCAGACCTCAGAATATTACATAAGGGCAAACATAGAATTAGGGATGAAAATGATAACAAGTCTGCAAACAATCCCTTATGGAGAATGAACTTTGACGGGTCATGCACTAGAAAGAATGCAAGGGTTGGAGTATGGTTGCACAATACCGAAAGCAATTATGCTGAGAGTCATGCCTTCAAACTAGACTTTAAAGTTACAAACAACATCACAGAGTATGAGGCTCTCGTCCTAGGATTGAATCTATTGAAGAAACTAGGAGCCTAAAGGATAGTTGTACATGGAGACTCTGAGTTAGTCATCAAACAAGTAAATGGAGAGTACACTGCGAAACATCCTAGTTTGCAGGCATATAGAAATGATGCCATGGATCTGTTGAAAACCTTCTTAGAATATGAGCTTGTATTTATCCCTAGAGACCAGAACATTATCGCAAATGGGTTGGCCTACGCTGCCAGTTAATATCAGAGAATACCTAGTGATCAACGGATCATTATTCAAACAAAATATAGACCAACAGTGCCAGATAATGAGAAACATTGGTAGGTCTTTGAGGGGGAAAAACAGATAGAGGATTCCTTGCTTTGCAGGAATGAGTTCGAATTGCCAGAGTCAGGCTTTAAGTCTGATGAAAGCAGTCCGAATAAAGAGCCCCCCAATGAAGAAAAACTATCTTGTTCTGTGTAAATAAACATGTTGACCAAGGATTTTGAGAATCAAACAAAAGAATACATAAACGCGGAAAAAGAAGACATAGAGGTGCTGCAGTCTAAAGATAAAAACATACACAGAGGACTAGTGCCCCTTGAGGACCTTTTTGATTTTAATGATGTGGAAAAGAAGCCCACTATAGAACACGTTGAGTTAGATGTTGAATAGTGCAATATAGGCAACGAAGATAAGCCTAAAATGATTAAATTAGCTAAGTCCTTACCAGCGCACATCAAGAAGAAATACATTGATTTATTTAAAGATTTTGTTGATGTGTTTGCTTGGAGCTATGAGGATTTAAAGGCCTATGACACAGAAATCATCCAACATAAGATCCCACTGAAAGAAAACCAAAAACCCTTTAGGCAAAAACTGTGTAGAATTAACCCAATACAACTGCCTCTTGTAGAAAAGGAAATCAAGAAAATGTATGAGGCAGGAATCATAGTGCCTGTGAGGTTTTCTGATTGGGTGTCCAACCTTGTAGCTGTAAGAAAAAAGATAGTCGAAATCAGACTGTGCATTGATTTTAGAAACGTTAACAGAACCTCCCTAAAGTACAATTAACCCTTACCCAAAATGGAACACATCCTACAGAGGGTAGTCAGCTCAAAGAGGATATCTCTGTTAGATGGTTTCTCAGGGTATACCCAGGTATTAGTACTCCCAGAAGATCAACTAAAAACAGCTTTCACCACTCCATGAGGCACGTTCATGTATGTGAAAATGCCTTTTGGACTAATGAACGCTGGCGCAACCTTCCAAATAGCTATGGACATCGATTTTTCAGAGGAAATAGGGCATTTCATCATGATTTATCTTGACGACATAAAGATTTATTCCAAAACTGATGAAGAGCACCTTAAACATCTGAGAAAAGTATTTGAAAAATGTAGAAGGTTCAGGCTATCTTTAAACCCCAAGAAGACTGAATTCAGGCTTCAAGAAGGTAAGCTTCTTTGCCATACTATATCAGAAAAGGGAATTAAAATAGACCCGAAAAGAGTTGAGGGAATACTACAAATTAGCCACCCAAGAAACATAAAAGAACTGCAGTCCTTTATTGGGAAAATTAACTTCTTGAGGAGGTTTATTCCCAACTTATCGGAACTCCTGAGAAATATAACTGACATGATTAAGAAAGGAGTGGGAGTTAAGTGGACTGTAGAAGCCAAAAATTCTTTTGAATTAGTTAAACATGCACTCACCCAAGCACCAGTCCTAATCAGCCCTGATTTTTCAAAATATTTCCTTATATTCTCCTTTGCCTCAGAGCATACCGTGGCCGCCATTTTGTTGCAGAAAAACCCAGAGGGATAGGAAAAGCCAATCAATTTCTTTAGAAAAGCATTGAGAGATGCACCCTTGAAATATAACATAATGGAAAAATAGGCTTACACTTTGGTAAATGCCTGAAAAGACTTCAGGGTGTATATTCTGCATTCTCACACCATTGCCTACGTGCCCAACATAGTGGTAAAAGATATCCTGTCATAAGACCCAGATGGAAAGAGGGGAAAATGGATTTCATAATATTAGAGTATGATCTGGAGATCAAACCCAAAAAACTGATCAAAGGTCAAGGCTTGGCACAATTGATGGCTGAATCTAACTTACAACCCCTTGACATAAACATGGTAGATGTATTGGATGAACACGAAGGATTAAATACTACTATTGAAGAACAATTCCAAAAATCACTTTGGTATGCTAACATCTTGTATGTGCTTACAAATATTAATGCTCCTCCTGATTTATCTAAGACTAAGGCAAAGCTCCTAAAGTTAAAATATAGAAACTATTGCATTTTAAATGAATTTTTATACTGGAAAAATGCAAATGGTTTGTTGCTTAAATGTTTGCTTGAAGCCGATGCAGAGAGGGTAAAACGTGAGTTCCATGAGGGAGAGTGTGGAGGCCATTTATACTGGAAAACCACAGCAAAAAAAATCCTCAGAGCTAGCTTTTACTGGCCCACCCTTTTCTGAGATATACATAAAATGATAGTTGCGTGCCATAAGTGCTAGATTTTTGAGGGCAAGAGAAAACTCCTCCCTTTACCATTACAACCTATCACTGTTGAAGCTCCTTTTCAACAGTGGGGCCTATATTTTGTAGGAGAAATCCATCCTGCTTCATCAGCCAAACAAAAATGGATTCTCACAGCCACAGAATATTTCACAAAATGGATAGAGGCCATCCATACTAGGAATGCCACAAATTCTCTTATTATAAAATTCCTAGAAGAACACATCCTATCTAGATTTGGCTGCCCTAGGAAGATTATCACTGATAATGCTGCGCTTTTGGTTCCAAAAAGATGATTGATTTTTGTCATAGGTATCAGATTGCCCTTGGTCACTCTACTACTTATTATCCTTAGGGTAATGGGCTACCAGAATCAGCAAATAAGAGTTTGGTGACCATCATCAAGAAGCTGCTTGAAAAGAACAAAATATCATGGCATAACAAGTTAGTGCATGCTTTGTGGGTAGACGGGTTGACAACAAAGAAATCCATCGAAATGTCTCCATATCAGCTTGACTATGGAGTAGATGCAGTGTTCCCTACCAGCCTAGGGGTACCAGTGATAAAATTATTCCAAGAAATATAGTCAGAAGAGGACAGCATGGTAAGGAGGATCAATCAAACTATCCATCTCCAGCAAACAAGAGAAGAAGTCTACAACAGAGCTCAAAAAGTGCAGGAAAGCATCAAAAAGTTGTTTGATAAGAGAACAAAAGCTTGTGACTTCAACATTGGAGACAAGGTACTTAAGTGGGACTCTAGAAGAGAGGACAAGGGTAAGCATGGCAAATTTGACAATTTGTGGCAAGGTCCTTACATCATCCAGTCCACCATTGGTCCAAATGCATTCTTTCTGCAAGAGTTAGATGGTACAGATATATTTTGGGGTCCTGTCAATGGAAAGATGCTCAAACATTACTACTGCTGAAGTCTAGAGTTTAAAATTTCCACTTCCACTATAAATACCATTGCTGTGTTTTGTTTTAAAGAAAAAGAGAAAAAATGTTTCAAAAAAGAGAGAAAAGAAAAGTTCAGACATGCTCAAAACTTGAACCTCTAAAGCTCCAAAAAAATGGCTCAAATCAGCTCAAAACCTGAGCCAAAGAAAAGGAAAGCAGGTTCTAATATGCCCAAAACCTGAACTAGCAAAGAAAAAAGAAGAATCAGCTCTAACAAGCCCAAAGCCAGAGCTGAAATGAACAAGAAAGTGACTCTAACAAGCTCACAATCTGAGTCACAAAGAAAGAAGGATGCTCTAAAGTTTCACAATTTCAAGCCTTCAACATTTTGGTTTTAATTTCCTACAAAGTTTAGTTCATGTGCAGCTATGTTTATGCCATGGACCCACAGCAAACCAGACAATCTAATCCTAGTTTGGATGCTTTTCAATTTCTGTTGTAGAATGTAGAGAAAGAAATCTGCTAGACAGTCTAATCCTAGCAGATATTAGCGTAGGTAGAGAAGCTATGAGGCCAACTATCTAATCTGGTCTCATGGAGGAATAAGGGTAGAATTAGATTAGTGTTTTTCTGCTTTCAATAATAAAAAAAAATTATGAATAAGGTCTGCAAGTCTAAATGCACCTTGAAGAAAAAATGTTAGGACTGTAGGATGGGTAGGTAGATTGTTTGAGGGAATATTGCTGCTGATATGATGTTTTCATGAGTTGTGGCAGATGATTAAAGAAAGAAGATATGTGTCAAGTACCAGGCACCTGGACTACCTCCAAAGATTATTTTCTGAAATTCTTGACACTTTCAAGAAGATGCCATCCCCATGTGGAGCCACTGTTATCCACCTATAAATTTTCGACATAGAAAACAGGTGGCTAAAATTTTTCTAAGCCTTCAAGAGAAACATTTCCCTTGAAAATATTTCATTCTTGAAGCCTCTATGTGTCTTTTGCATTTGAAAATATCTTCACTGCTATTTCCACTGAAAAAGCTCACTGTTTTGTGAAAGAGAATGCTTCAAAAGGCCTCAGTAATTTGCCCATTTTCACTAATTTCCCTTCATTTCCATCAAGCCTCTTTTTCCCCTTTAGAACCTCCATTATCCATCTAAAGGCCTCCAAAATCCTTTTAAGCCCTTAAAAATCCCTTTTATAGGTTTGAAACCCCCTTTTCCCCTTTACCGAAAGCAAAAACATTCCTTGAAAAACACTCATTTTGGCTTAAAAAACCCCATTTTCATTTGAGGCCTTAAGCCCCTTTCAGCCTAGCCCTTAGAACTTTTTCCCACATATGACCCGTGCCCAGGACCAGGCGCTAAAGACCCGGGCACTAATCGCAATCAGAACTTTCTGGGTGTTCCTTTTCCTTTGTTTCTCGTAATTTTCCGATGCAAGAAACTTTTGTTCTATCGGCATCCACTGAGATCTCCACCGTTGATCTCCTTAATTATCCAACGGTCAGCGCTAATCGCATTCTCCGCCCATCAACCCTTTCCATTACCCCTCCGCTACAATTTCCACTGTTGATCATCCATACAGATCCGACGCCCTGCGCTGACTCGCACCACCACCAGTCGCAAATTTTTTTGGGTGCCACCGTGTCTCCCCCGATTTGCGATCTTTGACTGATTCTTGATCTTTGATCTCCCTTTAAGATCTGACGGCCCACGTGTAATCAAAACATCAAAACTCAGATTTTTCGCCTCCTACCTTTCTCCGATGCGATTAGATCTTAGCCGTTCGTTCTGCGAGATCCAATGACTCCCATTCTTCCCGCCCATTAACTTACCCTTCTGCCTCCGTTGTCTCTCTTTAAATCTCCATCGTCCATTCCAAGATCCAACGGTCCTCATTTAAACATCCCTGGGCTATTCCCCACCATTACTAACCATGCATCTTTCTATATCACGCACCATTCTGCACCGTCAGATCTCCCGGTCCCACATCCTATGACTGAGGTGCATATCACATTTTTTCAGTGCCCGACTATTAACGTTTCAAATTTACGCGATGAAAGCGGTTTTGGGAGGGACACATGACGGGTGGCAAGGCATATCACATTTTTTTGGCCAAATTTCAAACTACTTTGAAGCCTCGCGAAACCAGCTATTTTCTCACCGAAACCACCCCTCCTCGATATAATTCTTCTTTAACCCCAGCTGTTGATTGTTTGATCTAATGGCTCTTATTGCATCGCATCTTCATTCATGTCCCTTCCATCGGACCTTCCATAGAGTTTTATCCGAAGATCCCCACTGTTGATCTCCTCCCGAGATCCAACAGTCCACGTTTAATCGCCCTCTGCCCTTTTGGTCCCACCACCAGAGGCACCCGACTTTCATTCATTTTTCCCTCTTTCCTTTGTATTTGCCTAACATTAAAAGTTTGTGTTTTTAACACTAAAGTCTTGTCTTCTGCCTAATTTTAGTCCAATCCACTTGGTTGGTAAATCCTGACCGTTGATCATCATCTGCCCATCTAATCCAACGGCCCAAAACTCTCATCGCACTAAACCTTCATCGGCTCAATTCTTCACCATTCCGCCATGATTTTTACTCATTCCTTTGCCTGCGTCCACCATTCCTATTGTTGTGACACAGTTTCCTCGGCCTTTCAGAGCAGTCATCCTCCACCCCTATGGATTTCTTAATATGTTTATTGTCTTTTTGCAAGGTTACAAATGGTAAAATCGCTCTTTGTCACACTATCACAGACAGGGAAACTAAAGCACAGGCAAACATTTTTAGGGTCAGAGATCGTAGACGAAGACACCTAAGAAAGTTTTAAGGCACATTTTCATTGAAAGATTAGTGTTAAACTCTGTTTCAAACCTTCCAGTGCCAATAAAGCCTGTGTATTCACAAACAGATTAGAAGTGAAGTGGTAAAGAGTATGAGTGACCGTTTAAAGAGATTTAAAACCTATTATTGAATATTAATTTCATAATCCAGTGTTTAAAGGGCGAAGATACAAATTTAAGACCTTAAAAATGATACACAGGCCTAAAAAGGCCTAAAGTACATGAAACTTCCAGAAAGTACCAACTTCCAGAAAGTACTTCAGAAACATACCTTTGGAGTTATTTTCCACCTGTCGAAGACCACTCTTTCACCCAAAGACTACCGAAAGTCAATACGAGATATTAAGACAGAATGGGCTGCACACACTTTTCTTCCTCTATTTTAATGTTTCATTTAAAGTTCTATCTACCTCTACAGCCACTCTTTTAACTATAAGAACTCATGAAAAATACATTGTAAAGGTTGTTGTTTAGATAACCGTGGATTGCAAGCTATTTCTTTGAGATAGAGTTATGTGCGTATCAGTTGTAAAATAGGTTGAGGAGATGATTTCAGACTGAATAAAAATCTATTAGACAGTGATGTATGTGACTGGTGTTGCTCTTTAATATGACAAGCATGCTCATTGGATCCTGATTTAAAGCAGCAGTGATGTGTTCTATCTTTGTTTATGTTTTCCCTCTGTAATTCATCATATTTTGTTTCTCTGATAAGAAATCAGTAATCTGGCTTAGGATATACCATTGCATGGTACCCTAATGGTTCCTGCTCCTCTTATCTTGAATGTTTTCTACTAATTGTGTGATCTGAGAACAAATTTGAGTTAATCTAACCAGTATAGTAGTTGGTTATTCATTGCTTACTGATGTATGAATTTAGAGTTTGTTTTTAGATGTTCTTTTCTAGTTTCAGCTCAAAGAATTGGGATACTGGGAGGTTCAGAGTTGGTCCTGTCTCACTAGGGTAATTTTCCAACAGTTTCAGCCTTTCTAAGATCCCTTAAGTTGAATTTCAAAAGCATTGAAGGTTAAAAGTCCTTCTCTGATCTTAGGCTTCACTTTGTGTCAAATCTTAAATGTTTTCTATTGTCTAAAGAGTTAGCCTCTTAGGATTTTGGTCATAGATGGTTAAGGCATGTCCTGTCCCTAGATTTTTCTCCTAAGTGGTCACCTTGGAAGGTTTCCTTGTCATTCACCTTCATTTCATTATCATTTCATCCCATACTATCATCTTTAGAGATCCTCTGTTTTAGATGACTAGCCCATTTGAAAGCCTTGGATATTGAATCGCAAGTAAACCCTTTTATGACTCCATTGCCCAATGGTCTTGAGTTTTCTTTGGATTATCTTCCCATTGCCTAAAATCCTTATTTGCTCACTCTTTGTCTTACATTTAACCCTTCTTTCATGTTTTCCCAACAACCAAACAACAAAACAAAACAAAACAACAACCTTTGTGCCCTATAGATAGCCTAATACCTTAAACTAAACTTCAAAGATATATTATTCTTTTCCTTTATAGAGAGATCCCTCTCTAGACCCAGGAGGGCTAGATATTGAGGTCCCAAAGTGGTTTGATGTTGTCTCATTATTTGGTATTGCCAAACCTACCAAATCATGGGAACCACAACATAATGGCGACTTTGCTGGGGACACTTTGAGTAAAGCACTCCTTAAAACATCGCTAAGAACTCAAAGAAGACCATAGTAGCCTTGGTTTGGTAGTAAATCACTGTGGTAGACAGTAAATCTCCTTAAAACATTCTGAGCCTTCCACCTGGCGACTCCACAGTTCCTAAATGACCAAAAGACTCCACTGGTGATCAGTAGGCCTACTGATTATCTTTGTTTTCACAAGACTCCACTGGGAGACCAGTTGCATTACAACATCATACATATTAAAAGAAACACATAGGGTTAGGCTTCGTGGTTTGAATATAGTTTTCCTCTTAAAGACTGTCATACCTAGCTAACTTTCTTCGTCGAGGCCTAACATATTGGCTTCAAGAACAATCCATACCGGGGCTTATCCAAATCCAAATCCACCTGAGGTAGTTGACAACCCTGAGAGTATTCTTAGGAAGACTTATACATATAGCGATCCAACTATTATCAGACACATTAATAGAGCTAATTCAACACCTGAAAACTTTGCAGCTCTATCAAACACTCGAATTGACTTAGACTTACCAAGAAATTTACCAAGGACTCAGTCATTCAGTGCTATAGAACAGACAGACTTTGAGCCTCCAAGTTCACCACAACATAGTGGTCAACACATTATGGATGGAGAAACCCCTCCATCAACACCTCTTGATATACATTTCATTCATAACTTGGGTCTCTCTCACCCTAGGTCTGCTCAACAGTTTGTTGCCGGTCCTAGCATTCCTGCCTTTCATATACCTGCTATTCAAGCCCAAACTTTACCTCCAAAAAACACCATCATGGCAACATGGTATGCTCCCTTGGTATTACCACAGCCTCTAGTGCCTTTACCCGATGATTATCAGGCAAAAATCCCACATTTCACTGGAAAAGAGTCTACCACAGCTCAACACCATGTAGATAGGATGGAAGATGCCTTTGACTATATGGAGATAGATGATGAGACAGTCAAGATGAGAATCTTTGCCTAGAGTTTAGGAGGAGATGTGAAGAAGTGGTTTAAAGGCTTACCTCCCAGTAGTATCCATGATCTTCCCTCCTTGCATCAAACCTTCATAAACAAATGGGAAGTGAAAAGCATCCCTCTCCAAATATTAGCTGAATATAAGAACCTTAAAAGAAATCAGGGAGAGAGTGTCCATGACTATTCCACCAGATTTAATAGTGTCTACAACACTCTTCCACCACACATGAAACCTCCCCAAGGAATGGCCTTAGTGAAATACCCTGAAGGCTTTGATGCTGATATGGCCTACTAGCTTAGGGAGAGAGATTATGACACATTAGAAGACATGCAGAAAGGAGTAGTGAGTGTAGAAGCAAACCTGATTGAAAAAAGAGCTAGAATGAGGGCTGAAAAGAAGGTAACCTATAGGGATGACGCTGCAACTTCCACATCTGATCCCAAATTTGATATCCTAGCCAAAACCATGGAGAGGCTAGGAAGAATGGTGGAAAATTTGATTGTCCAAGTCAATAATCAGAACAAAAACCAAAATCAAAACTAGAACCAAAACTTTAGGAGAAACAATTCCACAAATAGACAAAGAGACTCTGATCAACAAGTCATACCTCCATTCCAAGAGAATTTCCTTGATGAGGATGAGGGAATAATAGAAGAATAAGAGGAATCCACCATTAACATGGTGGAAGTTGATAACCAGGATCACACCTATTCTACAGAGGATAATCAGACCTCATACTTACATTAGGATGAGGAAGGGTTAGACTCTGAAGATTATAGGTTGGGATTCGAAAATGCCATCATGCAGGTCCGATAACAGTATGACCTCAGAAGAAAAAAGAACTTAGATACTCCCAAAGAAAAGGCTTCTAAAATCACCATCAAGAAAAGACCTGAAAAGACTCCTAAAGTGACCGCTGAAAGCAACAAATCAGCAACTGAGAGTTCTAACAAAAACAAAGAAAAAGACATCCAAACTACTGATAAACCAAGTCAAGAAACTAGCAGCACTAGCATTGCAGCTAATGCTCCTGATAAAACAGCTTCAAACATTGTACATAGTGAGAATTAGCAACCCGATTCTGCCAATAAAGTAGTGACCAACAAAACTTAATTGAACCTTTCAAAGAGTTAGTCTCCTTTCAATTTGGAAAGTGAGATAGCCAAAATCAAAATTTCAGTTGCTCTCACTGAGTTGGCCACCCAAGATGTGTATAAATGTAAAAATTTGAAAGCTTTAAACTTAGGAGAAAACAGTGATACTGTCAATCTAAATGATGATCAACCAACTCTTTTGTTTGGCCCAAAAATTGAAGGGAAATTTCAGGAACGGGTAGTACCTCATTTTTATGTCAGCCTCAATATCCATGAAAAAATCCTGCATAATGCCATGCATGATTCTGGGGCTTCACACAACCTTATGCCAAAAGTGATAATGGAAAAGCTAGGCCTAGAGATAACCAGACCTTATAAGGATTTATATTCATTTGACTCTAGCAGAGTGAAGTGCCTTGGCATAATCAAAGATCTTTGTGTGAATTTGACCCAAATCCAAGCCAAGTGCATGGTAATGGATGTTGTAGTGGCAGATGTGCCTCCTAAGTATGGCATGTTGTTGTCAAGGTCATGGGGTGCCAAGCTGCAAGGTACAATGTAGATGGACATGACATATGCCACAATCCCTGTCTTTAGCCAGCTTAGAAGACTGTATATGGAGGCACACATGAAATTTATGGTTAGCAGCCCTGAGAAACCTGAAAATTCCCCTCTCTACTCTATCCATACAGATCTGGACTCTTTTATCCTTTACAATGATGAATGCACAGATGAGCTAGAGCTAGAGGACAGAAATCCAAACAACAGAGTAGAGCTCACAGATTTTAACATAATGACAACTCTAGATGTGGAGGAAAACAAGAGAGAAACTTTAGAATAATGTACTAAATCAAAAAACCAGAGCAAACAAAACCAAGACTGCAAACAGAAAATTACTCATCACTCTGAACTCCAAGAAAGTGCCGAAGAACAAAACATTACACATCATAGTGCAGACCTCAGAATATTACATAAGGGTGAACATAGCATTAGGGATGAAAATGATAACAAGTCTGCAAACAATCCCTTATGGAGAATGAAATTTTACAGGTCATGCACTAGAAAGAATGCAAGGGCTGGAGTATGGTTTCACAATACCGAAAGCAATTATGTTGAGAGTCATGCCTTTAAACTAGACTTTAAATGTACAAACAACATCGTAGAGTATGACGCTCTCATCCTAGGATTGAATCTATTGAAGAAACTAGGAGCCCAAAGGATAGTTGTACATGGAGACTCTAAGTTAGTCATCAAACAAGTAAATGGAGAGTACACTGCGAAACATCCTAGATTGCGGGCATATAGAAATAACGCCATGGATATGCTAAAAACCTTCTTAGAATATGAGCTTGTATTTATCCCTAGAGACTAGAACATTATAGCAAATGGGTTGGCCTGTGCTACCAGTTCATATCAGAGAATACCTAGTGATAAACGGATCATTATTCAAACAAAATATAGACCAACAGTCCCAGATAATGAGAAACATTGGTAGATCTTTGAGGGGGACAAACAGATAGAGGATTTCTTGCTTTGCAGGAATGAGTTTGAATTGCGAGAGTTAGGCTTTAAGTCTGATGAAAGTAGTTCGGATAAAGAGCCCCTTGATGAAGAAAAACCATCTTGGTATGTAGAAATAAATATGTTGACCAAGGATTTTGAGAATCAAACAAAAGAATACATAAACGCGGAAAAAGAAGACATAGAGGTGCTGCAGTCCAAAGATAAAAACATACCTAGAGGAATAGCGCCCCTTGAGGACCTTTTTGATTTTAATGATGTGGCAAAGAAGCCCACTATAGAACATGTTGAGTTAGATGTTGAAGAGTGCAATATAGGCAGTGAAGATAAGCCTAAAATGATTCAATTAGCTAAGTCCTTGCCAGCGCACATCAAGAAGAAATACATTGATTTATTTAAAGAGTTTGTTGATGTGTTTGCTTGGAGCTATGAGGATTTAAAGGCCTACGACATAGAAATCATCCAACATAAGATCCCACTGAAAGAAAACCAAAAACCATTCAGGCAAAAACTGCGTAGAATTAACCCAGTACAACTGCCTCTTGTAGAAAAGGAAATCAAGAAAATGTATGAGGCAGGAATCATAGTGCCTGTGAGGTTTTTTGATTGGGTTTCCAACCTTGTAGCTGTAAGAAAAAAGACAAGCGAAATCAGACTGTGCATTGATTTTAGAAACCTTAACAAGCCTCCCTAAAGGAAAATTACCCCTTACCCAAAATGGAACACATCCTACAGAGGGTAGTTGGCTCAAAGAGGATATCTCTGTTAGATGGTTTCTCAGGGTATAACTAGGTATTAGTACTCCCATAAGATCAACTAAAAACATCTTTCACCACTCCATGGGGCACATTCATGTACGTGAAAATTCCTTTTGGACTAGTGAATGCTGGCACAACCTTCCAAAGAGCTATGGACATCATTTTTTCAGAGGAAATAGGGCACTTCATCGTGATTTATCTTGACGACATAACGATTTATTCCAAAACCGATGAAGAGCACCTTAAACATCTGAGAAAAGTACTTGAAAAATGTAGAAGGTTCGGGCTATCTTTAAATCCCAAGAAGAATGTATTCGGGCTTCAAGAAGGTAAGCTTCTTGGCCATATTATATCAGAAAAGGGAATTAAAATAGACTCGAAAAGAGTTTAGGGAATACTACAGATTAGCCACCCAAGAAACATAAAAAGAACTGCAGTCCTTTATTAGGAAAATTAACTTCTTGAGGAGGTTTATTCCCAACTTAGCGGAACTCCTGAGAAATATAACTGACATGCTTAAGAAAGGAGTGGGAGTTCAGTGGACTGTAGAAGCCAAAAAGTCTTTTGAATTAGTTAAACATGCACTCACCCGGGCACCAGTCCTAATCAACCCTGTTTTTTCAAAAGATTTCCTTATATTCTCCTTTGCCTCAGAGCATACCGTGGCCGCCGTCTTGTTGCAGAAAAACCCAGAGGGACAGGAACAACCAATCACTTTCTTTAGCAAAGCATTGAGAGACGCACCCTTGAAATATAGCATAATGGAAAAACAGGCTTACGCTTTGGTAAAGGCCTTAAAATACTTCAAGGTGTGTATTCTACATTCTCACACCATTGCCTACGTGCCCAACATAGTGGTAAAAGATATCTTATCACAAGACCCGGATGGAAAGAGGGGAAAATGGATTACTGTAATATTAGAGTATGATCTAGAGATCAAACCCACAAAACTCATCAAAGGTCAAGGCTTGGCACAATTGATGGCTGAATCTAACTTACAAGCCCTTGACATAAACACAGTAGATTTATTGGATGAACATGAAGGATTACCTACTCCTACTATTGAAGAAAAATTCCAAAACTCACTTTGGTATGCTGACATCTTGTATGTGCTTACAAATATTAATGCTCCTCCTGATTTATCTAAGACTAACGCAAGGTTCCTAAAGTTAAAAGCTAGAAACTATTGCATTTTAAATGAATGTTTACACTGGAAAAATGCAAATGGTTTGTAGCTTAAATGTTTGCTTGAAGCCGATGGAGAGAGGGTCAAACATGAGTTCTATGAGGGAGAGTGTGGAGGCCATTTATAATGGAAAACCACAGCCAACAAAATCCTCAAAGATGGATTTTACTGGCCCACCCTTTTCCAATATATACATAAAATGATAGTTGCCTGCCATAAGTGCTAGATTTTTGAGGGCAAGAGAAAACTCCTCCCTTTACCATTACAACCTATCACTGTTGAAGCTCCTTTTCAATAGTGGGGCTTAGATTTTATAGGAGAAATCCATCCTGCTCCATCAGCCAAACAAAAATGGATTCTCACAGCCACAGAATATTTCACAAAATTGATAGAGGCAATCCCTACTAGGAATGCCATAGATTCTGTTATTATAAAATTCTTGGAAGACCACATCCTATCTATATTTGGCTACCCTAGGAAGATTATCATTGATAATGCTGCACTTTTGGTTCTAAAAAGATGATTGATTTTTGTCATAGGTATCAAATTGCATTTGGTCAGTCTACTACTTAGTATCCTTAGGGTAATGGGCTAGCAGAATCATCAAATAAGAGTTTGGTGACCATCATCAAGAAGCTGCTTGAGGAGAACAAAAAATCATGGCATAACAAGTTAGTGCATGCTTTGTGAGCAGACAGGTTGACAACAAAGAAATCCATCGGAATGTTTCCATATCAACTTTTCTATGGAGTAGATGCAGTCTTCCCTACCAGCCTAGGGGTACCAGTGATAAAATTAGTCCAAGAAATACAGTCAGAAGAGGATAGCATGGTAAGGAGGATCAATCAAACTATCCATCTCCAGCAAAAAAGAGAAAAGGTCTACAACAGAGCTCAAAAAGTGCAAGAAAGCATAAAAAATTTGTTTGACAAGAGAACAAAAGCTTGTGACTTCAACATTGGAGACAAGGTACTTAAGTGGGACTCTAGAAGAGAGGACAAGGGTAAGCATGGCAAATTTGACATTTTGTGGCAAGGTCCTTACATCATCCAGTCCACCATTGGTCCAAATGCATTCTTTCTACAAGAGTTAGATGGTATAGATCTGTTTGGGGGTCCTGTCAATGGTAGGATGCTCAAACATTACTACTGTTGAAGTCTAGAGTTTAAAGTTTCCACTTCCATTGTAAATACCGTTTCTGTGTTTTTTTTTAAAGAAAAAGATAAAAATGTTTCAAAAAAGAGAGAAAAGAAAGGTTCAGACATGCTCAAAACTTGAACCTCTGAAGCTCCAAAAGAATGGCTCAAATCAGCTCAAAACCTGAGCCAAAGAAAAGGAAAGCTGGTTCTAATATGCCCAAAACCTGAACCAGCAAAGAAAAAAGAAGAATCAGCTCTAACAAGCCCAAAAACAGAGCTGAAATGAAAAAGAAAGTGACTCTAACAAGCTCAAAATCTGAGTCACAAAAGAAAGAAGGATGCTCTAAAGTTTCACAATTTCAGGAATTCAACATTTTGGTTCCAATTTCCTGCAAAGTTTTGTTCATGTGTAGTTGTCTTTATGCATGGACCCATAGTAAACTAGACAGTCTAATCCTATTTTGGATGCTTTTCAATTTCTGTTGTAGAATGTAGAGAAAGAAATCTGCTAGACAGTCTAATCCTAGCAGATATTAGTGTAGGTAGAGAAGCTATGAGGCCAACTGTCTAATCTGGTCTCATGGAGGAATAAGGGTATAATTAGATTAGTTTTTTTCTGCTTTCAATAAAAAAATGATGAATAAGGTCTGCAAGTGTAAATTCACCTTGAAGAAAAAATGTTAGGACTGTAGGATGGGTAGGTAGATTGTTTGAGGGAATATTGCTGCTGATATGAGATTATTTTATGAGATTCTTGACACCTTCAAGAAGATGCCATCCCCATGTGGAGCCACTGTTAGCCACCTATAAATTTTAGACATAGCAAACAGGTGGCTAAAATGTTTCTAATCCTTCAAGAGAAACATTTCCATTTAAAATCTTTCATTCTTGAAGCCTCTATGTGTCTTTTCCTTTGAAAAGATCTTCACTATTGTTTCCACTGAAAAAGCTCACTGTTTTCTGAAAGAGAATGCTTCAAAAGGCCTCTGTAATTTGCCCATTTTCACTAATTTCCCTTCATTTCCATCAAGCCTATTTTTCCCTTTTAGAACCTCCATTATCCCTCTAAAGGCCTCCAAAATCCTTTTAAGCCCTTAAAAATCCCTTTTACAGGCTTGAAACCCCCTTTTCCCCTTCACCAAAAGCCAAAAAATTCCTTGAAAAACACTCATTTTGGCTTAAAAAACCCCATTTTCATTTGAGGCCTTAAGCCCCTTTCAGCCCAGCCCTTAGCCCTTTTTCCTACATATGACCCGCACCTAGGACCAAGCACTAAAGCCCCGGGCGCTAATCGAAATTGGAGCTTTCCGGGTGTGCCTTTTCCGTTGTTTCTCGTAATTTTCCGATGCGAGAAAATTTTGTTCTATTGGCCTTCACTGAGATCTCCACCATTGATCTCCTTAACGATCCAATGGTTAGTGCTAATTTCATTCTCCACCCATCAACCCTTTCCATTACCCCTCTGCTGCAATCTCCACCATTGATCATCCATACAGATCTGACGGCCTGCGTTGACTCGCACCATCGCTAATCACAAAAAGTTTTGGGTGCCACCTTGTCTCCCCCGATTGGCGATCTCCGACTGATTCTCGACCGTTGATCTCCCTTTAATATTCAACGGCCCACGCATAATCGCAACATCCAAACTTAGAGTTTTTGCCTCCTGCCTTTCTCCGATGCGATTAGATCTCAGCTGTTCGTTCTGCGAGATCCAACGAATCCCATTCTTCCCGCCCATTAACTTGCCCTTCTGCCTCCGTTGTCTCTCTTTAAATTTCCACCGTCCATTCCAAGATCCAATGATCCTCATTTAAACTTCCCTGGGCTATTCCCCACCATTTCTGATCATGCATATTTCCATATCACGCACCATCCTGCACCATTAGATCTCCCGGTCCCACATCCAATGGCTGAGGTGTATATCGCGTTTTTCAGTGCCCGACTGTTAACATTTCAAATTTACACGATGGAAGCGGTTTTGGGAGGGATACGTGTCGGGCGGCAAGGCATATCGCTTTTTTTTGGCCAAATTTCAGAACCGCTTTGAAGCCGTGCAAAACCAGCTGTTTTCTCACCGAAACCACCCCTCCCTGATATAATTCTTCTTTAATCCCTGCCGTTGATTGTTTGATCTAACGGCTCTTATTTCATTGCATCTTCATTCATGTCCCTTCCATCGGACCTTCCATAGAGTTTTATTTGAAGATCCCCATCGTTGATCTCTTCCTGACATCCAACGGTCCACGTTTAATCGCCCTCCGCCCTTTCGGTCCCACCACCAGAGGCGCCCGAATTTCATTCATTTTTCCCTTTTTCCATTGTATTTGCCTAGCATTAAAATTTTGTGTTTTTAACACTAAAGTCTTATCTTCCACCTAATTTAAGTCTGATCCACTTAGCCAGTAAATCTTGACCATTGATCATCATCTGCCCATCTAATCCAACGGTTCGGAAGCGTCATCGCACCAAACCTTCATTGGCTCAATTCTTCACCATTCCGCCATGATTTTTACTCATTCCTTCACCTGGGTCCACCATTTCCATTGCCGCGACACAGTTTCCTCGGCCTTCCAGAGCAGTCATCCTCCACCCCCATGGATTTATTAATATGTTTATCGTCTTTTTGCAGGGTTAGAGATGGTAAAATCACTCTTTGTCTCACTATCATAGACAGGGAAAATAAAGCACAGGCAGACATTTTTAGGGTCAGAGATCGTAGAGGAAGACACCTGAGAAAGTTTTAAGGCACATTTTCATTGAAAGATCAGTGTTAAACTCTGTTTCAAACCTTCCAGTGCCATTAAAGCCTGTGTATTCATAGACAGATTAGAAGTGAAGTGGCAAAGAGTATGAGTGACCGTTTAAAGAGATTTAAAGCCTATTATTGAATATTAATGTCATAATCCAGTGTTTAAAGGACGAAGATACAAATTGAAGGCCTTAAAAATGATATTGAGGCCTAATAAGGCCTAAAGCACATGAAACAAGCCATATCAGTGCTCCACATCAGCAGAAATGTTCTTTCCCAAGAAAGGACAAGTTCCCATAATGTTTTTTATTCTCCATTAAGTTCCTGAGAGGATCACCACCCTGACAGAAGTCTTAAGATTGCCAGAGAATTAGTTACACAGTATGGAAGGCCTGAAAGCCATTTACCTGCCTTACTTGTCCCAGTGTACAAACAAAGTACCAAATTCCAGAAAGTACTTCATAAACATACCTTTGGAGTTATTTTCCTCTTGTCGAAGACCACTCTTTCACCCAAAGAGTACTGAAAATCAATACGAGATATTAAGACAGAATGGGCTGCAAGCACTCTTCTTCCTCTATTTTAATGTTTCATTTAAAGTTCTATCTACCTCTATAGCCACTCTTTCAACTATAAGAACCAATGAAAAATACATTGTAAAGTTTGTTGTTTGGATAACCGTGGATTGTAAGCTGTTTCTTTGAGATAGAGTTCTGTGTGTATTAGTTATAAAATAGGCTTAGGAGATGATTTCAGACTAAATATCAAGCTGTTGGACAATGATGTATGTGACTAGTGTTTCTCTTTAATATGACAAGCATGTTCATTGGATCCTGATTTAAAGCAGCGATGATGTGTTCTATATTTTTCTATGTTTTCCCTCTGTAATTCATCATATTTCGTTTCTCTGATAAGAAATCAGTAATCTGGCTTAGGATATACCCTTGCATGGTACCCTAATGCTTCCTGCTCCTCTTATCTGGGATGTTTTCTACTAATTGTGTGATCTGAGAACAAATTTGAGTTAATCTAACCATTATAGTAGTTGGTTATTCACTGCTTACTGATGTATGAATTTAGAGTTTGTTTTTAGATGTTCTTGTCTGGTTTTAGCTGAAAGAATTGGGATACTAGGAGGTTCAGAGTTGGTCATATCTCACTAGGGTCCTTTTCCAATAGTTTCAGCCTTTTTAAGATCCCTTAAGTTGAATTTCAAAATAATTGAAGGTTAAAAGTCTTTCTCTGATCTTAGGCTTCACGTTGTGTCAAATCTTAAATGTTTTCTATTGTCTGAAGAGTTAGCCTCTTAGGAGTTTGGTCATAGACGGTTAAGGCATGTCCTGTCCCTATATTTTGCTCCTAAGTGGTCACCTTGAAAGGTTTCCTTGTTATTCACCTTCATTTCATTATCATTTCCTCCCATACTATCATCTTTAGAGATCCTCTGTTTTAGATGACTAGCCCATTTGAAAGCCTTGGATATTGAATCGCAAGTAAACCATTTTATGACTCCATTGCCCAACAGTCTTCAGTTTTCTTTGGATTATCTTCCCATTGCCTAAAATCCTTCTTTTCTCACTCTTTGTCTTACATTGAACCCTTCTTTCATGTTTTCCCAACAACCAAACAACAAAACAAAACAAAACAACAACCTTTGAGCCCTATAGCTAGCCTAATACTTTAAACTGAACTTCAAAGATATATTATTCTTTGCCTTTATAGAGGGATCCCTATCTGGACCTAGGAGGGCTAGATCCTGAGGTCCCAAAGTGGTTTGATGTTGTCTCATCATTTGGTATTGCCAAACCTGCCAAATCATGGGAAGCACAACAGACGGAGTATCAGAAAATGATTGTACATGCTGATATGCTAACTCAAAAGGACTCAAAGGCATCGGGCCATCAAATGAATCCAATTATGATTCTGAAGGTACTATCCAAGGATGATCAAAGGACATAGTACTTGATGTAATCATATTGATATTAGAAATAGGAGTTTGTATGTTAGGAGGAGGCAGGGAAAAAGTTCCTAGTAAACTGAAATATTTAACTAAACCTACTCCGACATCCTTATATGGGATAGTCATTTTTTCGATATGTTGGATGCTATCAGTAGAGGTTGGGTCGGATGAATAATATGAGAGCTGATATATCTTAATGATATTTCCTTTATGCGGAAACATGATGAGATGAAGGATCGATGATACAACAATAGTCATAGCGTAAAACCAACTACGACCCAGGAGAACGTTGTAATCCAGAGGGGCATCAACCACTTCCACATCTAGATTAACCATTTTGCCTTCGACCTGTATTGGCAGATCTTGTAAAATACCATATGGTTGAAAACCTCTTCTGTCGAAAACTTTGAGAATAGTTGGTGATTTGTTAATTTTCGGAGAACCAAGTGATTTCCAACATTTAATCGAGATAATACATGTAGAATCCCCTTCATCAACAACAGTACGAAAAATTCTCTTATTTTTTATTATTACCAGAATTTTGAAAAGCCATTTGATGATGTAGGCGGGGCGTAAAATTCTCTAAATCGAAGATCATGAGGTTCGAATCTTGGAGATATACAGCTCCTAAGGCTAACAAAAGTAATTTTCTTTGGGTTGGGCATGATTGAAAAACTTCCAAAGCCGACATTGCTGAAGGGGAAATTGCCAAATCTTCAAGAATATTGTAATTCTGAGAAGATCTCGCATGTGGATTGAAAGCTGATTTACGAAGTACACCTTTTGTAGGCGGTTTAATCACTAAGTCAGGATTTTTTTTCTCGATCTGTAATGGATCAGAAACTGAAGGATATGTAGTCGATGCAAAATTGGATGTTTCTGCTTCTTTTCCAGTATTTTTACCACCATAATCTTGCGATCGCATCACAACCATGAAAATATCCCCAACTAGAGTGGAGGAAGATCCAACCATGTTACTATCTTGAGTGGGAAAGGGATCCTTCAAGACAGCAGGTATAGGCGAACCCTTAAAAAATTTGAATACCTCGGCCCTATGTGGGCACTCTTTCATAAAATGATTCTGGTCACAGATGAAACAAGGATATCAAGGTTTGCATTTTTCTTCAGTCAGTTCAGTTGTATCATTTTTCTCTTTCGAAGATTTTTTCTTTTTATTCTTACCTTTCTTCTTACCACCAGTTTTAGATTTGGTTGTAGATGACTCTACAACGTGAATATCGGTGGAAGCTTCTTGGGAAGAATCTCCTTTGGGTGAATCGGGTAAAGTGATAGTAGGAGAAGTAGTCTTGGAAGACTTCTTCTTACTTTTACCAGTGCTAATAGAACCAATTACACCATCAGCGGCATGAGAGCTCGAAGGAGTTGCAGTAACTGACCAGGTTTTGGTAGATCAGGGATTTTATCATACAAAGTACCTGACTGAGTATATACAAGGTCAAGGTACTGAGCTTGAGCAATGACTTGCTCTTCCGTAAAAACGTCTCCTTTGGCCACATCTTCAGTAATTTTGGGCAATAAAAATTTAATAAACCATTCAGCCAACATTTGATCAGGAATGAATACTTTCACTAAACACCTTCTATGTCTCCATTCATGAATATGATCAGATATGTACGTAGATGTAGGCTGTTTCAATGAAGTCAACAATTCTGTGCCATTGTCGTATCTAAAAGGAAACTGAAAATGGGTTAAGAAAGTAGTAGCTAGCGCATTAAAATTATTAAAAGAGCCGCGTGGTAACTCAATGTACCATTTGGCAGCTAGACCAATGAGAGTTCTCCGAAAAAGACGTAATCGAATCGAATCATCGACTAACGAATTGGATGTGCACCAGAGGTGATAAGTCATAACGTGATTAGATGGGTCCTCTCCTGACTTACCTTCGAATTTTGGAATATCACTGGGCAACTTGTTAGGCATCGGCAACCAATATGGGAGATAAAAAATGGGATCGTTCGTAAGGCGTGATAGATCCGGTAAATCTAAAGTTGCTATGAATGGTAACCGATGACTAGGGTCTTGATAACCTTGTGTGATCAAACCAGTGCCAGGAGGAGGATATCCAGAGTAGCCTGGAATTTGATGTGCATTTTGAATCGTGTAACCTCCTGGGTAACCAGGATTAACCAGACCATACTGGGGTTGTTGAGGTATTTGATAAGTATACCCAAGGTACGAGTGATACTGATACGCTGGATTTTGTGTAGTTTGAATAGTTTGATACTGTCCCTATTATGGTTGATAAGTAAACTATGGTTGACTAGACACAATCATACTTGTACCAGCTTGTCCCGCAGGCATCTAGACTGAAGTCTAAACTGTAGGTCTTGACTGTGGCATAGAGACTTGAGGAATTTGCATTGATGCAAGGATAGAAAAAACTAGAGCTATAGATACTCCAGAAATAGGTGTTGTAGGTTGAACAGAAGTTGCAGTAGTTGTAGCAGTTTGAGGCGGAGTCTGAGGTGTACTAGGCCTAGGCTGCTGAACAAAACTAGGTGCAGGGACTTGAATAGTAGGCTGGACAGGTTGCTGGGTTGGACCAGAATCCAAAGGCTTGCTAGGCTGATTAGGTAACTGCACATTAGGTTGCATAGTCCGTTGAATTTGAGATGGATTCCACACCATGTTCATTCCATGGTATTGACCCGTAGAAGGTTGTGCATATGAAGGACCATAGCCTGGTTGAACATAGGGTTGATAATTAAGTGGTAAATTTCTAGCTCCTTGTAAAAATGATTGACTGAAAGGTGGTTGGAAACCTTGAGTTGGGTACTGACCTTGAGGTTGATAACCCTGAGGCATGTACTGAATCTGCGGTTGATAAAGACCCTGAGGAATATACTAAGTCTGGGGTTGACCTTGGGGTATGTACTGTCCTTGAGGTTGTTTTCCAGGTAAATAATACTGTCCCACACCTTGAGGTTGCCTCCCATGCGGTAGCTGACTACCTTGAGGTTGCCCCCCAGGTGGTAACTGACTACATTGAGGTTGAGGATTTGGAATATTACCAGACATCATAAATATTTGCTCTGCCTTCAACGTTTCAGTTTTAGCTCCATTAATACCAGATGATAACACTTGTTCAATTGGTCGAGGAGTTGCTCTTGAGAAAGTACCAGAGAGTGACTGGTACCCTGAGGGAATAGAAGGACCACCATATAAAAATGTTTCCGGTGATTGGGAAAACATAGATGACTCACCTGGCATAATCGATGAAGGATAATAACCTCTTGGTGTAGGATGAAAAGGAATTCGGGGTGGTGAAAAACTAAGACCTGGGTTTTCTAAAAAATATGTCAATGATAAATACCAAGTGTCACTTCTAAAAGGACTGTAGAATATTTATTCACGCTCCCTAAGATTCAAAGTCTGTTGGTTTTCGAGAAGAGTTATGTCTTCGTCTGGACCGAGAAGTTCTTCAATAGATAAGAGGTCAGAAGGAAGATTTTCAGTAATGATATTTCTTACCCTAGGTGAACCAGGATCACTAGAAGTTGGAGTATCAAATCCTGAAGATGGTTCCAAAACAAAAAATTCAGTGTTAGGCTTGGAAATTTCAGGTTCTTCAGCTAATTCACTGGAAGGAGAAATACTACCAGTAACTTCGGAAACTGAAATTGGCTCTTGAATATGCTCTGTTGTTTGTAATTGATAATTAGGATGAATAATTATAGATGACTCTCTGGCTTCTGTTGATCTAATTATACTGTCACTAGGCAATACTAGAGCTCCCATCCCTTCAAGTTGGCTTGGTGTATACTCAGGGGGCTTCCCCTGAAGTCTGCGCGATTGTCTCGATAATTCAGCCACGATTAAAAATTATTAATCACATGCAAACAAATAATTTTTCAATAAAAACTCCTAGAGTCACTAAGGAAACAAATAAATGAATCACACGCCTAAAAATATAAGAGATCAATCCACACACAAACAATAACTTCCCACACTAAAACCACTAGTTGGTGATGAAATTCAACATCATCGTATTTAATGTAGAAAGAGCGGTTGGAACACTTACCCCGACAACCTACTTAATGAAACAGACCGGTGCAAGTTTCTCCACTTAAACCATCTCGAGTGAAGATAACCCTCTGGAGAGTCCAAGTGAGTCTAGTCAACATCTGCTCCAGGTACAGTGGGATCTTTCCACCACCGCCACCTTAGGAAAAAAACCGTAAGATTATGGTCACTATGGTTACCAACAGGGACTAATATACCTGGGGGAACAATCTACAGTCCGACATATGCGCAAGGGCAGAGTAATAAATCTCAATCCCCTTGAAGGCTCCTTGACATAATCCAAGGTATACTGACAAGTGACCCCAGGCTCCTCGACAATGGTCTATCCGAGGTTTACCATTGTTAATATGTGCATATCTTCTATCATTCCCAATGAGATAGAATTGATTATCCCACTGGTTCAGATATGAACTTGTGCTTGACTCCTTTAAGAGGAGCTTCCCAGAGCATACAAGCAACTATTGGATTTTTTTCTACAACAATATTAACTACTTGTTTGTTTTAACTGTCTTGGAGAGTTAATTACTCCCTACTCCAAGACACTAGCCTAAGCTATATTGGTGAAAAGAGTCCTAGAAATATAAAAGTTACTAGATTGATTTTAATTTAAGCGTTGATTTTAAAAATTTGTTTCTAAGGACAATAGGTGCGAAAGTGAAACTGATGATATGTAGTGACCTGAATCAAATCATACTAAAAATGCATCTATTATGAGAAACAATCCGTTTTCTTTCAATGAATTCTATCCAAAGGAAGAGTTGAGAAATGCAATCTTTTAAAAACAAATCTTTCCTTCAAACGAGAATAAATGAAAAGAAATCTAATTTAAAAGAGAACTCAAAATGATCTATTGCTCAACAAGAAATCCCTTTTATTCAAGATCGTAACTACAAACAAAGTTTTTCTTCAAAAGATACTACAATTTCTAGAAAAAGACTCAAAACTAAAAACACTATTTTTGAGATATAAAAAACTCTAAGACTAAATCTGAATTAAAACTTCAAATATTTTAAGGATGCCTTACTTAGTTTGTGATCTAAATAAAAAATTATTTTCTTGAATCAGAAAGAACTCGAAAAAACATCCAATTTTCATTTTTAAGTGAAATTCCAAACTTATTAACAAAAGTTTTATAAAGATTTGCAAATGAGAGAAACGTGATCTAAGTCTCATCAGACAACTTCTGCTATGATGTTAGACTTAGCAAAAAAACAAGGGAATACCAGTGATATAAAGGTACACCAAGGTTTCTAATCTTTGAGCGGGATATAAGATAAAAGAAAAATCATTATACCATGCAAATCTTTCAAAAAATCAGTCAAAATGAAAATGCTGAAATAAAATCTTAACCAAGGCTTTATGACAGAAGACACAGGTCTGGGTAATCACTGAGAATCAAAAAAACTAATCCAAAAAAGAACATTTTAAATATTTTCAAAATTTTTGACAGGGTCCGCAGAATTTAATGCAAAACAGTGCGGTCCCGCACTGTGGGCACAGGAAAAGTGCGGACTCAAGAAAACTAGAGAAAAAACAAAAAATGCTTAATCACTTTCAAAAGGATTCTACAAGGATAAAATACCCAAGCCAGTTTCAATCAATCAAACTTAGAAAAAGTAAACTCACAAGTCAAAAATAAAAGAAATCAGAATTCAAAATCCTTCCCCAGCAGAGTCACCATTTTGTTGGACGGATAAGTCGTTCTTGCGGACAAGATAGACCTCCCAAGTGTCCTACGGATAGCTAGCAACAAACATAAAACTAAATCTATCTTTCTCTAGATATATTGTGATCTATAATTAAATGCTATAAAGGCTTAACGATCCTACCTTTGATCCAACGCTTGTTCATAGTAGTAATCCTCTAGTCACCCGAAAGAGTTGCCTTTGAAGATCTGCAATCACGAACAAGAAAACATCAAATAGCACCTGCATAGCATATATTCATAAATCATATCTATTATGGTGATCAAGAAATCCATAAAATAAACCAATCAATTGACAGCTTATTAAGAAAAACGAATTTATTTGTATTAACTTTAACTAAGAAGAGCCTTACAACCATTTCCACCTTGATGTTGTACAGGTCTTCATGGGGTCCAGAATAGGCGTTTCCTTTACTCTGACAAGCCTTGAACTCTTCCAACCAAGATACATACAGGTATGTAATCCTTCCCACATAAAATCTCAGCTAAAAGGGTCTGAGTTTTAACAGCACTTTGACTCCAATAATACTAAAACTTCAACTCATCAATTGTAACCCCTTGAGGCTTCCCTATGCCTCTTTTTATAGTGAAAGAGAGGAAGTTACAGCACCATACAATAAGGGATAGAATCCTCCTTCAAAGGGATTAGCTCCTTACATCAAGGGGTTAGCTCCTTATTGGATGGGATGCATGAACATGAAAGGAGTGGTATTTCCACTGCAGGAATGTTTCTAGAAGCTTCTAAAAATGACTTTAACTGAGCTTCTAGATTTTACTTGCACCTTTTTCAATATTTTACAGGGGTCCACACTCTTAATAAATAGAAAGTGCGTTTGGCTATGCATGATTTATAGACAAAAAGTGCAGGACTGCATGCAATACTAAGAGAAAGTGCAGAACCAGAGTTTTAAGGCTTTTATGAGCTTTTCTCTTGGTTTCAAGGCTTGACTTTGGGAACTTGGATATTATAGACTTCCAAGGGAGTACTAAAATGTCACGGTGACAAATTTCAGTGTAACACATGTCCCCACTGAGGTTAGGGTATAAGGATTTAGGGCTTGATCTGCTTGAACCCTTTCAAGATTAGCCTTGCAAACCCTGACGACCTCCCATGGCTGAAGAAAAGAAAGACAAGGGAGCAAGAGATCCTACCAAAATATTACTCAAGGAGGCCCTTGAGAAACAAAGGAACGCAACGATGGATAACTTTGCCCAGATCCCTCAACGGCTGCCCATTGGTAGCACATCTACATCCAGCAGCCACTTTGGAAGCGCCACTCCTTTCAAGGTACAAGTCAACTTCGACATTCCTGTATTTAAAGGTCAGATAGATGCAGACACCGTAGATAGATGGTTGAATTTGATGGAAGGGTATTTTTTGGTCCATGATTTCTCTGACCGAGAAAATATTACTTTTGCACTCCTCAAAGATGCCCCCCATGTCAAAGACTGGTGGGAAACCTACTGTGAGAAAAAGGACGAGAGGGAGCCCTCTCTATTCTCGACCACACCCACTTGGAATTTGTTCCGAGACGACATCAAGGAACAATATTACCTCGTGGGGAGCTATGAGGACAAGTAAATCCAATGGACTGTGCAGCGGCAGCAAAGGGATCGAGATGTGCACGTGCTGACAAATTTGTTCCATACCCTACACAAGTTGAGTATTAAAGATTCATAGAAATATTTGGTGCTCAAGTACTGCAGTTGTTTGCATAGATACATTTTGGAGGAAATGTAGTTACTTGAAATTACCTCACTTGGCATGGAGTATTGATATGACACCAACATCGAGCAAAAATTTAAGCAGAAGAAGCGAGACTTTGGATATGCGAATCTGAAGCCAAGGAAAAGTGCCCCCGAACCATAGAACAAGGGGCAAAGCCAAAGCGGGACAACTCAGAATAACACCAAAAATCCAAAGAAGGACACGGAGAAATGGTGTGAATTTCATAACAGCCCTACCCACAACGCACGCGAGTGTCGGGCAAAACAATCACTGGAGGCCAAAGGAAGGCATCCGAATCAGATGCATGTTTTTATCCAGAGTTAGAACCGGACAAAGGGCAATGAAAAAGGGAAGAAAATAATTGATGCGGAACTCAGTGCCATAATTGCCACCACCAAGCTTTAGAGGGAGGAGCTCGAGGATCCAGAGGAGGGGGAGCACCTCTTCCATTCTGAGATGTGGGTGAAGGATTCTCCACTGTAATACCTTGTCGATAGCGGAAGTAAAAAGAACCTCATTTCAACAGAGGTCGTGATTACTGCAAAGCAACACAGTAAGATTATTTCCCAAATGAGGAATTTGTTTTTCATTATAATTCGCCAACAGGGCAAGAAGAATATTGTGGCCACAACCTCGAAACAAGGCTCCCCTGCATGACAACAATAGATGGAAAAAGTCATGGAGGAATACAAGTACATTTTCTCCTCACCCACAAAGGTTCCTCTACATTTTCAGGTAAAGCACTCCATTGATTTGACCCCAGGTGTGCCACTGCTTGATGTTGCAATACCTCATGCAACCACACAGAGAGAATCCACACATTTACTATCTGAGGGTGATGAAGCAACAAAAATTATTGAATGCATCCAAAACATCTGCCAGTAGGTCCATGACATCTTGGATAAATACAATTCCAAGTACAAGCAGTGCCATGGTCAGCATTAGGTGCCACACAACTTCTAGGTGGGCGAAAAAGTGTGGCTATATTTGCAGAAGGAGCACCTCGCTAGACCCCACCGCAAGCTTCACCTTCTATGATATGGCTATACACCATCACCAAGGCTATAGGGAACAATGCCTTTAAGCTCAGTACTCCACCATTCCTTAGTCTACACCTAATGTTCAATGTGTACCATCTTCGACCCTACTTTCCACCTCTACTGGATACCTTCGACATGGTAGAACAACTCACATCATGGAACAGGCAACATGAATCATATCATGGACACACAAATCAAGAGCACTTGCCAGCAGAAGATCCAATTGTATTGGGCTATCAAATTAGGCCAACTTCACCAAGGCAAGTGACTCACTAAGGACCAAGTTCAGTAGAAGTTTCCTCATCTCATGGAGGAACTCAACGCAATGGGGACCATTGCTTCCTAAGTGGGGAGGAATGATCCAGGTGGATATTGCTGGCCACCTGCCTATTCCACTTGGACCCCCACCATTGTTTCTTTCATTTTTTCAGTTTCCTTAATTGTAGCACACTTTACTATTTTTTAGCATTTTTCGGGTCCTGAACTTCCGGAGCCGTTTTGAGGCCCTAAACAACGTTTTTTTTTTTGTTGTTGTGAAAACTAGGAGCAACATGAGTCCTTGACCATGTTTCTCACTCAAAATTTTTAGTCATTAGATATATATTTCTAACGAGGTGTTGTATGCGTAAAATAGAGGTCGTATGAAAAAGTTATGTCCCTGGGGAGTTGATGTACCAATTTACCCAAATGGGTCCCATAGTTTTGGCGCTTCATCTCCTAGGGTTAGGTTTTTGGATGTTTAGGGTTTTCCATTGTTTCTAAATAATAAATAGGACTTGGAGCTTGATTGTAACATAGTTCATAGGCATGTAGCTGCCACATCTCTTCTCATAGATAAGCTACCAACGCCTTAGCTAGTTTATTTCCATTCTGTCTGTATGCATATTTCAGTTATGTGATATTAATGAAATGAAGTCTTATTTCTGCTTCATATTTGTATTTATGGTTATATTCGTATTATGTTGTGTTCCCGCATAAATATGGATCAATCTCCACAACCATAAAACATATTCGAAGATTTCTGGGGTTAACAAGGTATTATCGCAAGTTTGTTAAGAATTACGAGAGAATATCAACACCTCTAACATAATTACTGAAGAAATATGTATTTTCTTGGACTCCATAAGAAACTAAGGCATTTAACCATCTTAAAGAGGCAATGTGCCAAGCACTGGTCTTGTCTACGCCAAAATTCACAAACAATTTTATTGTGGAATGTGATGCCTCATGAAATGGAATTGGTGCGGTTTTAATGCAAGAAGGAAGACCCAATGCTTTTGAAAGTTATCCAATGAAAGGAAATTATTTACAAAAACTTATTTATGAGAAGGAAATGTTGGCAATAATAAATGCAATAAAGCAATGTTGACCTTACCTAATGGGAAGACACTTCAAGGTAAAAACATATCATGATAGTCGCAAATACGTTTTGGAACAAAAATTATCTTCAGAAGTGTAGAAAAAATGGGTCACAAAGATGTTGGGTTATGACTTTTAAATCATCTACCAAAAAGGGAAGAAAAATGTTGTTTTTGATGCACTCTCAAGAAAGGATGAGGATATGGAAGCATTTCTTTGTGCCATTTCTATTATCCAACCTTAATGGATATTCGAAGCAACGGATGAATGGAAAAATGATGAAGAGGTGTGGACACTCATTCAAAATTTGCAGCAAGATCCTAGTGAATATAAAGAATTTAGCTAAAAAAATGATTCATTATGGTACAAATATCACTTATATCTTTGTAAGAATTCCCAACTCAAACAAAATTTTCTTTTGGAATTGCACACCTCTCCCTTAGGTGGGTAGTTATGATTTTTAAAAGCTTACCACAGGGTTAAGAAGGAATTTTTTTGGGATGGCCTTAAATTTGATTTTCAAAAGTTTGTGGCAGAATGTTTGGTTTGCCAACAAAATAAAGTTGAGACAATTAAGACCCCAGGTATGTTACAACCTTTATCCATTCCAAGTCAACATTGGGAGGAGGTTTCAATGGATTTTATCACAGGTTTACCCAAGTCTGAAGGAAAGACTGTTATCATGGTGGTAGTTGATAGAATTACCAAGTACTAACACTTTGTTGGGCATCTGTTTTGCCTTGCTTTGTATCATTTGCTACTCGAAATCCCTCATGATTTTGTTATTTTGAATAGTTATTGTCATAGTTTTGTGCATTCTTGGAGATAATAGAGTGAATATTTTATATTCCCTTGTTTTTTTTAGAAAATTATATATTATAGAGCAATGGAACACATAAAATATGTGGAAACACAAACACATAAAACATATAAAACAAGAGAGACAAAGATATATGTGGTTCACCAAACTTGGGCTACGTCCATGGAAACAACCAATACTTCCTTTATATTATCCAACAAAATGAAGAGACACAACCTACAACAGATCCATTGTAATCTCTTCTTCTCTCTCACACAACCCCCCTTTCAGTTTCTCGGTCAGAGTGTACACACCATACATAGACAAAATACAATATCGTAATACAACAGAGGGGTTTCCTTCTAGGGAAAAAAACCCTAAATTAAAGATAACTTTTACCATCAGATCATCCACCTAATGAACGGCCGAGATTGACTACAAAAGTACAATATATTGCAAGGAAAATTTACATATTTTTTTAGCTTCGGGGGCGTTGCCCCCAAAACCCCCCTCCATGGGGGGGCTCCAAAAGGTCGCCACCGGCCCCCTAGATCCCCCTAGACCCCCCTGACAGAAATCAAACAATGGGTGGCGTTGCCGCCCCATTAAGAACAGGGGTCCAACGCGATGATACATCTAAATAAGGAAGATAATCAGGCTCCACACCCAACAATATCCCACTTGGAGACTGGTTGTAGAAACTCCACTACTGCTTCATTTGCTGGACAATTACCCCACTCTAGACCTGGGTGTTTATCATCTTCATCATCATACTTGAAGACCAATTGAAACTGAGCATAATCTAAGTTTCTCCCTGGTTACAACTTTAGTTAGTATATCTGAAAGATTCTGGCTAGTGTGTATCTTTTCCAGCTTCAACTATCCATCTTCCAACATTGACTGTATGAAATGGTACTTGAGTTGTATATGTTTAGTCTTGGAATGAAATGCTGAGTTCTTTGCAAGATGAATGGCACTTTGACTGTTACTGTTGTTACACAAAAATTTGTCACTCTCCTTATACTCCCCATTCCTCAATCCTGGAGGACCTATATAGTGACCCTTGTGTACTTTCCAAGCATGGAATACATACCCTTGAACCACACTTTGTCTACCAATTCATCTCCTTTTACAACTTTTCTGGAAGATCCCTATATAAACCTAGTTTTCAAGGTCGGCACTTTGTCTCAGTGTCTGACCCACGCCGATAATAGAGATTTGCACTGAGACCTGAACCGATTGGTGCTCTGTCTTAATGTCAGACCCATGCCAATCCTCTTTTGGAAATTTTTTAAAATAGAAATAAAGTTTCCACAACTAGAAGCTTTGCAAGGTGGCGATCTGGAAGTTTGTTTTGAAGATATGGCCAGGGAATCCCCCTTTTGGCTTCTTGTTCCCAAGAAATAGGAACTACTCCAAAGGATAATATATTTTCCCATTATTTTATGGCCCATATCCTCCTCCTCCATTGTTATATAAGAAGACCTCCTTCATCTCTGTTGCCTTAGTTAGAGTTAGAGATAGCGGGTTAGAATAAGTAATCATAGAGAGAAGAAGAAATTATAGCTTCGGGAGAATAAAGCAGAGTGTGATTGTTTTTGTGTGTTAAGAACATAGTGAGATCTTGGACCTTTATGTATGAGGATGTTGCAAATGTGCTTGGATATGGACCTGTTGAAGGAGAGCCTCAACATCAAGGCTTGGTTTTAAACTCCCCTTATCTTTAGCATAATAAAATGCAATTGATGTTTATCTTCCACTCTTGTTTACATTTATAATTAGATTTCTAGCATTCATTTATTAGTTAGATAGGTTGTAATTGTTTTATGTTTGTCATGATTTTACCCTTGTCATCATGTCTAGATTGTCCGTACAGGTAATTGAATGTTGGTAGCAGCTTGTATCGAGCTTGAGAAGAGCGACACATCAAGAAGCTTCGACAGAAGGTGACAACATAGCATCAGAAAAAGGTAGGTCATCTTCCTTACTCTAAATTTCATTTACAATCTAGGAAGGTAGATGTTAGTCTGTTCCTATAGTTTCTAGACCCACCCTAGGGCTAGAGGGATTGCCTCTGTCCGCAGTGGGGATTTACCTTCACAAAAAATTGGCGACTCCACTGGGGAGTTTCCTTTGAGTTCGTCACTCTTTGAGGTCTGAGTCATTCGACGAGTTAGGTTGAACAACCATTTCCCTGTTTATTTCTATGTTTTTCATCAATTACAATATTTTAGTTTTTGCTTGAAGTGGTGAGTCTGGTCTTCGTTAGGAGAAATTCTTTTTTTTTTTTTTCTTTTTCACCAATTTGCGCTTTTATTTGTATAAAAGTCGCACTGATTGGGGCTAGTTTTCAATTATAAAGTCGCGCCATCGGGCTGTTGGCATTAGTTTCAGCCCCTAAAGTCGGGCCAATTCAAGTGTGTGTGAAAATTAAGGTTTTTTCCCTAATTCTTTCACCAGTGTGTCTTGCCCTTCTGGTCCTTTTCTCTGTATGGCTTACTTTTTCTCCCTTTTAATCATTGGCTCATTGGCTTGGTTTTTGGTTGTTTTTTTGTTGTCCTTTCTGTTGGGATGTGCATCCTAATACCCTAGGTTTTTCTAGGATTGTTCATCGATTGCCTAGTTGCATGCTTTGTGGGACATCACCCTGCTGATTGAGTTAGTATTATTGCTTGGTGAGCCTTCTCTAGTTGATTTCCTTTTGCTTTTTAGTTGATTGAGTGATCAAGTCTCAAGTGTCTGTCCAAGTTAATTTGGTCTTCTTGTTTGCTTGTGAGCATAGATTACATTACTCATTATTCAGCTGAAAAGTATTCTTTGTATGATTGCTTGAGGTAAAAGGGAATTAATGCCTTATTTTGAGCCCACTCTTTGGAAGTCCTCTTCGTGCTTGAACTTATATGTCTTGCAGCCTTTTGAGGAATTTCGTTACAAAGTGTTCGAAACAATATTGTATTCTTAATGTTTGGTTGCATCCATTTTGCATTAAGGAAATTCACATTCTTTTAGTTTCGTCTCAAAGCTTTCTTTTTGTTAAAGTGCATTAGATCACATTGCATTGAAAAGTCATTTTTGAGATCTATCATTGAACTCAGATTACATTTTTTAATGATTGAAAACTAAAAGTCATTTTGAGTGCATTCTTTTCATTAAAAGCATGCATTAAGTAGATTCTCATTTCATCGAAAAATGAATTAAGTGCATTCTTATTCATTCAAAAGAAAAATGAAATTGTGCACTTATTACAATTGCATGGTTTTCAAAAAGAGGATTTTTCATAGATCACATTGCATAATTCACATCGTTGAATGTTTTAGATTACTTATGGATAGTGAAAGTCATCTAGTTGGGAAAATGTTTCATTGGAAGTATTACTGTTTGTTGCATCATTGTTTGAGACTCTTCCCTTAACTAGATAGCATTCATTGAATCAAAATGAATGGTTATCTTCTCATTTAGCTTCATTTTAAAATATTTAGATAACATTTGGTAGGGCCATGAAACCGAGACATAATTCAAGATAAACCGTTACAATTTATTTAATCAATCTAAGGAAGCATTGAAACTTAATGCACACACTTAGAGGTCTAGGCTAGTGACATGTTCCGACGTCGTTAAACCTAGCAGCTGTCGCTCGCCATCTGGCATTAGACAACACTAGCATGGACTTGTTCTCCCTGTACCATCGCGTATGTAAATGGAGACCCTCATAGGTTGCAATCCTTTATCCATAGGAATCCGTGTCTGCTGCCTTGTAACCGTGATATACCGAACACAATATTTCGGGAGATTAGCTATCATACGTCAATTCCTTGGTCATTTCTCTTTCATTTGATCACCAAGGTGTATATTGCAGTTCACGATTACCTAGTTCACCCTTTTTCCTAGAGTTCCTAAGTAGTCATTTTGATCTTTCCGTGATTCTCTAAAATAGAAAATATCATCGAGAACTTGTCCTTTCAAGCTCGTTCAAACTTAAAGCAACTAGAGTCACCTTTTTTCCTTTTCTTGACTCTTAAAATATGAAAAGGAAGAGTTTTGTTTTAGTGTATTAAAAGGTTAACCTCCTACGAAATATTCCTGGTTAAACTTATCTTCCTTAGTGATTTTTGAGGGTTGTTTCCAAGGGAAACATTTATGGAGTTTACCAACCAAGGAATCCCCTCCGAAGGGAATCCTCGTCCTTTTCCTTCTTTTGGGAATGTTGGTGCTCCTTATATGGCAACATTGTCCCTTCCTAGGTTAACTGTTGGTTTTCCCATTTGGTTATTTTCGACCTCGGTGGTCCCGAGTATCCCAACCTCTGTTCAACCATCTCCTTCACCTGAACAACATCATGTTGATCCTAAGATAAACCTCTCTCCTTATTTTCCCATTTATTCACCTCGTTCTCCCTCTTTGCCTGGTGAAACTTTGGATTCTAGTAACCAGGTGGCTAAGAAGAAGAAGAAGAAGGAAAATAAGAAGAAGGAAAATAAGTTAGGATGGAAATCAATAACTATTGCTACCCATGCAACTAATATTGAGAAACCTCCCACTCCATCTCGCAGAGTCAAATTCCCTTGTAAGCTATGTGAGGGTGACCACCTTCTTCGTGTTTTCCTTGGTATTCCCAAGGTGTTAGACGTTTGGTCCGTTGGCCTGATTCATCCTTCATCATCAACCTCTGGACATCATGCTGATGATGAGCCTTTAGCTAAAGATAATGAGACTCGTAAGAAACAAGGTAAAATCAAATTTCCTTGTAGGTTGTGTGAAGGGAACCATCCCATTTACCTCTATCCTTATATGGATAAAGATTCTAAAGTATTGGATACCATTTCGGCTTTTGAGTCATGTATTCCCATCAGTTACCAGAATTTTTCTTCGAGTCCTCCGATATTTTATCAAGCAATTGATCGGGATTCATCTTTGGTCAATTCCACTCTCTCTGAAAGTTAGTATCCTGAGTCCATTTCTAACCAATCATTGGTTGAGAAAAAGGTCAACCTGATTCCACCTACTGTTCATCAGGTCTTTTCTGTCGAGAGTGGGCCTCATCCCAATCAGATTATTTTTGTTTCCTCTGATTCCCCAGGATTGGAGGGCGATCCTCCCATTTCCATGATTCAGGAGGGTGATCCTCCTTCTCTTGTCGCCACAGTTCCAAAAAGTGATCCTCCTGCTCTCATTCCCGAAGCTCAGGAGGATGGTCTTTCCACTCCTGTAACATAGGGGGATAATCCTCTTATTCCTATGAAACCCCCTCCATGTAGTTTGGTTATTTCCTTTGATTGGAGTAAATTTACGGGATATCATCTTCCTTCTTACGTGCCCTTTAAGATCACTATACAAGCCTGCAATATGGTTGTACCAGGCATGATTATAGATGAAGGCACCTCCATTAGTATTCTGTCCTCAACTAAATGGAAAGCTTTGGTTCTCCGTAGCTTGTGCATGTTACTCAAAATCTGCCGGCTTTTAATAGAATAACATGTAAACCATTAGGCATCCTTCCGAAGTTTCCTATTTCTTTGGGAGGGAAAACCATCTATATAGACGTGATGGTTTTCCAAGGCCCCTTGGATTTTAATTTACTCCTATGGCGCGACTATGCTTATGACATGGGCGCGCTTGTCTCTTCCCTCTTTCATGTGATCTGTTTTCTACATGAAGGTCAGATCGTGACCATTGATCAGCTTTCATTATTTGGTCCTGGTGTGACATCTGGTCTACTGTTGTTCCTTCCTGGTCCTTACCTACTAGTGATATATTCCCTGCCATTGGTAAATTATGTGGCCACCTATTCCATGTCTGCGTCCACTTATCATCTAGTTAGTGATGTAGTACATAATGTATTTGGGGCATTGGGTACTAATTTCCGAGATATTGTTCTCCCATCAGATGAGAACCTCTTGGAAGCCATGACTCTTTATATTTCTTGATCAAGATCATCGGAGCATAGTTTTTTTCTTATGTCAAGCTCCTTTAAAAATGAAAGAGGATCGATGGAGAAGAGTTTGTTTTGTTGTGTCAAGCTCCTTAAAAAATGAAACAAGATTGTTAGAGCATAGTTTGTTTTCTTGTGTCAAACTCCTTAAAAAATGAAACAAGCTCTTATGAGGACAGTTTGTTTACTATGTCAATCTCATTAAAAAATGAATTAGGTCATGAGGATAGTTCTTTTATTGTGTCTAGGGTTCCCTTTTCAATTCGAGCCTTTTGATTAGATCTCGTAAAATCCCATTCGAGTCTTTTGTGTAATCTTGTAATTGAACCTTCATTCCATCCACCTATTGGTAACCAGTAGTCTACTCAAGTGAATTCCATGAAGCTAGAGGACATGTACCTCGAATTGAGTCACCATGCTGGGGGCATGCAAAATTTTTGAAGAATAGTTTATCTTTGTTTCAATATTGTGTAAAAATGAAACCAACTTCAAGCAAAGTTTCTTGATTTCAAGCTCGTGTAAAAATGAAACCATTCTTATTTTACCTCTTGTGATTGCCATTTTATCAGCCTGTTTTTCCAGATGAACCTTGGTTTTGTCATTCCACCGTCACCATCTGCTTGGCCGATCATACATATTCACTTGATTGTTTTACCCATTCCCAAGGAACAGCTGCAATGAGTGGTCTTGTAGCCAGCCTCTTGACCTTTACTTGTTCTGAGAAGTTCCACCATCACCAGAACTAGTTGCTACCCTTAATACCACTTGTTTCTCCAGGAGGAGTCAACTTTCGGCTCTTTTCCAATTATAAAAAATTGAAAATATTACCGAGACTCTTATTGTTTTGAACTCGTTAAAGGTTGCGAAACGTCATTTGCCTAGTATACCTTTACCCCTTTTTCGGGCTGGGACAGATTATTTACGAAAAAGGAATACCTTAGCCAATCACAACTAAGAGGTTCGCTCATATTTTGTTTTCTACCTTTTCGAGTATGAGGGTTTATTTACGAAAAGGGCCTTTTGGAGTTTTCTTTCCACCTTTTTTCAAACTCTCTAAATATGAAAATACGTTGAGTTTCACCTTTGTCAGACTCGTTAAAATTTTATGACACTGGGTTCATCATCATGACGATCACATCCTTCCTCCTTCCTAGGGCTCGTAAAATGTATTAGGATGGATTTTTCCAAAGGACAAACTTATATGAAAAGCATATGCTATCCTCTTCAAGCTTGTGTAAAAATAAAGAGGTACTCGCGAGAAATGTGTAGGTTTTAACCCTGTACAAAAATTATCTACAAACGAATCTTAAAAATAGAAAACAAACAATAGAAAGAGCATAAAACATAAAACAGATATACACAGAGATTTTCCCCTGGATCCCAAATTGGGACGACTAGCTTGATTTTTCATTATATTCCTTTTAGTGTTACAACACATATATATACATGCCGAAGCATACATAAACCCCAATCCATTAACCCTAGATTAGAACATAACCGTAGTTCCCTTAACTGGATCAAAAAAATACCAGGGGCCAAAAACAATCATGCCCCAAAACCATGGGCGGGTCCACCCACTGAAAAATAGGGTCCAAAACATTTCTCTCGGGGCACTGTCCCAAACCCTGAATAGAGGGGGCTGCTGCCCCTCCTATGACCCACCTTCTACGCCCCATGCAACATATAGGGTGGGCTCTCGCCCCCCTTGTGACCCCCCCACGCATGAATAGTCGTGGAAAGAATATAACACATACCCAACATTCTCCCACTTGTTGTTTTCTTTCCAGAGGGGGCTAGAGGAGAGCTTAGACATTAGCCCAGCTCTACAACACCCATTGTTTCTCTACACCAAGAGAAATTCTGAGTGCTCACAGACTTCATCAATGAATCTGCAACATTCTTCAAAGTGTCCACCTTTACCAGAAACACCCTTTTAGCCTCAGCCATATCTCTCACAAAGTGATATTGAACATCAATGTGCTTTGTCTTTGAATGATAAGCAAGGTTCCTAGCCAAGAAAATTACACTTTGGCTATCACAGTCTATCCTTATAGCTTGCTGCACCAACCCCATACTTGAACACAATCTCTGCAGCCAAATTGCTACCTTGCTTTCATGAGTGGTTGCCATGTATTCTGCCTTTGTAGTTGAAAGAGCCACTACAGACTATCTTTCACTCATCCAACACACCTCCAAATAGGCTAAACACATACCCAATTGTAGATCTTCTTTGGTCCAGATCTCCAGCCCAGTTTGCCTCAACAAAACCACGAATTTCCAACATTGTAATGTTCCTACTTAGCCATAGCTAAGGGGAACATTCAATTTTGTTTTCATTTCTATTGCATGAATAGATGAATAAAGGAGGACATGTAAAACTCCTAAAAAGGCTGAATAAATCAATGCCCATGTGAACAAAGATAAATCAGGGCCATGTAAATTATCACTTGTAGGTGTGAAATAGGTTTGAGCTGAAGACTGGGTCAACCTTGACCAAATCAACAACGTTGTCTAGGTTCATTGCATCTCCAAAAGGGACAACGTAGTTCTAGAAGGAGGCCTCTCATGTCAAAAGGGCTAACTCATAAAGGTGGTTTAGGGATTGCAAAGGCTTTCCATCTTATAAAAGGAGAGGGAGGGCAACAAAAGAAGGTTTTTGATTGATCATATTTCTGAGTATTTGTCTGCTTAGACAAATAACATTCTCTATTTTTTAGTGGAGGATTGTGTTTGGAATTCCTAGGCAGGGATTTCACCTCTTCCTTTGAGGGTTCTTGGAGGAGCATTTGCTAAATTGATCCACTATCAGGCTTGAGGCCAAGCTCTACTTTCATTATTAGTGTAGATCTAGTGAGGGTTTGCCTACTTTTGCAAGTTGCAGCAAGTGGAGTTTAGATCTGCATAGATCTAGTTTATTTTTGGGAGCCTCTTCTCATGGAGTGTGTGTTTTAACCTCCTGGAAGAGTGTCTCTTCTCCTTGTACTTCAGATTTGAAAATTTACAGTGGTTAACCATGTCATTTGAGCTACAACGTTGTTCCTATTGATGGACTGCGTTATTTTGGTGTGAGGATCTTCATGGTGTTTTTCTCCTAATTTAGATCAAAGATATCTAGTGTTGGGCCTTGCCTTCCACTTGGTGATCCATGGATTAGCTTGTTGATACATGTCATATTTAGATCTGATCCATTGTAATGAAATTTTATATTCAGAAATTTACTTTAGAAAATTCCAGATCTACAAATTGTTTCTTAGATCTACTCTTATTTATGCATGATTTGGTCAAAACCCCAAGGGGATCTTGTAAAGAAAACCATCTAGTTTCCAGATCTAATATAGGTCTGATGTTTTATTCATAGATATGTCCTAGATCTGAGTTGTTATGTACAACTAATAAAACTCATAAAAATAACGTTGTTGAGCCTTTTCTGCTGATATATCTATGTTGCAGCTCTCTTTTCTGAAGCTATCTTGCTCTCTTTTCTCATGTAATTTACTGTATATTGAAAGAGCTTCACTGTTTCAGGAAATAACTCCCTAGAGGTTTGTTGGGTTGAAACCTCCACAGATCAGGGCATGCAATTCAAGAAGGACTCACACAACCATATCTGTTCACGAAAAACTAGATAGAGTAGATAGAGGAACTTACCCGTAGGTCCTACGTTTGTAGAAGATCCCGCGGGGTCCAAACCCCCAGCAACCCTTCTTCCTCCTTAACCTGAAAACCAAGAAGAAACAAACAAGAAGAACTGGTTGTACAATATATATCTACCCTAAACGTTAGTGAAATCCATGTGAAACATTAAATAAACTATAATAAATGCTTAAATAATAATATTTTCACATATGCAAGCAGATTCTAACACGTGTATTTCAGGAACAAGATGGTTCTTCTGTATTATGAATGACATGAATAGTAATAAAAAGTGGAGAGATCACCTGAACCTTCCACGATCCTCGAACAGACCGTCGTCCAGATCCGTCCCACCCTTGCCTCGCTAAGATTCCTTCAGAACTTGTGCACACGAGATGACATATAGAGGGATGAACATCTCAAGGAAACAAAGGCTTCCTATAATGAACTAGGAAGTGCAGGAGGCACGGGAAATCAAACTTGGATTAGGGATTCCAACAGAGTATAATATCAATAATTTCTCTCCCCCTTAGGCCATGCACATGAGGGGCTTTTATATGTCCTAGTAGTTTCGATCGATTTGAAACGAGTTGGCCGTGTCTTTGAGGTGGTTGAAATTCGGGTAACCATCAGCTTGACCCGAAAATAGGGAATTTTTATATATTTTTTAATGATTTTAATGGTTTACATGGAAAAATGCTGTGTGAACTCGCGTGTACACGCGGTGAGCATAACAACCATTATTAGAATTTTAACAACATTTTTAGTGTGAATTTTTGTCCAGAGTCTGTGGGAATGAGTTGCCCGAAACCATAAAAACAATCATGAATCACATGAAGGTGAAAAATGATGCTATAACGGATGCCCCTAATACGAGGTTAGAGGGGTACATGACATATAATGTGTGTGCATAGAAAGAACTTCACGAGGACAAGAGAGGACTTCACCAGATTTATGCCTGCCAAAAACCAATGAAAGAAAACAGAGAGTCAACTCATGTCTGAGGCGGGCATACCCATGCTCAGTAAAAAAAGCTCTATGCATATAGAAAGTACATAATAGATCCAGAATGTATCAAATGTGTACAAGTATGCATTTGTTGAAAGTACACTTAGTGTTGAAAGTACATAATGAATCATCTGAGCATGGCCCGGAAGTACAAGTCGGAATCAATGTCCAAGTATCACATATAGAAAGCTGATCAATGATGCTGAAACTGGATGTCTGATCATAAAAGTAACTAAATCTCCAAGTACCAAATCATAAGGGGTGGAACACATGGTACAATCACGCAACTCGGGAGCCAACATATAAGATCTTTCTTGTCTTGAAGCTACATGACATGTAAGGGAACATGTAAGGGTGGACGACATCATTTGGAAGAAAGCGAATGGTGTCAAAAGTGAACCGAAAAATGCGCAGTGCAACCCGAGGTTTTCATGAGTCACTATGGCACTTTTCTACACAATGGGAATAAATGGTGTTTGATCGACCATGTGAGAAATCGTTGGATTGCCGATCGATGAGTGTAAGCACAAGGGCTCAACGAGACAACCCACCAATAATGAAAATGAGTGTCAAGGTGCCCCAGTACAATCTAACAAGTACGAATAAATGAGTTGAAGTCGAACACTTGGAAGAATCTACCAATCAGGAGGCAATGATGATTCCTCACTGTCGATAGCGAAGATTCTGCCACTGATGACTACAAACCCTACAAAAAAACTCTAGACCTTATTCCCAGAGCAATGAGTCGGAGTCGATGGGAAAATATCTGCTGGAAGGAAGGCATTAAGGCATCCTACATCAGTCCAGCGCGAGTGTAACTCGCAGGCCAAGATTTGGAAGGAATCAGACGAAGCAAAGTGACGGAACCAAACCAAAGTACGTTTCCGACATGCACAAGATGAAGCTAGCGCATGGAAGAAACCCTCTGAACCAACCAATAATGAAAGCTGACACAGAGGTGAGATATCCATCGATAGGGTCAAATGGAAATCAAGGTACTGCATGAATCCCAAGTGTGATAATGTATGTTGACGTCGAACACAAGGAAAACCACTCAGTCAAAGACCCATAATGATGATCAAATGCCGAGCACAAGGTCACCTATCAATGACGGAAATAGGGCCAGGGTGCGGCTCTAGGTTTGCTCTCAGAGCAATGTGTCGTAGTCAATAAGAGACAAACCCGCCAGCGAGAAGTCAATGGAGACCTTCTCAAACCAGCACGAGCAGAAGACCAAAACATCTGATGTGATAGAACAAGATACTGACCAGACCGGGAAGGCCGACTGAATATGAGTCAAGAGACACCATAGAATGGCCGACTCTGGTTAGACTTCCCTTGAACAAAAGCACAACTCGTGATGACCATGGTAGTAAACAATGACACTGTATAAGTCTGTTATGCAGAAGGCAGAACAAACTCTCCATATGATTGGATGAGATAACCAACCGGGGGAGGACTGACCAGTGAAAAAAGGATAAGGCTGAACCTAGGTCAAAACTAAAACCATCCCAAATGAAGGAAATATATAAATGTATGTGCTTTGTTCAAGGGCGACAAACTGTACTGCCATAAAATTAATGAAGTAACATCCCGTTCCCGCTCTTTTTTTTCAATATTTTATTTTTTTGTCTTTTTCATATAAGCCTGAAAAAAGAATAAAAGAATGCTATAGTACAATGGATGGAATGAGTATCAAGAAACAGATGCACTAGTTCCTGGGATAGGAACAATCCTATGCTCAATGCAAGGTGGCAGAAACTGGTAAGCGATACTCAGAGGAATGTTCCATCCATGGGTAAAAGGTGTCAAGTTGCGATAGCTAAGTGCATGCAATGGTTAACTTGTACAGATTATCAAGGTCAAAATTTGGCTTAAACATCGAGTCCAAATGAAGTCGGCTAAAGGCCAGGATAAACAAGTAGCCAATATGCAATGCAGTAATACAACTTAACAACACCAGGGAGCCTCTAGGGTAATAGCCAGAAAAATGATAGTGTAGAAGAAGAAGAATGAGGCTTCAACACATAAGTCATGGCAGTAACTAAAGAGGACTCCCGAGCCTATATAAAACGCAGCATGGGCAACAAATGCTAGCGAGGAACTAACTAAGAAGCCCATGTAAAGGAAGGCTCTACCACCAAGTCATGATTGAATAATTAGCGAGTGAAATGGGTGTAATACTCATGACCTGATGGGATCGACCCTATGGCAAGTGATCAGAATGGAGGCTAGTATGCAAAATGCAACGAAAAAATGGATTTCCTAACCTATATGCCATTTTTAGTTTATAAAAAAGAGATTTCAAGAAGACCAATTGAACTATCCGGTAACTAAGTCAAACAAACTCTGAATTTCAAGTATAACTTCAAAAAAATGCTCAAAGCCAACCAAGCCACTCTCATAGCGGGGCTTTATAGGAGCAAAAAGGAAGACAAGAAACTCAAAAAATCAACTCAGTAAATAATATAAACTTGCAAAAAAAACTCCAAAGAATCAAAAAGAGACTCTTCGAAAATTGCAACAAAACTAGTCTACTTGAACATTAAGGAAACCAAACGCACCAAATAGGTAAAAAATCAAAATACGCAGCAACACACAAGGAAAGAGTAAATGAGCAGGAGCTCTCTGTTCTAATTAGGCAGAATAGCCAAGAATCTTCAAGAAAAGACCTTGGTACTCAAACCAAAATTACAAACGTAACAACCAAAAATTTCACCAACCGATAGAGTCTTTACTCAGAGGAGAGATAAATAGACATATAGACACATTAAACACAGTCCAGAGATTAAAAAACACTGTAGAAATAGGTCATCATAGGCAGACAAGACCAGAAAAGCTAAAAACCAAAATTTCATAATTTTCCCCCAGGCATACGTGCTTTAACAGTTTTCAATAGGCATGTATACGCGACTGTGTCAAAGGAAACCCGCGTATACGCGACCACCTTTGACAGAAACAACGTGTATACGCGACTGTGCAGAGAAAAAACCACGTATGTAAAATAAAATAATGAAAAATAAAAAGATCAAGCCTGGATAAAGAACCATGTCTTTATTCTGACTGAGAAAAACTTAACTGGACTGGAAAAGATGATAAAAAACTGTTGGAAACCGTGAAAACCACTGAAACCACCCAACAGGGGAATCACAAGAATGTGATCCCCAGCGGAGTCGCCAGTTCTGATTCGGGAAATAACTCCCTAGAGGTTTGTTGGGTTGAAACCTCCACATATCAGGGCATGCAATTCAAGAAGGACTCACACAACCATATCTGTTCACGAAAAACTAGATAGAGTAGATCGAGGAACTTACCCGTAGGTCCTACATTTGTAGAAGATCTCGCGGGGTCCAAACCCCCAGCAACCCTTCTTCCTCCTTAACCTGAAAACCAAGAAGAAACAAACACGAAGAACTGGTTGTACAATATATATCTACCCTAAATGTTAGTGAAATCCACGTGAAACATTAAATAAACTATAATAAATGCTTAAATAATAATATTTTCACATATGCAAGCAGATTCTAACACGTGTATTTTAGGAACAAGATGGTTCTTTTGTATTATGAATGGCATGAAAAGTAATAAAAAGTGGAGAGATCACCTGAACCTTCCACGATCCTCGAACAGATCGTCGTCCGGATCCGTCCCACCCTTGCCTCACTAAGATTCCTTCAGAACTTGTGCACACGAGATGACATATAGAGGGATGAACATCTCAAGGAAACAAAGGCTTCCTATAATGAACTGGGAAGTGCAGGAGGCACGGGAAATCAAACTTGGATTAGGGATTCCAACAGAGTATAATATCAATAATTTCTCTCCCCCTTAGGCCATGCACATGAGGGGCTTTTATACTCCCTCAAAGTAGTTTCAATCAGTTGGAAGCAGTTGGCCACGTGCTGGGGTGGTTGAACTACTGGAGTAACCATCAACCCAGCCCGAAAATAGGGAATTTTTATATATATTTTTAATGATTTTAATGGCATACGTGGAAAATTCTGTATGGACTCACGTATACACACGGAAAAAGCTGGGCATAACCACGTATGGGAATTTTAACACTGTTTTTTAGTGAATTTTGTCCAAGTCTATGGGAATGGGTGCCCAAGGCCATAAAAAAAAATCATGAATCACATGAAGGTGAAACATGGTGCTATAACATTCACTTTACTTATGATTTGCTATTGTACATTCATTTATTGATTATATTTGATGGCCTCCTACTTATATTTTCAAAGACTGCGTTATTCCTGAAGCTTCTTGTTATGCATAGCTGCAACCCCTCTTGTAGGGTGTTTCCCAGCTAGACTACATTGTGGGAGATTTGTTTACCACACCTAGTTTGATTTATTTTTTCTCCCCTTTTGGATGTAGACTCTAGATCTACTGATCTAAGGGATCCAAGGGTTGCAAACTCAATTCTATGCACCAATCTCCCAAGGAGTGCGTTATTTTCCAAGCTTGCTATGAAGTCCCCAATTTGGGACATTACAGTGGTATCAGAGCTCCTTTCTTGGCACAACCTGTGCTTACCTTGGAGCCTCAGCCATGTTTCACTCAGAATAATATGAAACTCTTACTAAGAGGGAGAAGAGGTACCAAAGAAGAATTCATAAGAAGTATGAATATACTTCTGAAGATCAAGACAAGGGTAAAGCCCCTGAAAGTACCAGTGATAAAGAAGGTGAAGAGTTTGCAAGAAATCTGTTAGTGGCCATGCAAGATCTTGCCAAGGATATCAAGTAAATGAGGGTGGACACAATGAGGGAATATCTTGGGAGATTTCATTAAGGAGAAAGCTTTGACATGTCTCATTATGGGACTGGTCAACCTGTGAGCCTACCACAAGCTCCACAAGCCTCACAATGCTCTACTATGCCTACCTTCTTGGCTGTGGAGAATGAAGGACCACAAGAGAAAGCCTCCCTTGAAGGTTACTTTGTGGAGTATGATGCTCAAAGTCGAAGATTCAAGGATAACTTGAGTTTCCAAGACTTTTTCCATCTCAAGGACCGAAGAAGACCATGGCAGCAATATAGAGATGGTGGTTTCTTTCATGGTAGACACCACACTATGCGAAGATTATTTTTGCCCAAGTTTGATGGATCATTCTTCAGTTCTACCAAGGCATGGGTGGAAAAGATGGATATATTTTTCCAGTTGAACAAAGTCCCTGAAGTTGAAGCCATCAAGATTGCAGCGCTGCACTTTGAGGGTGAAGCACACAATTGGTGGTTCCATGGGTTGTCCACATTGGGACACAAAAATGTGAATACCTGTGCTCAGTTCACTAAAATATTGGTGGAGAGGTTTGAATGGAAGGATCCCGAAGCACCCTTCATAAGCCTTGCAAAGCTGAAGCAGGCAGGAGATGCAGATACTTATATCTCTGAGTTTCTGAGATTATCAGTCATGGTTCCTGATCTATCTATAGCAAGGAGAGTCTACATGTTCATTGATGGCCTGGAGGAACCTTTGCATGGGTTGGTTAAGTCTACCAAGCCCATTACTTTGCATGATGTGATTGAGAGAGCTAGAGATCTCCAAGATGCCTTGCCAAAAGAAAAGGAAACTTTCCAAAGCAAGGCCCCTCACTCTTCTAAGGGAAAGGAAGAGAAAGCTGCTCCTCCCAAGGAGGGCTCACTAAAGAAACCTCTTGACATTGATATCTAGAGGGAATTGAGGAAAAATAGATTGTGTTTCACTTGCCAAGAGCCATGGGTACCAGGAAATAGATGTGCTGCTGGAAGGGCACACTATATAGAAGTCTTCCTTGATTTAGAGGAAGAAGATGGGAATGATGGACCTAGGAGGGGTCACAACGCTGGTGATGATGAGGAGGAAGATCAAACACCATCCAAATATGGATAGGGAGCCTTTTCTCCAATAAGTGGGACTCTTGCCTCTTTGAGAGGAGTGCCTAAGTACTTGACCCTAAGAGTACAAGGTTCAGTCATGAACCAGAGAGTGCCTATCCTGATTGATAGTGGGGAAACCCACAAATTTATTGATTCTCACCTTATACAAAGGAGAGGAATCCCCACTGATACTTTTGATGGGTTTTCTGTTTTGGTCCCAGGATATAGAACCATGCAACACATGCAATATGTTCCATCACTTTCTGTCACTATGGGATCCTACACTTTGGTGGATCACTTCTTTGTAGTTGATATACCAGACACCAATATCATCTTGGGTGTCCAGTGGTTGATTACCTTGGGGAAGTTTACCACTGATTGGAAAGCCTTGCAGATGGAGTGGGTGGAATTTAAGAGTGGGAAACCACAAATGATTCAAGGCATGCACACTTATCCTTCACCTAATGTTTCCACACAAACAACAGAGATGGATTTACGCAGTGGAAGCAAGGATCTCACAGTTCCCTCTCTCATGTTTATGAGGATGCTGCAAGGGACATTCTTACCTCATGGCAAGTCACCTGGAATGCCATTAGATTCTAATATTGTGGGAGAAGCCTCACAAAGTGCTGCTCCAAGTCTAGATTCACCAAAGATTGGAGCAATGAGAGAGAAAGCTACAGCACCGTGGGAGGGAGAAAAGGGGAGGATCAGCCTTCCAACAAAAAATTTTGGCATATGTAATGTCAAAGGAGAAATCAACAACAAGACAAGCATTCCCATGGATGTATTAGCAGTGCTGTCATTGTTGAGCAGTGTGGATCTTTATTGGAAATCTCAACTACTTGTAGAGTATTCCAAAGATCTCCACACAGGTATGATACTAGATGGCATGCATCAAGAAGAGGGCTACTTAGTCCAAGGAGGGGTCATCTATTGTCATGGTAAGGTCTTCTTGGCTAGAGTTTCCAAGCTCAAGTAGAGTATCCTACAAGAAGCATATGAATAATTCTTCCTCAGCCATATGTACTCAATGAGGATCTATTCCCTGATCATGAAGAGTTTTGATTGGGAAGGCATGAGAGAGGACTTACATCAGCACTTTCAAGAGTGCAATAGCTATGGAGGATTGGGGCAGCCAATGGACTCTTTGCAAGGGCCATCTCAGCCAGCTCTTCCTTTTCTTGGAAGGAGGGGAATGCTCATGCACAACTCCATGTGTGTGAAGGACTATAATGGTAAAGGATCTGATCATGACAAGCAAGTTGTATTTTCTGATCTATCACATTCCTTTGCCATGTTTTTGTAGGATATGACTCCTAAAAGGAGTGGGGTATCATATGGATCTCATGGATTGTTAGAGGCCAAGGAAAATTCTGAACTTGGTCATTCCCTTGATGTGCAAAGGGAGATTCCTTTTCATGATGGGTGCTTCCCAAAGGCACCTAACTTGTGTATCACTTTCAGCCATGTCAAGGTGACTCATGCAGCAAAGGTTTGGTGGGAGTACCACTTACCACACTCAGATATACTAAATACAAGGAGTGCATTGCGCTCGCATCTTATGTGGGATTATAACCCACCTCCTCAAGTGCAAATTTCAGTTTGCATATATGTAATTTTTCTTCCATACATAGATGATATATTGGTATTGTTTATGGGGTTCTATGGACAAAGGATGAGCAGTGTGTATGTACCCCATGGCATGGAACTCCAACTAGTGCTCCATGATACATGTTTTAGATGTAGCATTGCTCCAACTATGTTTATTTCTGTTGAGTTCCTCACTCTTGAAGGGTTGGGCTATGCACATATTATGTCAGCTTTGGAGGAGCAATTTTTGATGTATTGGCTTAATGAGAACTTGGCCCATGATGAAAATTTGATCCTTGATGGTGCCATCAATGGAGAAGGAGAAGAACTACAACTCTTACCCTATTAGTTGCTTGAGGACAAGAAACATTTTGGAGGGGAGGACTGTAATGTTCCTACTTAGCCATAGCTAAGGGGAACATTAAATTTTGTTTTCATTTCTGTTTCATGAATAAATGAATAAAGGAGGACATGTAAAACTCCTAAAAATGCTAAATAAATAAATACCCATGTGAAAAAACATAAATTAGGGCCATGTAAATTATCACTTGCAGGTGTGAAAGAGGTTTGAGCTGAAGACTGGGTCAACCTTGACCAAATCAACAACGCTGTCTAGGTTCATTGCATCTCCAAAAGGGACAACGCAGTTCTAGAAGGAGGCCTCTCATGTTAAAAGGGCTAACTCATCAAGGTAGTTTAGGATTTGAAAAGGCTTTCCATATTATAAAAAGAGAGAGAGGGCAGTAAAATAAGGTTGTTAATTGATCATATTTCTGAGTATTTGTCTGCTTAGACAACTACCATTCTCTGCTATTTAGTGGAGGATTGTGTTTGGAATTCCTAGGCAGGGATTTCACCTCTTCCTTTAAGGGTTCTTGGAGGAGCATTTGCTGAATTGATCCACTATTAGGCTTGAGGCCAAGCTCTACTTTCATTAGTAGTGCAGATCTAGTGAGGGTTTTCCTACTTTTACAAGCTGCAGCAAGTGGAGTTTAGATCTGCATAGATCTAGTTTGTTTTTGGGAGCCTCTTCTCATGGAGTGTGTCTTTTAACCTCCTGGAAGAGTGCCTCTTCTCCTTGTACTTCAGATCTGCAAATTTCACAGTGGTTAACCATGTCATTTGAGCTACAATGCTGTTCCTATTGATGGACTACGTTATTTTGGTGTGAGGATCTTCATGGTGTTTTGCTCCTAGTTTAGATCAGAGATCTCTAGTGTTGGGCCTTGCCTTCCACTTAGTGATCCATGGATTATCTTGTTGATCCATGTTCTATTTAGATATAATCCATTGTAATGAAATTTTATATTCAGAAATTTACTGTAGCAAATTACAGATCTGCAACTTGTTTCTCAGATCTACTCTTATTTATGCATGATTTGGTCAAAACCCCAAGGGGATATTGTAAAGAAAACCATCTAGTTTCTAGATCTGATATAGATCTGATGTTTTATCCACAAATTTGTCCTAGATCTAAGTTGTAATGTACAGCTACTACAGCTCATAAAAATAACATTGTTGAGCCTTTTCTGCTGATATATCTATGTTGCAGCTCTCTTTTCTGAAGCTATCGTGCTCTCTTGTCTCATGTAACTTACTGTATATTGAAAGAGCTTCACTTTACTTCTGATTTGCTACTGTACATTCATTTATTGATTATTTTATGGCCTCCTACTTATATTTTCAAAGACTACGTTATTCCTGAAGCTGCTTGTTGTGCATAGCTGCAACCCCTCTTGTAGGGTGTTTCCGAGATAGACTAGGTTGTGGGAGACCTGTTTACCACACCTAGTTTTATTTGTTTTTGCTTCCATTTCCAATTTAGACTTTAGATTTGCTGATATAAGGGATCCAAGGGCTGCAAACTCAATTCTATGCACCAATCTCCCAAGGAGTGCGTTATTTTCCAAGCTTGCTGTGTTATCCCCAATTTGGGACATTGGTCTTTCGAATCCTAGTCTTCCAGGTATCACAATCCATAATCACTAGTGCCACGCAAATATCTAAAAACCCACTTCACTGCTATCCAATGCTCCTTCCCTGGGTTTGACATAAACCTGCTCAATACTCCCACTGCATGTGCAATTTCTGGTCTAGTATAGACCATTGCATACATCAGGCTACCCACTAAACTTACATATGGAACACGAGACATATCCTCCTCTTCCTCTTGTGTCTTGGGACACTGTTCAACAGACATATTTACACCTTTAGGAATCAGAACACTCACCAGTTTACTATCCTGCATATTGAACCTCTGCAATATAGTCTCGACATACTTCCTTTGGTTTAACTAGAGCTTCCTCTTTTCCCGATCTCTCTTAATTTCCATGCCCAAAATATAGTTTGCAGCACCAAGATCCTTCATGTAAAGTATGGAGAACAGTTGGGTATTCAAATCTTTGATAATTTCTTTGTCATTTCCAATCAACATTATATCATCCGCATACAAGAAAAAATAACTAACACGGTCACCAATTAATTTAAAATAAACACAGTGATCCTCCTTGCTTCTGGTGAAGCCAAGTCCCCGTATATAAGTATCAAATTTTTGATACCACATTCTTGGTGACTGTTTTAACCCATACAGAGACTTCTTTATCTTGCATACCAGTTCTTTATTCCCCTTCACCATAAAGCCTTTAGGTTGTTTCATGTATATCTCCTCTTCCAGATCCCCGTGAAGAAATGTTGTCTTCACATCCATCTGTTCTACCTCAAAATCAAATGCAACATCAACAGATAAAATTAATCTAATAGAATTAACTTTGGCAGCAGGAGAAAAAATATCACCAAAATCAATTCCCGGAACTTGGTAATAACCTTTTTCTACCAACCTGTTAGGGTATAATATATAGAGGATTCATAATTTTGAAGTGACTTTTGATAGTCTTGTAAAATATGTACATACCTTGGTTTCTGCAAATTGTTTTCCCATATTTTGAAAAAATAAAAAAAAGGGTAAAAAGTCCTAAAAGAAAGATCAAAGGACTTAAAAAATACATAGACCCCAAAAAGAAAAAAGATGAAAATAAATCATGAAAGTGTGCAAGTTCAAATGGCACTACTTTTTAATTTTTGCAAATGATTATGGTAGAGTGTCAATAAATGCCATAATCCATGATGAGTTAAACTATTTAAACTTGACTTGTCATGTTTTCAATTTCTATGTTTAGATAGTGAATAAAGTTTTGTCAGACATTTTAATCCTGACAAATCAGTAGATAGGTAGAGAATAATGAGGAGCTCATCAGTTTAATCTGAGCCCTCAGATGAAATAAGGTAGAATTAGATAGTTTTATGCTTTCAAAAGAATAAAATGTCTCAAGGTAGCAAGCTTAAATGCACCTGCTAAAAGGAAGAAAAAATGTTAGAATAATGTTGGGTAGGTAGAAAGAAGTGGGAAAAGTCATGTAAATATTCTTCACCAGGAAAAAATCACTAATTTCCCTCCCCTTGTAGGTATTCAATATTCTATACTTCCAGTCAAAGAGGCTTAGAGCATTTCTCTGACTTCTATTGGGACTGGACCCAAGGCTCAATGACTGAATAGTGGAAAATGTTGAATTCTTATGATAAACTCCCATTCACCAATATTCATTCATCATTCATACATTTAATTCATTTTCATAAGTAAAAAATCCCTTTTTACTCAATGATACATAAAAGCCCATTTAATTAACTCCCTTCATTCAAAAAGCATACAAATCCTCAAAAAACACTCTATCTTGAGTAAAAGTGGTGAATTTATGAAATAATAAGCTTTGCTTTAAAAAATTTCACTTTACTTAGTCACATAGGTGTATTTTTGTGTATTCCTTTCCCCTTGTCATATTAATTTCTAACTTATGCTATTAAATCCCTAAAATTACCTTATCCTACCTATATAATTCCCTTTATGATAAATATCCCCCTAAAACCCACTATTATATATTTTTTAGAGCAAAGTTAATATGCACATGCTGAAATAAAACCCAAAAAATACCCCCCTTTGGTCTAAAAATAACATTAATCAAATACCCTGCCCCCTATGGTTATAGACCTTTCCAAAAGTCTAAAACTATATAATAAAACTAAAAATGCAAATTGGCTTTTATTGCATATCTTATGTACTTCTAAAAAGTGCTATAACATTTTCCTACCCATCACATTTTATCCTAATTATTAAAGATATATTAAGTCTTTTATAAAGATTTAAACCCCTGCGCCTTTGTAAATGCACTTACCTTTTCACATAAACTCAAGCCAAGGTTAAAGTGTGACCTTCCCATTATATAAAACGTCAAGTTTTATATAAAACTAACCCAAGGTTAAACCCTATAATCCTGCTCCATGCTCCCCCACTCACATACGTTTTAAACCCTTTTTACTACACATAAGCCCCACTTATATATAACCCCTTTGGATATAAAACTTTGGTTATAATGCATACAATACAAAGGTTTTATTACATTAACAATTGCCCAACGCATATCATTTGCCCCGGCCCCACATACCTTTCAACCGCACCTTCCCTTTTAATCTTGGCCCTTCACTTCAACTTGTTAGATCTGACGGTGTAGAATCGATATTGCGCCCGTAAACCAAACGTTCACCCAAAGAAAAAATCAATACAAAATGAGTTGTTTTCAATATTCCGCCTCCTGTGACGTGGTGCAATTTCATTTGATCACGTTTGTTTCACCAAATACAGCTTACCACCATGAGCCAACGTGAAAACCACCAATGGTTTTTGCATTTGAAAAGCCAAACCACTCCCGCTAGCGGATTTGACCTGCATTGAATGCATTAAAGATGATTCATATATTAAAATTAAAACCTTTGATATATATTTTTTGTGTTTATTCGTGCATTCCAAACTGAAAAATAACTCCGCTTGACTGTATTGAAGCCACCTGACTATATTTAAGCCCCTACTGATAAATTTCCAATTCAAAATCCAGATTTGACCGCAGATTCTCCTGGTTTAAGACTATAAAAGCCATTTCTCTACACCAGGACCCGTCCGCAGGAACACACAAAAGTTGTAGCAAAACCCTTCCAACAATAAAAAACCTACCATTTGAGGTATTTTTCGACAAACAAACCTGCAATTTTCAAGGTTAAACCATCCATAAGTAAAGGAAAGTCTGAATTAGGAGAATTATCCATAGAAATTGCCCAAAAAATGCTTAAAACAGGGTACCAGAAATTGCTATGTTAAAAAAAGATTCTTCTGAAGCCAATTTCCTCAGTTGTGTTCACTTAAAATCAATTTCAAAGAACAGGGAGGAGGTTGAAGCCCAAATATATCCTGAAAATGCCTTTTTACAAGTCCAAATTATTCAGAAAACCCTCGTTTTCTGTCTTAAACCAGTTTTCATATCTTAGATACCTAATTGAGCAAAGATATCACTTGAAGCTTATCCTTGGCTTATAAATTGATAAATTTGTCCTCTGTTTAAATAAAACAACTCCTGCAAACAATTTAAGCTTGCAGAAGTTAGTACAAAATGACTAAAAAACAAATCACAGTTAAAGCTGGAGGTTCTAAACCAACCAAACCTGGAGGATCCAAACCTCCTAAACTTGTAACACCTAAAGATATTAAAGCTACTCTAGCCCTCACTGCTAAATCCAATGTGTCAGTAAATCCTCTCCAACCACCTGTAGCTGCTGAAGAAACCATTCCATTAACTGATAAGGATTACAAGATTGTTGACCCGGTGGTAGAATTTAACCTTTTGGAAATCCATAATTGGTGCTATGACAAATATTTAGACAAAGATGAAATGCCAATCTGGGAGACTCATTTGCCCCAATATGTAGTTCCTTTGACTCATCCTGGGCAAGATCTTATTAGACTGTGTCAAAAGCATTATGAACCAGACCAAAGGGCTATTATTAATGCAGACAGAGAGGTCCTTTTTACAATCATAGAAGAATCCATAAATCAAATGCTACAATTACCATCTGATCCTCATTTAGTCCCCCTTTCTGTTGAATTTTTAACTCAATTGTACTTAAGCCTAGATTTCCCAAAAAGGTTTATGATATGTCAGGACTTTATGCCTTCCCATGTTGACATCCCTAAGTTGAACCCTCCTTATTCAACTGCCAAATTTCTTGAAGGGTCAAGGCATATTATTTCCATGTTATCTTTTATACTGAGATATTTCATAGATGGATTCACTGATGAATCCATTCTTGGCTTTCTATCCACTTTATCTCTAGGTCAACCCCCTGCACTCATTTTTTATTATGCCAGTTTTATAGAAGACAATATTCATCACCAGCTTACCAAACTACCCACTGAAGGGGTGTTTAGGTACTCATCATACTTGTTTCATTTGTTTCTATTCTTCCAAGCTGACAATTTCCCAATTTCATTGCAAAAAATGGACTTAGAGGGCTAGCCTTTGTCCATCATCTTTTGGACTTCTTTGCTTAGGAAAGAAGGCAATGATTTCAGTTATATAGATTTTTCAGACCTATTCCTCCAACAAGCAATGAATATATTGTACAAAGTAGAGCAACCCATAGTACATGAAGACATGAAAAGAATATTGCAGTTATCAGAACAAAAAAATATGGGAGACTGGTTTCTTTATGAAAAAAACACGGAGATAATAATTTTTGGTTCAAACTTATTACCTTATAAGTTGCCAAAATACATGTGCATGAGATTTTTTGCATTGGAATACTTAAGGAAAAATCTAAATTCTGACTCCATCAACTTCTTAGCTGCCAGGAAAAATACCCAATTCAAGCTTAAAAATCAAGTTGGGCCTTTCATTATAAATAACAAAAAAGAAGAAAAGGAAATCACTAATATACTAGCAGGGTTTAAATTTCAGGAGAGATTTCCATGGAACTATGATCCTCAAGGGATCTTGAGTAATTTAAGGGTTAAATAAAAAATTACACCATTTATACATGAACCTAAGCCAAAAATTGAGAAGTTTGCAAATCAGATAGAATATGTGGAAAACACATTGACAGATACAGTCATCAATGTAGAGGTAGCAGGACAAGTGGTTACAACATAGGCCTTGGAACTTGTAAAGCCACTAAAAACTTCAGCTATAAGAAGCAGAGAAGAAGGAACATATACAACTAAAACGACCACAGAAACAAAATTCAAGTTGATTTACAATAAAAGGCTCGAATTCAGTTCCATAGGGAAAGAAAACGTAATTGATGTTGAGGATACAAATGAGCCTGAGGTAAACAATGATGAAGCCACAGTGATAATCAATGAGAGTCTTGCAGAGATTGGAAAAGATCAAATAATAGGTAAAGATGATACCCAGATGATTGAGAAACCAAATATGGATGCTTCTTCCTCACAGACAGCTGAGGAAAAAGACCTAGATATAAAAGAAAAATATAAGCAGATAAAGCAGAAAAATGAGGAAATTAAATCAAAGATATATTCTCAATTCCTCAAGAAAACACCAAGGAATCAGAATAGGCTACTGACAGCCTTTGACTATTCCACAAACAAAATGATTATGTCTTTTTTGCAACCAACTACTTCAGCACCTAAGATAGTGGTAGACTATAAAAATATTGAGTTTGAAGTAGATACTGGAAATGTGCACGAGCTACACCAAATAGAATTCCACAGACATAACTCTGAAATGTTATATTCAACTGTGGTAACAAAGGCTATGAGTGCTAATAAGTTGCAGAGTACCATTATCAACATGCATGATCAAATGAAGTTGGACAAAGGCTCTTTGTATGCTAAAGACCTAAGGATTAAAGCCTTAGAGGATTTGATTTTACAGGTGGGATATGATCCCTCAAATGTGTAGGTAGTTGAATTGTTGATTAAGAAAAAGAATGAAGATATTGCAACTCTGAGGAAACAACTTAAGCTTCCTCAAAATGAGCACCCAAAGACTAAAGAGATCCTTCAAGAGCAAAGTGAAAAAGAAGAGATGATGAATCTCATCCTCAAACTAACTGCTCAAATCAAAGAATGGAATCTCAAATGGACCAACTTGTCTAAGAGAAAGAAACTATGAAAGAGACTAAGACTCCTATTATTCCTTCAGTAATACTAGTGATTACCACAGCAGTGGCATCTACATTAGGAGAAAAGATAGCACCAAAGGAACCACTGGAAACTGCAATACCAGTGAGTTCAACAACTACTTCAAACACAGAATCTTCCACATCACAGGTCCAACACACAGATGGAGCAGGCCAAATTGTGAAGGCTATGGAGGAAATGTCCTTGAAAAATAATGAAATCAATAGCCTAAAGAAAATGATTGAAAATATTGAATCCACAAGTAAGTTAGCTCAAATAAATGCTAAAACCCATGAGCAGAAGGCAATTAGACTTGGAGAGAAAATTAAGGGATTGCAGAAAGAGCTAACATTCACTGAACAAATTGCATTTGTCAAGAAACATTTATGGAAAAACATAATTGAGGCCATTCACACTCAATAGCCTTCAATTCAGATTATATATGAGGAAAGAGACTTATTGTTAGCAGTACAGGCAGAGATTCAGAAGACTAAGGATGAGTTAACTGATAAGCCAACTCAGGATTTAAAACTCATCACTTTTCTGAATAGCAAGAACAGAACAAAGTTTGAAGAGTTACAGATACTGAATAGAACATAGACCATTTTTTAGATTAAAAAGGTAGTAACAAAGAAAAATTTGATGAACTACCTAGAAGAGAAGTGTGAAGCAATGAATATTGCCATAACAAAGTTTATGGTGAAGTATACAAACTTAGAAAGAAGGTTTTGCCAGATATTCATGTCTTTAATGAGAAATTAATGCCCTAGAAAGATTATGATAACAAAATCAGAGAATTTTCCAAGAAGCAAGTAAGTAAACCATTGCCACAAGGCATTCCTATAGGTAAAGTCCTCCTCCAACACTTTGAAGATTTGTTCTTTCTTCGACATGAGATCAAACATCTTTTTGTGTTTAAGCCTAATTTTTCTAAATACACAGAGGCAAATGAGAATTTTAGAAAGCTGAATAATGTAAAAATTCCCAGTGGAGAACAGTGGCAGGAATTTACAGATTTAATGTGAAAAGCAGAGGTAAAACAGTGAAGAAATTACTTTGAAAATAGTCAAACATAAATAGTGAAATAAAGAGATAGTCAGCTAATTTTTTACTATAGTAAGACATATTTTTTAGTGTTAAAGAGTGAAATATCAGTCAAAGTGTATCAGTGTTTAAAGAAGTAGCGTTAAAGAGTATCAAAGGAAAGTGTGTTAGCCAAGGCAACTCAAACAAAGATATTTCATAAACAACCAGCAACCATGACAACTATTCAATAAAAATCTCCTTGTTAGATAAAGTTGTTCTATATATTTTGGATAAGAGGACAGCTTGTTGATTTGTTAAGCAACTATCCCTCTTATTTTGTAAATATATTTTATATTTCCTAAAGATATTCCTACATTTCTATAGGATATTTGTAACTACATTTTATATAAATATTTCTACATTTTAAGCATTGAGTGTGGAATAAAATTTCTAGACTTTACTATAGACTTTTGCTGAAACATTGAAGGCTATTATGTGTTTATTTCGAAGTAGCAGACTAGACAAAGCTAAACTGGCATCATAATTCAGGATCCCTATGATAAACTGATGAGTAAAGTAGTTTCTTCTTGTCATTGTTTTCTTTCTTGAGTTTCATGCATTGCATTATATATGTTTGTTCTATCTTAATGAGTAACTATGAATATTACTACATGCTAGTCCTTTACTCCCTGTTTTTAACTAGTTACCATTTGAATGTTTTCTGCTGATTTCCAGTGTTAGGAATTATTAATTTACCCTACTCCCGTTTGACCCCTGCCTCCTTCTAACACTTTCTGGATCAAAAGATCCTTCATAGCCTTTTATCCTGATCATAACATTTCACCAAAAAAACTTTTCCCAAATCTCTGAGGGTTATCTATCTTGCCCTGAATACATTTGTACCTTTTTTTCCTTGACTTCTAGTAATGATATCTAGATTTAGACTCCATAGCCCAATGGACAAGTAGATTTCTCTCTAGTTTACTTATAAGTGAATTTTTCCCACCAAAACATTTAAAAACCAAAACCAACTGTTCTATCATAACTAGCCCAAAAACATAAATAAAAAACAAAGATAAATCTTAAAGAGAGAGCCCTCTCTAAATTCTAGGAAGGCTAGATCCTAGGATTTGAAGTAGGTTTGTGGTTACCTATAGTTTTCTTGGGCTAAAAATTAAAATCCCACAACCTAAGAAATTACTAGAGTGATAACAAAAACGAGCTTTGTATTTCTCCACTTGCCTTCTACATTCATCTTCTTCTTAAAAACCCATTTGCTCCTGATGGGCTTCCTTCCAGCTGGTAACTCCACCAGATCCCATGCCTCATTTTTATTTAAGGATGCCATTTCATCAACCATGGCCTCCTTCTAGAGTTTTCCATCCTCTGAATCTACTGCCTCCCTGGTGGTTCTGGGATCATCATCGATTATAGTTAAAGAAAAATTTGAACAGAAAGCAGATGGACTATACCTTTCTAGTTGTCTTCTTGCCCGAACTGATCTTCTCACAGCTGGAGTTTGTGGCTCTTCCTCTTTTGAGTCTTCTTCTGTTGTAGAGTCTAATTCATCCTCCTTTAGCTCAAACTCTATCTTCTCGGGTTCCTTTGGTAGGAATTCATGTTTAACAACATCTTTCACCTCTCTAAACACCACATCTCAATGGTACACAACCTTCCTTGTTTCCAGGTTCCAAAGCTTTTAACCCTTTAAACCATTCTTATACACAATAAATATGCACCTTTCATATTTATTATCCAAATTGGTCCTTTTATCTTTTGGAACATGTACATATGCATCACATACACATACCCTCAGATGTGAAAGAGAGGGTTTCTTACCAGTCCATACCTCATGTGGAGTATTATCCTCCAACGCTGATGAAGGTGATCTCTTAACCAAGTAACATGTAGTCTCCACTACCTCTGCCCAAAATTCTTGTCCTAACCTAGTACCATTGAGCATGCTTCTTGCATTTTCCATCAACGTTCTGTTCATTCTTTATGCAACTTGTTGGTACCATTTCATGACTCATCCTTTCACCTAAAAACCTCTTTTTATCCATCATATTTTCTCATTTAATCTTCATAAATCTCTCATATTCCTTTGAAACTGATTAATGTAATGCCATTATTATTATTTTTACATTGGAATTGATTTTAGGAATTTTTGTGTTAAAATTAGGATTTTTCAGAAAATTACAGGTTTTCGTAACTTCCTGTAATGGCTTCACGTTTTGACATATTTCATGACAGGTTGGCCAAATCGAGGACTGAGAGTCTATTCATGAATGTAAAAGGATGGTGAAATATCTATCCACTTCCAGATTCGAAGTCCACAGGCGGCTAGTCAACGTTGGTCAACTTCGACTATTTCAGCAGAAAATCCTAAGCAATTAATGAATAGATTTGATATTTTGCTTGTAAAAAGGGATCTGAACTAATTCGACTCCTTTGGGAATTTAGTTAGGATTTTGAGGAACACAAATAGCCTCTTTTTGTTATGTATTTCGATGATGAATAGTTAGAAGAAAAACATTGAAGGACTACACTACATGAGACATTATGTGACAAACTTCAAAAATTGATTTATCTAATTGACTTTCAGACTTTAATACAGAGATTCAGTTACCTATGTTGTTACATTAAGTAATCTTCTTCATTTGAGTTATCTTAAGGTGTGCTTGCAACATGTGGAGGGCCCCCACTACAGAGCTGGTACACTTCCTTGTTTTTTTCATTTACAATTGCATAATTAGATTTGATAGACATTTCCATTTAATTCCTGTGTTGAAATTTTATGAATCAGAATTCTCAATTGAAGCCAATGTCTTTTTTGAAAGGTCTTTGTAAAAAGATTCAATTGATATCATTCTTCGAATTGAGAATTTTTTTTATTATTTCATGTTTCAAAACTTAAGTTTATCGTTTTTTCTTAATGATCATGGTTTTAATGACAGAGCTCAACTTGTAGTCTAATGACTGAACCTTGTAAAAGGACTTAGCTATTGGTTGATTTCAAGATTATTTACCTTTCTTTCTATTTTGAATGATTGTGATTGATAAGTGTGTTGATTTAAGACTTGGAAGAGGTTCTATGAATTGAGTTCTTGTAAAAGAACTAGAGAATCTTGGACAAACAATAGAACTCTGTTTTTAGGAGATTAGATTTGTTTTGTTTAAGTTGTTCAAGTTGGAAGGAGACAAGGAAAAACCTCTTGTAAAAGAGTATTGAATCCTATTACACCAAAACCTCATTTAGGAGACCAAATCATTCTAGATCTATATATTTTAGATAAGTGTAACTACTCAGATTGATAGGAAATTGAAGGCTAATCTAAACTAGCAGATTGGACCAAACATTTTGGCATCGTTTCTGGGGAGGTGCAATTAGAAGGATTTTTCTTTAAAAAAAAAAAAAAAACAGATCTAAAAACAAAAACATAGATTTAGTTTCAACTCTTCATTTTTTTAAGCCATGATTCCTTATGTCTATAATTAGGGATGAGAAATGTAGATTTCTAAAAACCCTCCATCCAAAGACTAACCCACCATTGGGAGTAGAAACTTTAGAGAAGGTTGAATTTACAACACCAGATGGAAAATTTACTGTAGAAGAACTTGAGGAAAAACAAAAATCAGGCCAGAGACTTACTCTTATTGAAAGACAAATCCTATTAGCTTATGAAGCAAAGAGAAAACATATAACTAAATATTCTATAGTAAAAGAGCGTGGTAAAAGAACCCAACAACCTCCCCTGAACAAATCGACCTTGAAAAGCCTCAAGAAGAAGAGAAATTAGAAGAACAACATACCAAAATGACTAAGGAATGAGGAGAATCAACAAGAGGACCTACTGTAGAACAACTGAGGGAATATGAGAGACAATTGGAAGAAAGGAGAAGACAAAGAGAACTTGAATAAAAACAAAGAGATGATGTAAATCGAAACCCAAGAGAGGAAGAGGAGTCAACATTTAAATTTCCCATTAAAGAGGAAATCAATGATGAAGAACTTCAAATGAAAAATATACCCCCATCTGTATTACCAAATTTTTATGGCATGGCATCTGAAGACCCTGATTCATTTTTATTTGAATTTGATATAGTATGTCGAACCTATGGGTATACAGATGATGCACACAGACTTAGACTCTTTCCTTCCACATTAAAAGCATCACCACTTAGGTGGTTTATGGGATTAGGTGAACATGCAGTGACTGATTGGGATAGTATGAGGAAAATATTCTTGAAAAAGTATCAACCTTACTGTCGATCAAAAGATTCTAAAGATGACATTTTTAGAATGAATCAACAAGAAGATGGAACCTTAGAAGAATACTTGGAAATATTTGTATATAATCTGCAGAAATCAAAGCATAGAACCATGTCTATTGATATTATTCAAACAATATTCCTAAAAGGCATCCGAGAAGAATATTTAGATGACCTTAACCTAATGGGTAAAGGTGATATCTCTCATTTACCCTTTGATGAGATTTCAGATTTGTGTGAAAAGTATTTTAGAAGTAAAGCAAAGAATGGAAAAATAACTATGACATCTAAAGCCACTAAATCTGCCACAACAAGTGTTACAAGAGCTGAAATAGGCAACCTATTTGAAGACTTTAAAAAAGACCTATTAAGCACCCTGGGAAATCAAATAGATATGCTAAAAACAAAGAAGAAACAAGAAGAAGAAAACCAATTGATGGTTGTGTTCTATCCAAAATGTAGAAAAAAACATGCTTTAAAGGAATGTCCTTTAGAAAGTGTTCAGGTTTGTGCATTTTGCACAGAAAATCATGATATTTTTAACAGTTCTAAGATGAAGGTTTTGCAGAATTACAATTTGGAAGCTAATGCAGAAATGGAGAACTTATATCTCATGGGAGCTAGAAGACCATGGCAAATAAGACCTCCAGGTATGTTTCAAACTCCAAATTTACAATTTCCTGCACATTATCAAATGCCTATTCAAAATTCTTGGAACATTCCTATGCCTTGGAAAAATTGGTCTAATCAGTAGCAAAAATCTTATCCACAACAAGGATGGAGAAGATATTCATATCCTCAACAAAAAATTTGTTCACAATATCCTCAACCATATCAACAATACCCTCAACAATACCCTCAGCAATACCCTCAACAATAATACCCTCAACAGCCAGTTTTTTATCAACCACAAAATCCTCATCAAACAATAACTTCTCCTCCACCAATAAATTCACCACCATTACAACTACCTTCTAACTAGCCTCCTAGACCTACTCAGATACCTGCTCAACCTATAGCTAACCCAAATAACAGAGTAGATAGACCATCATATAGTGTAGATGAGGGAACATCTTACCCAATTCTATCTCTACAAAACATTGAGCTTAGGTCTGGTCGAACTCTCCAAATAGAACCTCCAGCAGCCACAAAGAAAAAAGAAACAAGAATGATGAACATAAACTTCCAATTCAAAGCAAACAAGATGATGAAATTCAAAACAAACAAATGCAAACCATGCATCCACCTCCTTTTCCTGAGAGATTAATCCAAGAAAAATTACCAATTCCTTTGCCTCATTTTGATGTTCTAGATGAATTAAGGAATGTCTATGTGAAAATTCCATTACTTTAGGCAATAAAAGTCATTCCAATTTACACCAAAGCCATTAAAGAATTATGTCTTAAAAAACATGCAAAGAAAAGATTTGATTCACAAACCATTCATGTCATTGGAAATTTAGCTGGCCTCATGAAAAATGTTATTTCAATGGAGAAGTATGTTGACCTTGGTATCCCTATATTTACCACAGTCATTAACAAAATTTCCATTCCAAATACCTTGATAGATCTTGGAGCTGCCATAAATGTGATGACACTGGAAACAATGAAAACATTACAGCTCACAGACTTACAATTCACACCAATTATCCTGGAATTAGCTGGTAGATCCAAAGTCATTCCTGAAGGGATATTGGAAGACATAATTGTCTTAGTGGACTCTTGGGAGTATCCAGTAGATTTTCTAGTACTCCAGCCAAAGTCCAATTTAGGAGGACATCTTATCATTCTTGGCAGGCCATGGTTGGCAACTATTGATGCATTTATTGGATGTAGATAAGGCAACATGACCATTTCTAGAGGGACAGAAAGAAAACAACTTACCTTATACCCATCAGCACAATCTCCAGCAATAGCTCATAACCTATGGCTTGATGACAGATATAATGACAAAGAAGAAGTTCACCCTGTTTTCAGCATTAACCAAATCTATGATTTTGAAGAAGATAACAATGAAGATTTGGTGGAATTGTTTATTTCTCAACATGATATTTTAGAGGAATTGAGAAATGAATAATATAATGCTGCAGATCAACTACTAGCATAGTGTTTTCAGGAAATTTTTACCATCCATTCTCTACAAACATTGTTTGAAGACATTTTTCCTATTCATTCCATGACAAACACACAAAGAAAAACCATAGAGATCAGTCCAAGAAAAACATTAAACATTGGAACACTCCTAGAATCATCTCAGGAACAAAAGTTGATTGAATTATTGACAAAATACCAAAAGGAATTTTCCTGGGACTATACTGATATGCAGGGAATTTACCCAGAAACTTGCACTCACCACATTTACACAGACACTAATGTAAGAGCAGTGAGGCAACCACAAAGAAGGATGAACCCTATGCTTCAGGAAATTGTAAGAGATGATTTGCAAAATTTACTGAAGGTTTATTTCATTTACCCCATCTCTGATAGCCAGTGGATATCTCCATTAGTGATAGTACCCAAGTAAAATGGTAAATGGAGAATCTGTGTTGATTACAAAGAACTCAATAAAGCAACCCTTAAAGACTATTTTCCATTTCCATTTATTGACCAAGTTTTGGACACATTAACTGGGAAATCATCATTTTCTTTCCTTGATGGTTTCAGTGGTTATAATTAGATCAACATAGCCAAAGAGGATCAGGATAAAACAACTTTTACTTGCCCCTAGGGCACATATGCTTACAATGCTTTACCATTTAGATTGTGTAATGCTCTAGCAACATTTCAAAGGGTAGTATTAGCTATTTTTTCTGATCTAGTTCATGGTTGTGTTGAAGTATATATGGATGACTTTTCAGTATATGGTAACTCTTTTGATCATTCATCACAAAATCTTGAGAAAGTTCTGATAAGATGTATAGAAGCCAATTTGTCCCTAAGTATTGAAAAATGTTATATGATGTTAAATTAAGGGGTAGTATTGGGCCATTATATTTCTTCAGAAGGAATCAAAGTAGACCAATAAAAAATCCAAATTATTGTTAATATGCCAATACCAAAAACTCAAAAAGATGTGAGAAGCTTTCTTGGTTATGCAAGTTATTACAGGAGATTTATTGAACACTTTAGTAAGATAGATTTGCCTTTGTTTAAGCTTCTTGCAAAATATGTATCTTTCAATTATAATGATAATTGTCAAACAGCTTTTGAAAAACTTAAAGAGAAATTATCCACTACTCCAATTCTAAAAGGACCTAATTGGAATCTACCTTTCCACATCACCACTGATGCATCTCATACAACAATAGGTGCTTCATTAGGACAAAAAAATGATCTTTACATTATGCCATTTATTTCATCAGTAAGAATCTAACACCTGCAGAACTCAACTACATAGTAACTGAGAAGGAAATGCTTGCAATTATACATGCTGTGAACAAATTCCATCATTGCATAACTGTTTATGAAGTCTTTATTCATACTAATCACTCTTCCATTAGGTACTTAATGAATAAACCTATAACTAATGGTAGAGTTACCAGATGGCTACTATTATTACAGGAATTTAATGTTACAGTGCTGGATAGACCAGGTAAAGAAAACCATGTAGTAGACTTCTTTTCTAGACTCCAGAATCCAGGTGAAGTTGTTCCAGTTGAAGATTCTTTTCCTAATGAACATTTATTTTGAGTTTCAATATTGAATCCATGGTATGCTGATTTAGCTAATTATTTCTCAACAAGAAAGATACCTCCATCCTTCAGTTCAAAGGAGAAGAAAAGACTAATCAAGCAAAGTAACAGATACTCATGGGTTAATGGAGACTTGTTTTATACTGGTTATGATATGATTATTAGGAGATGCATAAGAGATGATGAAATTCTTGATATATTAAAATATTTCCATGATGAACTTTGTGGTGGCCATTTTGCAGCTAAAAGAACAACATTCAAAATCCTCAGACTTGGTTATTAGTGGCCATCAATTTTCAAAGATTCAAAGAAATATGTAAGAAGTTGTGACAGTTGCCAACGCATGGGCAAACCAACTACCTCAGATCAGATGCCACTACAACCTCAAGTACATCTAGAGCCATTTGAAAAATGGGCTCTAGATTTTGTTGGACCCATTAATCCAACTTTTAAGGGTAAAAAGTACATCTTAGTATGTACCGACTATGTAACTAAATGGGCTAAAGTAAAGGCACTTGTTAGGGAAACTGAGCAAACAGTGGTTAATTTCCTTTTTGAAAAAATATTTGCCAGATATGGAGTGCCTAGAGAAATAGTAACAGAACAAGGCACCCAATTTACCTCAATATTGGTTCAGGACATCACTGAAAAGTACAAAATAAAGCATAGGAGGAGTACACCCTACCATCCATAGGCCAATGGCCAAGTGGAGTCTACAAACAAAACTCTGGAAGGAATCATCACCAAAATAGTGGCAATGAATAAAAAGGACTACGAGGATAAGCTCAAGGATGCTCTCTGGGCTTATAGAATCACATGGAAAGATACAACAGGATTTACACCTTATCAGCTAGTGTATGGTAAAGAGGTAATGCTGCCTATTGAGTCTCAAATACACACTTAAAAATTGGCTGCAGATTTAGGAATTGATCTTAATGAGGCTCAAAAATAAAGGATCATGCAATTGAATCAATTGGATGAAATGAGACAGCAGGAACTAGAAAGAAAAATACTTATGCAAAAACAAAGGAAGCAATGACATGACATACATATCAAGAAGAAACAATTTCAAGAAGGTGGCTGGGCTTTACTATTTGATTCCAAATTTAAAGATTATAAGGCCAAGTTTACAACACACTGGATGGGCCCTTATGAAATTGTTCAAGTCTTTGAAAATGGATCAGTAAAACTTATCACCATTGACCAAGAAGGAAGAAAATTTATAGTGAATGGACATAGGCTAAAGCTTTATCACAAGCCTATAAGCAAAGAGGATTTCATTCAGACAGTGACACAGTAGAAGGAAGTTGAGATAGTACAACAATCAGCTGTGATATCTTTACCATAGTTATTTCTATTTTTCTTCAAATTTTTTAATTTTTTTTAAAATATAGATATATATATATATATATATATATATATATATCAAAACAAAATAAAATTTTAGATGTGAAAACCAGACTCTAGCACAATCTAAACTAGAATTCTTACAAGAAAACCAAGAAATTGGCCAGTAAGAATTCATTTTCTCATTTTTGTAAAAGTCATTTGCTCTTGCCAATTATAAATAATGACTTGAGGACAAGTCAATGAATAAGTAGGGGAGAAGGAAAAAGTGAATTTTTCATATCTTCTTTCATCTCCTCATTTCTAGAATTTAAATAAGCAAGGGATTTTTTTTATTTAATTGATTGATTGTTTAAAGAAGGAGCTGTTCTAATTCAAATCAGCAGAGGGACATGTGCATCATCAAAATATTATCAAATTTCTACAAAGAAATGGTAGAGGGACCTGTTCAAGGAAGATTAAATCAGTTCAGAAGCTGCATCAACATGTTGGCAAAATTAAATAAGGCTGCATCAACATGTCTACAAAACCAAGCAAGTCAGATGTTGCATCAACATGTCTGCAAGATTAAACAAGTCAAATTTCAATAAGAAATATCAGAGGGACCTGTTGCATGCTCATTTCCAGAAATGGACCTGTTTAGAAGAAGAAGACTACATCATACCTCCACAAATCCAACCAGTCAAAGGGAGATTACAAAAGAACTAGTAAAGGACTGTAAGAATTCTTGTTTTAATACTTAAATTTCTATGTTAGTTTCAATTTTAAATAATTAATTTATGGTTAATTATTGAAGTCAGTTTCATAAATTCTCCTATAACCTATAATCTTAACCATTATACCTATACCAACATCTTGGTTCCATTGCCACTTAACCTATAACCTATACTCCTAACCATCTCAACCTATACCACTACTCTTAAAAACTCCTAAACCCTTAAACCTACATTCTATAGCCTATATCTATACACCCTTAACCCATCTTAAAACCTTAATTTTAAAACCTCAAATCTATAAGCCTATCCCGCATGAATTGATAGCCAGTAAAAATGGTTTATAAGGCCTCTCCGCAGCCTTATTGGACATTATAATTGAGACATTTTTCTGAAGGCCACCATTGTAACGATTCCGTCCTCCGCAACCATTTCATTCCGTCCCATCGTTCGCAACCATTTCATTCCGTCCTCTACAACCACAACCATATCAACATCATTCCATGATACACAGGCGTAGAATTTGAGGTTTTCATGCATAAAGGGTCGGTGTAGTTTAAATTGAGTTTTCAGTTCGTTGCATAGGAGAAAGGGTTCTGTCGAGAATATAGTTTGAAGATAGCCACATGCAAGCTTGCTACCGGGATACCTTGCTCGGAAAGAGGAAAAAATATAGTAACCAACGCATATTTAATATGTGGAGGTCAGCTCAGAAAACTCCAAGAAGAACGCAACAGCCTCAGACTAGGTAAATTATTAAATACCTTGGGTAATTTTTTTTTTAAAGACAGAGCATAAGGAACAGAGGAATTTTATGGCAAATAGGGCAGAACTAGAGAAGTTTGATAGCTCAAAAATAAATGTAGATTGTGTTAAAATTTTGTGAGATAAACAATGGTTGACATTTTTAGAGAAATTTAATGGACATAATGAAGAAATCACTAGGAAAGTTTCTTCATCCTTTAATGGAGAAAAAGCCACAGTAGGAAACCTTTCATTCAGGGTTTCAGAGGATACCATTGCTCAAACCATAGGCATCAATCTAGAGGGTGAAAAATATTTCAAAACTAAGAAATTCAAGGAGAAATCATGGACACAGTTTGTATCTAGATCCAGAGTATCTTCGGTTAATTGGAAAATTGGAGTTTCCAGAAGATGGCTTGTTCATCCTTGGGATGAAATGGCTTATGTACTTCAAAAATTTATTACATGTGAAGGCAGATATAGCATAGTATATCTTTATCACATCAAAATGCTGTTGCATCTGAAGGGAGAATGTACTATAAGCCTTCCATATTTTCTTCTACAAAGTTTGACTAAAATGTCTAAAACCATACAGAAACAAAGAAGTAATATGGATAGAAGACTATATCACTTTGGATTGGTGAAAATTTTGATTGAGTTTGAACTACAAAAGACAGGGATGTCATGGAAGAGATTTTTGATCTCTAATGAAATTAAAATTGATGAAGAAGAACAGAAAGAGCAAGAGGTTATAGAATTGATGGTTGATATAATTGAGATAGATGATGAAACTCTAGAGTATAGACCAAACACCTTTTCTCTACCTAGTAGCAGTATAAGAACAAGAAAAATGAGAAGGGAGGAAGCTAAGAAAGCTGAAAATGATAAATTTTTCACCACTTATACAAGGAAATCTAGAAGGAATAAAGGCAAGACAATACAGGATAGTGATAGCCTACAGAAAACCTAGGATGACAATACACAGCATCTAGAAATCAAAAGCAAGATGTGCTAGCCTAGGATGACAATACATAGGAACTAGAAATCAAAAGTGAAAAAACTCAAAACCAACAAAATTGAAATCTGCAGATGTGCTAGCAAATGGTATAGGCAAAAGAAAGCTATCAAGGCCAAATACCAAATCTTGAAGACTGAATATCAAACTTAGATGAACCGTGGACGTTTTACTGCAGGCAGCAGAAGAAGCAAGCAAAGAAGTCTGACAGGTTAGCATGAGGACATGCAAAGTCTTGTGTTTGGGGGAGATGTTGGTACCATTTCATGACTCATCCTTTCACCTAAAAACCTCATTTTATCCATCATATTTTCTCATTTAATCTTCATAAATATCTCATATTCCTTTGAAACTGATTAATGTAATGCCATTATTATTATTTTTACATTGGAATTGATTTTAGGAACCTTTGTGTTAAAATTAGGGATTTTCAGAAAATTACAGGTTTTCGTAACTTCCTGTAATGGTTTCACATTTTGACACGTTGTATGAAAGGTTGGCCAAATCGAGGACTGAGAGTCTATTCTTGAATGTACAAGGATGGTGAAATATCTATCCACTTCCAGATTCGAAGTCCACATGTGGCTGGTCAATGTTGGTCAAATTCAACTATTTCAGCAGAAAATCCTAAGCAATTAATGAACAGATTTGATATTTTGCTTGTAAAAAGGGATCTAAACTAATTTGACTCCTTTGGGAAGTTAGTTAGGATTTTGAGGAACACAAATAGCCTCTTCTTGTTATGTATTTCGATGATAAATAGTTATAAGAAAAACATTGAAGGACTACACTACATGAGACATTATGTGACAAACTTCAAAACTTGATTTATGTAATTGACTTTCAGACTTTAATACAGAGATTTAGTTATCTATGTTGTTACATTTAGTAATATTATTCATCTGAGTTATCTTAAGGTGTGCTTACAATGTGTGGAGGGCCCCCACTAAAAAGCTGGTACACTTCCTTGTGTTTTTCATTTACAATTGCATAATTAGATTTGTTAGACATTTCCATTTAATTCCTGTGTTGCAATTTTATGAATCAGAATTGTCAATTGAAGCCAGTGTCTTTTGTGAAAGGTATTTGTAAAAAGATTCAATTGATATCAGTCTTCGAATTGAGAATTGTGTTTATTATTTCATGTTTCAAAACTTAAGTTTATCATTTTTGCTTAATGATCATGGTTTTAATTGCAGAGCTCAACTTGTAGTCTAATGACTGAACCTTTTAAAAGGACTTAGCTATTGGTTGATTTCAAGATCATTTACCTTGCTTTCTATTTTGAATGATTGTGATTGATAAGTGTGTTGATTTAAAACTTGGAAGAGGTTCTATGAATTGAGTTCTTGTAAAAGAACTAGAGAATCTCGGACAAACAATAGAACTTTGTTTTTAGGAGATTAGATTTGTTTTGTTTAAGAAGGTATTCAAGTGTGGAAGGAGACAAGGAAAAACCTCTTGTAAAAGAGTATTGAATCCTATTACACCAAACCCTAATTTAGGAGGCCAAATCATTCTAGATATATATATTTTAGATAAGTACATCTAAGTGTACCTACTCGGATTGATAGGAAATTAAAGCCTAATCAAAACTAGCAGATTGGACAAAACACAACTCCGTTTTGCTGAGGTGTGTATGGAGTAGTATTCTGCCGTGCTATACAACAATTATTAAAAAACTCTTCAACTTCCTTCTTGCAGAACTCCCCACCATTATCTGTCCTCAACACCTTTATCTTCTTCTCTGTCTGGTTTTCCACCAGAGCCTTAAATTCTTTAAATTTGTCAAAGTCTTCAGATTTCTTCCTTAAGAAATATATCCATGTATTCCTTGAGAAGTCATATATGAATGAGGCATAGTACACAGACTCACCCAGTGATGGAACTGAAACAGGTGTTAGTATGAATCTTTTGTCGAAGTGTACAAAAAAAGACCACTTTAGCTACGCATAAATTATAGCCCTAACATCAAATATGACTGCCAATATCTTCAGATCTGCAGTTAGTTGATCAAGAAAAATGCTGCACAAATCCAGATCTATGCATGCAAAGACATTAAGTAGTGAAAATAAGGTTTTGCTCCATACATCCAATAGACAAGACAAGAACAATATTTTTGAAAGAATTTTATATTAAGGGCACTTGGGAGGAAAACAAGAAAGGTATTTCCAATTCTCCTCAATGGGATGGGTTCTTGAAAGTCCTCAACACTTTAGAGCTAGAATTTCTCTCTCTTGTTGGTGTAGAAAACCCAGACAAACATAGAACTCAAAGGGAGCTCACAAAGTGAAATAATGGAGAATTTGACAATTATAATGGCTCAAAGTCAGACCAAGAGCATAGATCTAGAGTGATCTAATAGGCAACAAAAGGTGACCAATGAATGGGAAAACGCTTCTATTTATAACAAAATATTAGGTCATTCTAGATCTTGGTGCATGATTAAAATAATATTAACCAAATCTAGATCCACTTTTTATGGAATATTTTATTATATTTGTTGGAGGGAAAAGGCATTTGACTTGGGTCAAATCCCTTTATTTGTAGATAATAAATAAATAAATGATTTATTTATTATTTTAAGGAAGTTTTTGAATGATAATTAAATAAATAATGATTTATTTAATTATTTATAAATGATTTAGTCATATTTAACAAGGAATATTATTTAAATAAGATATAAATAATTATTCCTAGAAAATAATAAGATAAATAAAGATTTATCTGATTAATTTCCTTGTTTTGGGTTAAATATGACCAGGAATAATAATCAAATGATTGTTTAATTAATTATTCCATGAGGAAAATCAAACAAATATAGATTTGTTTAATATTTCCCTTTGGGGTTTCCTGTTTAGACCATAAACAACCTAATAAATGTGGTTTATTAAGTTATTTCACATAGTGAAATCAATTTTACTTAGGGTAAAATTGGTCTTACATGGTGTACTTGGGTCCATCTAATAATAATAGGTTAGATGACCAAAAAATGGTGTAACAGATTGCCCCCCAGCGTGTGAGTGTTAGGAGCAAATCGTATGACCGAAGTACGTTGTAAGAACTCAATCACCAGACATCAAAAGGGAAGTCAACGAGAGAAATGTAAGGCAGCCTAATGTGCTAAAGAACTAGACCCTGAGGAGATGAGACTTACAGGTGAAACAAGTCTCTTTTTATGAGAGGGTACCTGTGCTAGAGGCGGTGGGGGAGGCATACCTATGCCCGCCGAGACAAAGTACAAAAGAATAGTGCATCCAGTAAACAAGGGACTGAACTATAAAGTACATGCTGGCATAAACATGAGCCATACAAAAAATAGAATGATGAATCCCACATACATGATTTGCCTAGGATAACAACCGGGACTTATACAATAATATCTGAGTACATGAGATACAAATACAACACAAATGCCCCCTATAAATGGGGAAGGGCTCGCAAAATCTGACTGATACATGCAAATCAAAGAGGCACTGCAAGCGGCTAAGGCCAACATCATCAAATATATGGAGCTGCATCGAAGGCTACAATGAAGAGGGCATCCAGGCATGTGGGGGGCTACCTGCAGGGCCACCCCCTCATGAGGGTTGAGACATCTCACACACACACACGAGAATCACCAATATCTGCTGCTGCATCATTGGACCATCAAGTATATGGATCTCGATCATGCTGAAAGGAGATGGAGCTGAGAAACAATCAAGTCAAAGGGTAATGATAAATCCCTTTTCCTAATCCGAGGCACCGAACAAGTGTGGAAGCTAGAACCAAGGTACACCGCCCTCTAGACCTGTCTTCTAGAATGAATGAGCTGATGTCGATAGAAGGAGGTCCGCCATAGGTGAGGCAATAAGGGATGCTCAACTAAGGCACGAGAGAAAATAGTAGAGCAAGTATCAGACTGACACTAATGATGATGATGAAGTGGGGAATACTAAGTAGCGAATGGATGACTTCCCTTGTTAGTGTTGATCAGCGGTTGTCAATGATGTCAACCCAAGCAGCACCAGGGGCTAACCCAATATTGAATGGGAAGTTTGACCTACCAAATTAATATTTTCTCGGTCAATAATGATTTTAATGGTTTCTACTTGTCGAGATGTTTCCGTTGATATATGGCACGCCATGTAATTCTTCACGGTTTGAGAGATATTCATGTTTGAAGTTTGTACCCCAGTTAGTGGGCTAAAACCACATGGGGTTGGGGCATGGGTCATTGAAAAGTCATACCATTACTTTTATGCTCCTAAAATCCCTCCCACGTTCACTTGTTGCCTCCTCTCAACTTAAGCATTCATATATATTGTGATCTTCATTTCCTCCTTAAGTAAGGGATTCGGCCATTTGAAACAGGTCATCGTGGAATTTTCACCCTAACTTTTTTTGTACGAAGGCTCAGAAGATGAAATTTTTATGAGGTGAAGCCAAAATCCTGAGGAAGCGGCAGTAAAAATTTCAGATCAAGTTGCACAATATTTTTGGAGATATGATTTGTGGAAGTAAGGGTTTTTGCAGGCTCCTGAAATTCATCTCAAAGAAGTGACCTTGGTAAAATCGTCATAAATCTCTCTCTGAGTATCAGATTCGAATGCTGCAAAAAGTGACAGATAGTGCACAGCTTCTAACTTTTTCTCTATCAATTTCAGAAACAAATGAAGAAACAATTACATGTGGCATGCCGTACAAGTATGCTCTTCTGAAACAGTCCATAATTAGGGCATTGTGAGATATTGGGTATAACTCTCTCTTCAAGAATCCAAATTGGGTTAGACCTGTGGCATTGGAAATATGACTTATAAGAATAATACAGGACCAAAAATTAGATATTGAGGATCTGAAATGACAGAGATACACCGGATTCAATATCGACCTCCTAGAACGCAATAAAAAGCTAGATCATGTGTTGTCAAGGGTTGCAAAGAACCAGAATTTCTACGACAGAAAAGCAAAGCAAGGTGCAGCAGAGGGTAGCATGAAAAGAGCAACATTCAAGGTGCATAACAGCAGCAATAAGTTCATCATATGAAGTCCTCAAGTGGGAAACACTGCATACAATCATCGTAAAGGTATCATTGTACCTAGTCATTGTAAATACATTATTGTACAAATTGTACTAGTATCTATCTGCCAAGAGTTGAAGAGGCAGCGTTGGGAGGTCTAGGATCATCATTAGGTGTTTGTGTCAAAGTTGGGGTTATGGTCTAGTATATCTTCTTCTTCTACATCATTCTATATCATTGTAAAAGTGGACCATTTTCCTTGGTACGGGAGTCCATTCTTCTTTTATTCTTCTATAGGGTGGTAGGGTGGTGCTAGGGTGAGTTGTAGCTCATTGGGTGTTGGGGCATCTGTTCAATTGACTACTAAAGAATCTTGGGCGTTGGAGCGTCCATCCAATGGGAGCTGGAGAAGAATCATTTTCCAGATTCTAGGAAGTTAGAGATTTCTTTTCAATTGGAGTTGAATATTAAGGAATTATTAGAAAAGCATTCAGGTTGTTTTTGTCCAGGAGGGGGTTTCCACCTTAAAAACTGCGTGCATTTGTGTTCCTTTTGTTTACTGTTATCATTGTACAAACACCGATAATTGAATATCAAATAATGCTCAATTGAAAGGAATATTGATTCACTTCCCTCCTCTCCCTCGAGTATTTCCAACAATTGGACTCAGCAACATTTCTTCAATAGCAGCTATCAGCCTAGAAGGAGTGTCATGGAGCATACCAGAATGGTGTACCTCTATTCAATGAAAATAATTATGCACTTTGGAAAGGAAGAATGGAGGCTCTGTTCTGCTTAAGGTTACAAAGTATGGGACACCGTTCAAAATGGATTTACATCAACCGCGGGCGACTGCTGTAAGAAGAATTTGGTAAATGATACAAAAGCAAAGAATATTATCAACACTTATTGAATCCGCTTATCATAAGTGTTGGGTTGTAAAACCGCCAAAATGTATGGGGCAAGCTTGAGAATATATATGCAAGACTTAAATGTCAAAGAGGCAAAGCTTCAACCATAGACAAAAATTTACAACCTGCACGACATCAAGAACGAAAGAAGATTGCAATATTGCTACATAATTCCAATACGTTGATGAAATAATCAATACTCTGGAAGGATTGGGAGAGCCAGTTGATGAGAAGACTATTATACAAAATATTCTTAGAACGTTACCAAGGAGATTCAACCCAAAGGTATCGGTCTTAGAATATAGTGAAAATCTAGAAAAACTCAGCAAAGAGGAATTACATGGAGTTCTCATAGCATATGAAATGAGACTTGACGAAGAAGAGGGTACTTCACATCTAGAAACTGCGTTCGTTGCATCTAAGAAAATCAATAAGGAAAAACAAACTTCAATTGAAAAGACATGCACCTGCAAGTGTAAAGAAAAGGGAGATGATGAAGAAGGTCTTTCAGATGAAGAATATGCTTACTTTATGAGAAAATTAAAAATTGGTAAGGGAAAATTCAAAGGTAAACTTCCATTGATATGTTTTGGCTGTGGTGAGGTTGGGCATTTTGTAGCAAAATGTCCAAACAAAAGAATGGCAACTCAAAAAGGAAAGAAAGGCTTTAAGAAATTCAACAAGCAAGGATCCAAAAGGAACTTTCTCTCTAAATAAGATAGCTCATCATTCGATGAAGACAATGACAGTGAAGAAGAAGCCAATGAGAGAGTATTGTTTATGGCCAAGCACAATAAACTCAAGTGCAATAAACAAGAGGTATCAAACAACAAAGAAGAAGGATGGACCATAGAATAATTTTATGAGGAAGCAACCAAGCTTATAAAAGATCTCAAGGCGGAGATGATCCGTTCCAAACTTCAAGAACAAGTTCAAGGTCTCAAAATTGAAGTTGAAGAACACAAATGTATCAAGAGTCATCAAAAGAAGTTGGAAGAAAGCAACCAAGAAAGGGAAGAATTAGAAGCCGAAGTAGTCTCTTACCATGAGGAAGTGAAGAAAGGAAAAAATTATCCAAAACTATGCCAACAGCTCAAGGGCATTGGAAGAACTCATCAACAATCAACAATCTTACAACAAAAAAACTAGCATTGGTTACAAAGAAGAAGAAGTAGGACCTTCTACAACAAAATACAATGAACCTTTGAGATCTGACATGCATGTAGACTTCATTGGACAAGATTCGCAAGAACAGCCTTGGAAGACAATTTCTCGACGAAAATTTCCATCCAAGTACCAACATATTTTTTATGGCTACTATTATTCATGTGGAAAATTTGGTCATAAAGTTGTAGAATGTCACATGTACCCTACGAACGAATACAATTCCAGGAGATATGTCAAATATGAACCTCCCAGGGCTCATAGAAACATCAATAGATTTAAACATTTAAGAAATAATATTGAATGTTACAAATGTCGAAAATTTGGACACATAGCCAAAGACTGTAGACTTGAGAATCCTCCAGAAGAATCTGCAAAGCCACAGAACGAACGAACATGGAAGAAGAAGAAGAATGATAATTGTGCTCTCGCTTTCAAGGCTCAAAAGAACATAGATGTGTGGTATGTTGATAGCGGTTGCTCAATGCATATGACTAGAGATAGAAATAAATTTGTATCTCTGAAAGAGAAGAAGGATGGAACCGTGTCATTTAGAAATGATGAATCTTTAAATGTTATAGGATTAGGTACTATCACTCTTGGAAGAAAATATGCTCTAGCCAAGAATGTTCTATTGGTTGAAAACATGAATCACAATCTTCTCAGTGTTGGACAAATGTGTGATCAAGGACACACAATACTATTCACAACTCTACTAAAATGTGAAATCAGAAAGGTACATGGTGAAATTGTGGCTACAAGAAGTTTTAGCTCCAAACGACATATAGTGTTCGGATGAAGCAACTAAAATATGTCTAATAGCTAAAGAGGATGATACAATAATTGGTAGCAATGATGATCGACTAAGTAAGAATTTTGCTAAAAAGGCAGCGATTTCGAGATGTCTTTACTTGGTTGCAATTGAGCATAGATGACTCATCTAAGGATGTGGAATCAAAGGTTCTACAGATCTATGATCAGTAGTCTTCTATATGTAACAGCCTCCCAACCAGATGTTGTGCAAGCAGTTGGACAAGTAGCAAGATTCCAAGCAGCACCAAAAGAATCACATATTAAATATTCGCCAGCATTGGAATATCTTCGCCAGAAGCTTGGGATTCTCCCAAGTTCTCATTAGATTTTCCTTTTTCAAAATATAAAGGGGGAGTGGAAGTGTGTGAAAGTCTGCAGGACAGTTGTGTGTCAGCACGAGTGGAAGTGTGTACAGGTTTGCAGGATGGTTGTGTTTCATGGGGAGTTACCCTTTGCCATTGATGTCAAAGGGGGAGAGAATGTTGTAGGAAGAGGTGTCATAATCGGAGGGGGAGTACTTATGTTGCCATCAATGCCAAAGGGGGAGATTATTGATCAGCGGCTGTCATTGATGTCAACCCAAACAGCACCAGGGGCTAACCCAATATTGAATGGGAAATTTGACCTACCAAATTAATATATTCTGGGTCAATAATGCTTATTATGGTTTCTACTTGTCGAGATGTTTCCGTTGATATAGGGCACGCCATGTAATTCTTCATGGTTTGAGAGATATTCATGTTTGAATTTTGTACCCCAGTTAGTGGGCTACAACCCCATGGGGTTGTAGCCCACTAACGTACAAAATTCAAACATGAATATCTCTCAAACCATGAAGAATTACATGGAAGTGTCATATATCAACGGAAACATATCGACAAGTAGAAATCATCAAAAGTATTATCGACCTAGAATACGAGACACTTGGTAGGTCAAAAATCTCATTTAATATTGTTAGCTCTGTGTCATGCATTTGACATCAATGACAACCGCGATTGAAATTCCCCCTTTGGCATTGATGGTAACACAAGTACTCCTCTCCCCTCGCGATCATGACACCTCTTCCGAAAGGGAAGTGTAAGAACTCCCGGATGGTTGTGTTTCGTAGTTTCCTTTTGCCATTGATGTCAAAGGGGAGAGAATGTTGTAGGAAGAGGTGTCATGATCGCAGGGGAGTACTTGTGTTGCCATCAATGCCAAAGGGGGAGATTGTTGATCGCCAGCTATTGATGATAGCAAAGACTAGAGACAACCCAATATTGAATGGGAAGTTTGACCTACAAAATTAATATATTCTGGGTCAATAATGCTTTTGATGGTTTCTACTTGTCGAGATGTTTCCGTTGATATATGGCACGCCATGTAATTCTTCACGGTTTGAGAGATATTCATGTTTGAAGTTTGTACCCTAGTTAGTGGGCTAAAACCCCATGGGGTTGTAGCCCACTAACTGGGGTACAAACTTCAAACATGAATATCTCTCAAATCGTGAAGAATTACTGGGGTTTTAGGCCACTAACTAGGGTACAAACTTAAAACATGAATATCTCTCAAACCGAGAAGAATTACATGGCGTGCCATATATCAACGGAAACATCTCGACAAGTAGAAACCATAAAAAGCATTATTGACCCAGAATATATTAATTTGGTAGTTCAAACTTCCCATTCAATATTGGGTTAGCCCCTGGTGCTGCTTGGGTTGACTGGGTTTGGGGAATGGGTCATTGAAAAGTCATAATTAATATTTTTATGCTCCCAAAATCCCTCCCACGTTCACTTGTTGAAGCCACTCTCAACTTAAGCATTCATATATATTGTGATCTTCATTTCCTCCTTAGGCAAGGGATTAGACCATCTGAAACATGTCATCGTGGAATTTTCGCTCTAACTTTTCTTCTACAAAGGCTCAGAAGCTGAAATTTTTATGAGGCGAAGCTAAAATCTTGAGGAAGCTGCAGTAAAAATTTCAGATCAAATTACACAACATTTGTGGAGATATGATCTATGGAAGTAAAGGTTTTTGCAGGCTCCTGAAATTTATCTCAAAGAAGTGACCTTGGTAAAATCGTCATAACTCTCTCTCTGAGTATCGGATTGGAATGCCATAAAAAGTGACGGATAGTGCACAACTTTTAATTTCCACTCTATCAATTTCAAAAACAAATGAAGAAACAGTGACACATGGCACGCCATACAAGTACACTCTGCTGGAACAGTTCATAATTAGGGCATTGTGAGAGATTGGGTATAAATCTCTCTTCAAGAATCCAAATTGGGTCAGACCTATGGCATTGGACAGATGACTCAGAGGAATAATACAGGACTGAAAATTAGTTATTGAGGATCTGAAATGACAGAGATACACCAGATTCAATATTGAGCTCCTAGAAGGCAATAAAAAGCTAGATCATGTGTTGTCAAGGGTTGCAAAGGACCAGACTTTCTACGGCAGAAAAGCAAAGCAAGGTGCATCAGAGGGTAGCATGAAAAGAGTAGCATCCAAAGTGCATAACAGTAGCAAGAAGTTCATCATATGAAGTATTCAAGTGGGCAGCACTGCATACAATCATTGTAAAGGTATCATTGTACCTAGTCATTGTAAATACATTATTGTACAAATTGTACTAGTATCTATCTGCCAAGGGTTGAAGAGGCAGCATTGGGAGGTCTAGGATCATCATTATGTGTTTGTGTCAAAGTTGGGGTTATGGTCTAGTATATCTTCTTCTTCTACATCATTCTATATCATTGTAAAAGTGGACCATTTTCCCTGGTACGGGAGTCCATTCTTCTTTTATTCTTCTATAGGGTGGTAGGGTGGTGCTAGGGTGAGTTGTAGCTCATTGGGTGTTGGGGCATCCGTTCAGTTGACTACTGAAGAATCTCGGGCGTTGGAGCGTCCATCCAGTGGGAGATGGAGAAGAATGCTTTTCTAGATTCTAGGAAGTTGGAGCTTTATTTTCAATTGGAGTTGAAAAGAATTATTAGAAAAGCATTAGGTGGTTTTTGTCCCGGAGTGGGTTTCCACCTTAAAAATTATGTGCATTTTTGTTCCTCTTGTTTGCTGCTATCATTGTACAAACGCTGATAATAATTGAAGATTAACTAATGCTCAATTGAAAGGAATACTGATTCACCCCCCCCCCCTCTCAGTATTTCCAACAGTTAGAGCATAAAGGGCATGGATGACTTGGCAGCGACTAACAAAATATCATGAGGGATAGGGGATAGGGGGACTGAAGGCCATAATGTGTGATGTGAGAGAGGGACCAAGAAATGAAGGATGGAGGACTATGGCGGGATATAAAATTACTCAGGCTAGAATCCATGAATATGATGATGACTCAACTCGGATGCTCTAAACAAGGGCGACTCAAGGGTGTTGCCACACAGTAAAGGTCCAATGGGGGACTAGAAAACATCAGTACAAGAGGGTAACTCATGACGAAAATCAACACGAACAAGGACGAGTAAGGAGGCAAAGTGGTGCCCTCAGTACAAGTGTTTGTAAGTGAGGAAATTCGATTTGGAGGAGAGGTGAATAGACCCTTCATGGACAAAATGTGTTTGGGTGAAGTATCAAATTAGAAAAAATGAACAGATGCTGGCTATCTTAAAGAAAATAAAACATGCATTTCGAGAGAGAAATGCTATGGGTAATATTTCTTAAGATAGAGTGCATTGCGAGGATTAGGAAGGAGGTGGCCTTCAAAGTCTTCTAAGAGGTATGCCCCCTTACCCAGGTCCTTACTGATGATGTAAGGGCCTAGCCATAATGAGTCAAAATTCCCATGACCGAGGACATCATGGGCCTGGTCATAGACTAGAACAAGATCACCTTCGTGAAAAGTATGAGGGTGGTATTTTCGGTCATATTGAGCTTTGGTGCGTTTCTTAGCCACTTCAAGGGTTTGTAATGCAACACGACAGTCTTCGGAAGCGTGCAAAAGCATGAAAATTCGTTGTTCTAGAGGTTGGGTATCAGGGAGAAGTTCAACAGCCAGATGAAGGGAGGGGATTTCACACTCGATCGGTAAGACTACCTCCTCTTCGAAAATGAGGTGGAAAGGGGTAAACCCAGTGGTGGCTTTAACAGAAGTTCTATTGGCCCATAAAGCAGGGAAGAGCATGAGATGCTAGTTGGTTTTCTGCTTATTCACCGTCCATTGAAGCATGGTTTTAAGGATTTTATTGACAGCTTCAACCTGGCCATTACCTTGGGGGTAATAGGAGGAGGAATATTGATGCTCAAAACCCAATAGTGAGGAGAGCTCATGCCATATCTCATCTTCAAAATTTCGTCCATGGTCAGAAACCAATTGTTTCGGAACCCCGAATTGAGCGATAACATGGTTAAGGAAAAATAGGGTTGCGGTAGCTATCGTGTTGTTAAATGTTGGCATAGCCTCAGCCCATTTTTTGAAATAGTCAACTGCCACGATGATATACTTATGGTTACCAGCGGATGGAGGTCAACACTCCATAAAGTCGATGGCCCATTTATAGAAGGGATCAGCTATGACGACAGGATGGATGGGAGCTGGAGGAGCTCGTGCCTTAGGTGTGAAATGTTGGCAATTGGAATAGTGTTTGACTGCTTCAATGCAATCACTGAAGAGAGAAGGCCAAAAATACCCAGCATGCATGATTTTCTGGGTGGTAGCAAGACCAGAGGGGTGGCCACCACAAGCACTGCTATGACAGGCATTGAGGACTTGCTCAACTTCAGCATGTGTGAGACAACGACAAAGGATAGTATCTACACCGTGACGATAGAGGTTGTCACCGATAAGAAGGTAGCGGGGGGCTTGGTTTCAGATACGTCGTCGAGCATCACGGTCAAGATGAAGGGAAAAATTTTTGGTTTGCAAGTAAGTAAGGATATGACCGTACCAAAGGTCGTCGGTGGTAATGGCGAATAAGTGCTCATCGGGAAGAGCATCATTAACCGGAGGATCCTGCATACTAGTAGGTAAGTCAGAAATGAGTTCAGCTAGGGATAAACCTTTCTTACTTTTTGGTGTGACAAATTTGAGGTCAAATTCTTGAAGGATAACGACCCAGTGGGTGTATTTCCCACTGAGGATGCGACAGCTCAATAGGAAAGCCATGGGGTTGGAACTAGTCACAACCTTGGTGGAACGCATGAGGATGTAATGACGCAGTTTTTGGATCGAGAACACGACAGCCATCGCTAATTTTTTTTCATGTGAGTAGGATACAGGGGGACCTACAAGGTTCTTACTGACATAATATATCACATGCTTTATCATCTTCTTGGATAAGGACACCAGCGACCGAATAGGTGGAGGTGGAGATGTATAGGATGAAGTCCCTATCAAAGTCAGGAGGACATATCAAGGGAGCGGATGTGAGAGCATGCTTGAGGGCATAAAAAGACTCATGAGCATAGGTATCCCATACAAATGGGATTTTAGATCGAAGAAGTCTAAGGAACCCATGTGCAATGGTGGCATAATCAGGAATGAACCAATGAAGAAAATTAGCTTTACCTTGGAGACTTTGTAGCTGGCGTAAGGTACGGGGAATAGGAAGTTCAAAATTGGCTTGAACTTTCAAAGGGTCAAGAGTTATACCATCTTTAGACACGATGAAGCCTAGAAGATAGCCGGGGGGAACGTAGAAGACACATTTCAACGGGTTAAGGCGGATATTATACTTGCAACATCGGAGGAAAATGGTACGCAGATCATGGAGGTGTTGCGCCTGATGTTTAGAATGCGCAGTGAGGTCGTCTAAATAGGCAAGGATAATATGATCTAATTCATGGAAACAATAAGACATGGCCTATTGAAAAGTGGTGCTAGTGTTTTTAAGGCCAAACGGCATGACCTGGTATGAGAAAGTTCCCCACGGACTAATGAACGCGGTTTTAAGTTGATCACAACTATGGATAATGATTTGGTTGTATCCGGAGAATCCATCCATAAAGGATAGAACCTCATGCCCCACACACTCATCAATGATTTGGTCAATAAATGGTGTGGGGAAGTTATCTTTGGGACAAGCTTTGTTCAAGTCACGAAAGTCAGTGCAGACACAGATGGTGCCTTGTTTTTTGAGGATGCGAACTAGGTTTGACACCCAAGTGGTGTATTCGATGGGATAAATGAAACCCGCCTGCTTGAGCTTATCGATTTCAGCTTTGTTAGCTTCACGTCTAGAAGGATTAATGGGTCTCAATTTTTGACAGACTCGATTGGCATCAGGTCATGTGTCGATATGGTGTTCGACAATGGCTGGATCGAGTCCAGGAATTTCTAAGTAGGACCAGGCGAAAATATCACGGATTTCTTTGAATAGCTTGGTGTAAGCTTCAATTTCTTCCGAGGTGCATTGGGCACCCAAGGTGATATGTTCTTCGATTCCTGGTTTGACAGAAATGTCAATTTTGATGGTAGGAGAGATATTGATCATGTTTCCTTCTTCGAAAGCATCAGGTGCAGGGATGGGATTTTTAAACCAATTGACTTTATCGGGAATGAATTCTTTCGATTACACAACATATTGGTCATGGGATTGTTGTGGAAGGAAGTACGCACGATGGTGCATATCATCCCATGGAAAATTAGGGTCGGTCATGGCTTCCATAATTTCTTCATCTGACTGGAAGATGGGAAGAGTGGAGGGAAGAGGGTCACCTGATGAGGTAGAAATACCAGAGTCATCATTATGGGGAGAAAGGCTCACATGCACAATGTCATGGGGAGTGACATAAGAGTAAGCAGATGGGGGGTCTACTGGTGGTGAACCCAGGGTGATCGCAGGAAGGAGGTGAGGCGAATCATCGGGGGGAGGCACCAAGGGGAATGCCACCGAGGATCTCAAGGATGATGAGAGGTAACAAATGGTGGCTGAAGTCTCCGTCATCTCAATATCTGGAGGGGGAATGTTAATTGGGGTAGACAGGTCTTCTGGTCCTACTGAAGGAGAATTCGCAAACAAGTGAGAAGGTATCTGGTCATGCTTGGCTTTGAATTGGCGATATGCGTCTAAAGGGGAATGATACTCATCGAGGCTAGGACAGAGGTGGGTATAAGGGCCATGGAAATCGAACAAAGCACAAGGGTGATTAGTGCGCAAGGTTTTATGTTTCGGGATTGAATCAGGTATAGTGACATAGACCTCGGGGATGTCAGATTCCGGAAACGTCTCGTTGACCATGGTCTTGAGATGTGGAAACTTAGGACATGTATGGGTGGCGTGACTGACAACATCACACAAGGCACACTAGATAACGCGCTTTGGTGGCTAAGGAGGGGCAGGGTTTGTCGGGGCAGCCTTGTCTTTGGATTCCGCCTTGCGAGCTTTGTCTTTCTTTTCCGGAGCTGTCACAACAGGAGAAGGGTCCTGTTGAGGTGTTGGTGATATTGTAGCAACAGAAAAAGCTAAGGGAATCGGTTGAACTGATGTCAAAGCAAGGTAAGGTTTGGGGTGACCAAGCGGGGTAGCGACTAGAGGATCAGGGTACCAGACGGGTATACCCAAGGTCAAATTGGGGAGGGAGAGGGTGGCCATGATGGGGACCGAATAAACTCTGGGAGGGGGAGCAAGGAAAGGTATCTGACCAGTGGGGTATTGGCCAGGAGGGATGGCTCCAAGATGGTTGAGGCTTGGTGGAACTGACCTAGGAGGATAGAGGGGCTCATGGGTACTAGCTGTAGGAGAATGGCCAGAAGGAATAGGTTTGGCTGGCTAAGGTGAAGGGCTAGGAGTAGGTTGCAGTGGGCGAGGTTGAGGTTGAGGTCGCTAACTAGCCGAAGCGGGCCGCTTAAGGTCAGCCCGAGACGATTGCATCATGCAAAAATTCACTAAGCTGGGATCAGAGACAAGAGGAGGAGGAAGACCAGGGAAGGTTCCAAGCAAGGAGGAGTCTTTGTAGATGCTGGGAGAGACACTAGTCAAAGAATCAACGGTTTTCTTATTGGCTACAGAAGAGATGGTTGACTCGGGGGAGGTCTGAGATTTTGGCTCATGATATGTCAACTGGTCAATGGTGACTATCTTTCCATTATGAGGGAAAAACATCTTGCGATGGACCGCGGATGGGATAGTAGACATGGCATAAGTGTAGCTATGCCCTAAAAGAATGTTATAATCAAGAGGGGCATCAATGACTTCAAAGTCAACGCAAACAGTCTTGTCCGCAAGAGTGATAGGACAATTATGGAAGATGCCAATGGGCTGGGAGGAGTGGCCATCCCATGCACGAAGGGTGATTGTGGAAGAGACCAAATCAAGAGATCCAAGTTGTTTCCAAACCGAATCAGACATCACACAGGTGGATGCCCCCTCATCAATAATACACTGAGACACGTTAGCATTCCAGATTTTGACTGGGATTTGGAAAGCAACAGAAGCAGGAAAGGGAGGATGGTCGGACTGACGAGCGTCGAAAACAATTAATTGGTCATCAGCAGGATCTACAGTGCCCATGGCGGATAGTAGAGCTTTCCTTTGGGAAGGGCATGAATAAAGGAGTTGTAGTGTTGAAATGGCAGCAGGAGACTGCGCCAAATCATCTACTATGCTATATGAATGAGCAGCTCAACCAGAAGCAGAATTTTGGCATAATGGGCCCTTAGGAATCTTGGTATGAACCTCAAATTTGGGCTGAGGGATATGCAAGGGACCATTGGATGTTGAAAGAGGCTCTGTAGAACCTAAAGAAGGTGACTCGGGGACAGACGGAGCAGGGGGCTTGGGGTACTGACGAGACCGAGTTTGAAGGTTAAGGTCGACAGGTGAAGGTGTATTAGAGTTCATGATGAGGATCTGGTAATCAGAGGAACTAGAAGGGGAAGGTTGAGTGGCTACCGGTGTGTGAGGTGGTTGGGTAGCCACGAATCCTTGCTGAGGGAAAGGATTGGTAAACACAGCCGCTTGAGAAGTAGCCGCATTGGGGGGAACAATAGGGGAGGCATGTTGTCCTCGCAATGTAGCCTGAGACTCCCACATCTGTTTCATCTATGGTAATAGGGGACAATCGTGAGTGTAATGAACATAAAAACTGCAACATGAACAAGGATTATTTGTACAAAGAGGCCTGTTCGGCTTGGGCTAAGAGCCCTATTTCTGGTTAGCAGCGTTAGAGTCAATACTTGAAGGATTGGATCCACGATTACTAGGGGCAGATTGATTTTGATTGCCTTTCCTCTTTCTTTGAGAAGGAGGAGGATTAGTCATTCCCTGCTGTGCAAATACTTGCCCCGGAGGGGGTGGTAGTTGTTGTTGCTAGGGTTGAGAAGGCAAGGGAGGTGAAGGTGAAAATGCTGGAGGAGCTGGGGCACCAAGCTATGGATAAGGATACTGGGTAGGTTGGGCAACATTGAGGTAAGCAGGAGGTTGGGAAAAAGGAGGAGGCATGCCATATCCTGGATACATGCTACCTGGAGGGGGAAAAGTGATGGAGGTACTAGCCCCTCCCGGAGGGAGACCATAGCCCATAGGAGGTTGAGCGTATGGATGTGAAAGAGCTCCAACGATACTGTCGGCAGAATGAGATGCCCTTGGGGCGTTAGCGCCACCGGGTCTGGGGAGGTCAGGAAAGACGGTATAAACATAACCAGATTGAGTATAAATAAGGTCATATTTCAAGGCTATTTGGAGGGCGGCTTCTTCGGTTTGAGGGAACTGGGATGCGAAATCTTTGTCGATGGCAGGTAAGAGAGATCTAAGGAACCAGTCCATATAGACCTGATCTTCAAAGGTAAGAGCTTGATATAAGCTCCTTCTTCTCTACCATTCCTGGACATGAGTGGAAAGGCGAGTCGCAGATGATTGAAGGAAAGATGTCAATAGTTTGGTACCAGTGTCGTATCGGAGAGGGAGATGGAAATAAGATAAGAAGGCTCGAGCAATGGTTGTAAAGGTGGTATGGGAAGAGGTGGTCTAATCAAAATACCACTTAGAAGCTTCGCCTGTAAGCGTGCATTGGAAAAATCTAAGACGGATGGAATCATCAGTAATGGAATTGGATGAACACCACATGTGGAAAGATTGGATATGGTTGGAGGGATCTTCTCCGGCAAGGCCTTCGAACTTGGGAATGTCGGAGGGGAGCTTGGTTGGAAAAGTAGGCCAACCAACATCATGGAAAATAGGATCATTGACCAACTGATTGGAATCTGGGAGACTGAGACCTACCATATAGGGGAGCAAAGGGACAGTTGAGGTAGTTCTTGTGGTGGTTCCGCTAGTAACATTCCCAGCATTAGGGCCGGGGTTGCCGCTAGCAATAGGCCCTGGACTAGACATGGTGAAGGTAACAGGGGGAGAACTAGAAGTAGAGGGAGAACCCAAAGAATCAAAACAGGAGTCGGAGTGCAGACTTGGGGGAGGACTAACTCGACGACGGCGGGAAGGAGTAAGTCGACCAACCGGAAACTGAGGGTGAAGGCCAAGAAGTCTCTGGGATATACGCCTTGGGGGTGCAATGATGATGACACAAAGGGAAGAAGAATGACCAACAAGGGCAAGGAGGTGCAGAATCAAGTGATTACAATGTCAAAACATGGACAGAAAGGTGCAGTGTCAATTGATTTTAAAGTCTTTTCCTGGCAGTGTTAACTAGGCTCTTCTTCACTTAGGGTTAGTGTGTGGCATGTGTTAATTTTAATTTTTAAACCCAGACGTTTTGAGAGTAAAATAAAAAGTGTGCTGGATAATTGAAAGTAAATCTACAGAGAACAGTAGATAATGTTGAAATAACAGAAAATTAATAGCTAACAATGCATCGATCTAAACAAAGAAGGCGGGTCTCTCAAAAGTAGTCTAAAAGAGGGAAAAAATCTAGTCAAAACACACTAAAAAGGGGCCAATAGATCTAAGGTTGGGAGGGACAGGGATCTAAAGGAGAAATCTGCTGAAAAGAGTTGCAAAAAATAGCAAAGAGGCAGAGGCAAGGTTGCTGCAATAAAAAAGGAAATCAACTAAAGGTATAAGGGACAAGGAGGTGACCCTAGAGGCAAACCTAAACAAAACTATATGAGGTGATTTGAAAGGGAGAAGAGTTGATCTAAAAGGGATCTAAAAGTGAGGGATCAGATCTAAAAAGAAAAAGGCTGAAACTTCGAAAATTCAGACGTCTAAAATAGCTAAAAATCTTCCACAAACAGATCAGAAACAGGTCTAAACAGGCAGAGACAGAGGCTAGAAAATCCTGATAGAAGCTTCAGACAAACCTAGAAAAATTGCAGAAAAATTGCAGAAAAATTGCAGAAAAAAGTGCAGGTCGCAGGTTCTGACCTGTTTTTTGTCTAGGTCGTAGATTCTGGGATGAAAAGTGCATCTTGCAGTCCAAGTTGCAGGTTCTAGGCCAAAAAGTGCGACCTGCAGCTCTGGGTGTCTCGGCGGCAGATGTTAGAAAAAGTTGTCGTCTCAATTGTGGCTGATGTCTGTTACCTGCGCAATAGGGCCAGAAACACACAGAAGTTAGAAATTTTATTGTTTGAGGGTTGTATAGGTGAAAAACGACATAAAAATAGAAAAAAACAAAAATTTGAAAAGAAACCCTAGGTTCTAAAGCAACTGGATATGCAGGAATATGAAAAATGACAACGGTCGTAATTGAAAACTCGTGTGGAGTTTCCAATTGTTAGTATGAATCTTTTGTCGAAGTGTACGAAAAAATACCACTTTAGCTACGCATAACTTATAGCCCTAACATCAAATATGGTTGCCAATATCTTCAGATTTGCAGTTAGTTGATCAAGACAAATGCTGCACAAATCCAGATCTATGCATACAAAGACATTAAGCAATGAAAATAAAGTTTTTCTCCATACATCCAATAGACAAGACAAGAACAATATTTTTGAAAGAATTTTATATTAAGGGCACCTGGGAGGAAAACAAGAAAGGTGTTTCCAATTCTCCTCAATGGGATGGGTTCTTGAAAGTCCTCAGCGCTTCAGATCTAGAATTTCTCGCTCTTGTTGGTGTAGAAAACCCAGACAAACATAGAACTCAAAGGGAGCTCACAAAGTGAAATAATGGAGAATTTGACAATGATAATGGCTCAAAGTCAGACCAAGAGCATAGATCCAGAGTGATCTAATAGGCAACAAAAGGTGACCAATGAATGAGAAAACCCTTCTATTTATAACAAAATATTAGGTCATTCAAGATCTTGGTGCATGATTAAAATAATATTAACCAAATCTAGATCCACCTTTTATGGAATATTTTATTATATTTGTTGGAAGGAAAAGGCATTTTACTTGGGTCAAATCCCTTTATTTGTAAATAATAAATAAACAAATAATTTATTTATTGTTTTAAGGAAGTGGTTGAATGATAATTAAATAATAATGATTTATTTAATTATTTATAAATGATTTAGTCATATTTAACAAGGAATATTATTTAAATAAGATATAAATAATTATTCCTAGAAAATAATAAGATAAATAAGGATTTATCTAATTAATTTCCTTGTTTTGGGTTAAATATGACTAGGAATAATAATTAAATTATTGTTTAAGTAATTATTCCATGAGGAAAATCAAACAAATATAGATTTGTTTAATATTTCCCTTTGGGGTTTCCTGTTTAGACCATAAACAACCTAATAAATGTGGTTTATTAAGTTATTTCACATAGTGAAAGCAATTTTACATAGGGTAAAATTGGTCTTACATGGTGTACTTGGGTCCATCTAATAATAATAGGTTAGATGACCAAAAAATTGTGTAACAATAGGTCCAAACACATCACTGTGCACAAGCTATAGTATCTTGTTCGCCCTCTTAGCACCATAAGGAAAACTCACCCGATTCTAATTCCCATATGCACAATGTTCACAGAAATCGAAATCCAAAGAGCTATTAGACATACCTTCTACCACACCATTTCCATGTAGTATCCGAAGGCCTTTCTCTCCAATATGTCCAAGCCTTTGATGCCATAGCATGGTATTTTCTTCAGAGACCTCAAGGCTTTTTGCTCCACTTTCGGGAACTACATAACTGTTGCACCCATAAATAATAGTGCTGCCCCGAAGCTTGTATAGAGTTCCAATCTGAAATCCCTGCATTAATACCATTTCTCCCCGAGCCATCTTACAGGTATCTTTCTCGAACAATGTTTTTACACCTGCATCATCCATCTTGCTTATAGAAATCTGATTTTTGGCCAATGCAGGAATGTGCAAAACACTAGGAAGTGTTCTAATCGTTCCACCTTGTAGCTTCAGCTTGAATTTTCAACGTTCGACAATTCTGGCCTTCCTATCATCACCTAAGGAGACATCACCGCCATCATATTTCTCATACTCGCAGAACCACTCCCTATGGGAAGTGAAGTGAAAGGATGCACCCGAGTTAATCAACCATGACTCATGATCTACATGTGTATTTTAAGAAGAAGCCAAATACACATCCCAACCTTCATTCGAGGTGGTTTTTGCCTCTGCAGAAGTGGCATCATTAGATCCCTTTGCTTTCTGAGGAGCTTTAGATCTGCAGTCCTTTTTGTAGTGCCCTTCCTTTCTGCATTTCCAGCACACCTTTACAAACTTTCCAGGAGATTTAGATCTCCCTCTAGATTTAGATATCCCACTCGAAACCTTATTATTGTTTCTGCTCTGGGACCTTCCTTGTACATATAAGGCATCTCCATTCTGACCCTCCATATTTCTTCATCTCATTTCCTCCGATATCAAGGTTGAGACAATGTCATCAAAATTCAAGGTAGTTATATTGCTACCTATTGCAATAACCAGACTGTCCCATGAGTCTGGTAGAGAACACAACAAACTGATGCACTTATATTCATTTGAGATTTTAATATCAATAGATGACAGCTGACTTACCAAAGTATTGAAGGTGTTCAAATGCTTTGTCACCAAGTCTCCATCCTTCATCCGCATGTTATACAACTTTTTCCACAGGAACAATTTATTCACTAGAGACATAGATTGGTACAAAGTCCCAAGTTTTTCCCACAAATTTTTCACCGTAGCTTCCCTAGATACATTCAACAATATCGAATCTGAGACACACAACCATATTGTGCTCTTCGCCTTTCGATCCAACTTTTTCCAGTCTTTATCTGACATTGTCGTTGGTTTAGTACCTGGATCTACCATGATCCACTGGTCTTTATCCACCAACAGATCCTCCATCTTGAGCTTCCACAACTCAAAATTCTGACCATTAAATTTCTCAATCTCTATCTTTCCACTGCTTGCCATATTCTTTCACCACAAGAATTGATCCTGTAGATCTCCCACTGAACAGGGTCTACCACAGGCCCGAGAAAAAAACCCCTCAGCAGCAAAGGCGTCCCCTTGAAGCCGAAATAGCTCTGATACCAAATGTAGGTTTTAACCCTATACATAAATTATCTGCAAACTAATCTTAAAAACATAAAATAAACAATAGCGAGAGCATAAAACATAAAACAAATATAAACAGATATTTTCCCCTAGATCCCAAATCAGGACGACCAGCTTGATTTTTCATTATATTCCTTTTAGTGTTACAACACATATATATACATGATGAAGCATACATAAACCCCAATATATTAACCCTGGATTAGAACATAACCGTAGCTCCCTTGACCGGATCTAAAAAATACCAGGGGCTGAAAACAATCATGCCCCAAAACCATCTGCAAACCCATGCACAAAACCATGGGTGGGTCTGCCCACCAAAAAATAGGGTCCAAAATATTTTCCCCGGACCCCGAATAGGGGGGGTTTCCGCCCCCCGTATGACCTCCCTATTGTGCCCGGCGCAACGTACAAGGGGGGCTGTCGCCCCCCTGTGACCCCCCCACACATGACTAGTCATGGAAAGAATATAACACATACCCAACAAAATGGTGGGGGGAAATGGAATTTATTCATAAGGTGTGTTGGCAGTATGTCACTCTTGAACATAACACTTATCTGCATTTCGTGTCGGGTTGGGATATCTTCACTCTGTCACTTTGCTTCCATGGGTTTGGGAATTCTATTTGCCTCTCATTCGATTACCAATTTTTTCAACATGACCTCTAATCCTATTTTAGTCAAATGTTGCCAAATTCTAGATTTGTGTCACCAATACATTCAAGAGACAATCCTTCTGCAATTTGCACATTCCTTGATCCTCTGTTCTAGTCTTGATTAACACTCATATCAAATTCTCTATTTCACGTCGATGATGTGGGATTCATTATGACCCTCCTTCAATGAATCACTTCCTGTCGACTTCAACTCATTATTCGGGAAGTCAATCTAGAGACTCCTATCTAGTACCTTAGAGCTTGCATGCCTCAATGGCGAGTTCTTCGCATTCGACGACAGGTTCACATCATTGGCCTTCGATCAGGTGATTTCACGGGTGTTTGACTTCAGCTCACTTTTCACATTCTGTGGATTGTACTAGTAGTACCTTGAGAACCATTTTCATTATTGGTGGTATCTCTCGCGCCTTTTAACAACTTTCATCATTGGTTGGTAATCAAGTGATTTTCTTGCATGTTCGACTTCAGCTCATTTATTTGTATGCTTGAAATTGTACTTGATCGGGTCATGATAGAGCGCAAGACCCTAGATTTTATTCTCTAGAGTCCAGGTTGTGAGGTGATATGATTTGTCCATGATTGGATGCATGTTCCTTTCAGATGGATGGCTGCGACCATACCATGAGTCTATATGTGATCCTTCTCAGATCGATGGCTATGACCATACCATGGTCTCTTTTATAGATGGCTGCATCCATACCTCTATTCATGTATTTTCAACATATATTTCAGTTATGTATATGTATCTATGCTTGATTTTTAGGTCTCCTGATGACAACGTCTGGTTCCTTGCACGTACTCGTAAAGCATTTCACCCCTCACTTGTGTTCGGAATTCATACTTTAGGAGGCATCTGTTAGATAGAAATTTGTCACTATCCCTGTATTCCCCATTCCTCGATCCTAGAGGACCTATATAATGACCCTTGTGTACTTTCCAAGCATGGAATACATACACTTGAACCACAGTTTGTTTGGCAATTCATCTCCCTTTACAACTTTTCTGGAAGATCCCTATATAAACCTGGTTTTCAAGGTCAGCACTTTGTCTTAGTGTCTGACCCATGCTGATAGCAGATATTTGCACTGAGATCCACACCGATCAGCACTCTATCTTAATGTTGGACCCATGCCAATCCTATTTTGGAAAGTTTTTAAAATAGAAACGAAGTTTCCATGACTAGAAGCTTCGCAAGGCAGCGAGATGGAAGTTTTTTTTGAAGATATGGCCAAGGAATTCCCCTTTGGGCTTCTTGTTCCCAAGAAATAGGAACTACTCCAAAGGATAAGCTCTTTTCCCATTATTTGATGGCCCATATCCTCCTCCTCCATTGTTATATAAGGAGACCTCCTTCACCTCTGCTGCCTTAGTTAGAGTTAGAGCTAGCGGGTTAGAAGAAAAAATCATTGAGAGAAGAAGAAAATATAGCTTTGGGAGAATAGAGGAGAGTTTGATGGCTTTTGTGTGTTAAGAGAATAGTGAGATCTTGGACCTTTGTGTATGAGGGTGTTGCAAATGTGCTTGGATACGGACTTGCCGAAGGAGAGCCTCAACATCAAGGCTTGGTTGTAAACTCCCCTTGTATTTATCACAATAAAATGCAACTGATGTTTATATTCCACTCTTGTTTACATTTATAATGAGATTTATAGCATTCATTGATCAATTAGATAGGTTGTAATTGTTTTATGTTTTTCATGATTTTACGCTTGTCATGGTGTCTTGACTGTCCATACAGGTAATGGAACATTGGTAGCAATGTGTATTGAGCTTGAGAAGAGCGACACATCAAGAAGCTTCGACGGAAGGTGACAACATAGAATCAGAACAAGGTAGGTCATCTTCCTTGCTCTAAATTTCATTTACAATCTAGGAAGGTAGATGTTAGTATGTTCCCATAGTTGATAGACCCACCTTAGGGCTAGAGGGATCGCCTTTGTCCGCAGAGGGGATTTACCTGCACAACAATTTTATAACCTGCCCATCTCCTGCTTCTTACCCAATTCATCCATAAACCTTTGTAACCAAATCATTTCTTTACTATCCTCTACAACAACAACATACTCTGCTTCTATTGTTGAAAGTGCAACAACACTTTACATTCTTGAAACCCAACTGACAACTGTTCTACGTACAATAAATACATACCCTATAGTGCTCCTCCTATGATCTCTATAACACCATATCTACATCAAAATATCCCTGTAGATCAATGTTTGATTTTGGTACCTCTCAAATATTTAAGAATCCATTTCATTGCCATCCAATTTTCTTTTCGTAGATTATTCATGTACCTTCTTACAACTCCCACTGCATGTGCAATATCAGGATGTGCAGACCATTGCATACATTAAGCTTCCAACTGCTAATGCATATGGAAATTTATACATATAATCCATTTATTCTTGGGTCTTGGGGCACATCTCCTTACTAATTTTGAAATGGCTAGCCAAAGGTGTACTCACTGGTTTTGCATTCTACATATTAAATATTTTCAACACCTTTTTTATGTACTCATTTTGAGACAATGTTAATTTGTGATTTTTTGTGTCTCTAGTTATTCTCATACTAAGGATTTGTTTTGCAGCTCCCAAATCCTTTATTGCAAATGAATTTGCCAATTTTATTTTGAGCACATTTATTTCCTGCATGTTAGACCTTGCAACAAGCATGTCATCTACATAAAATAACAATATAATATTGTTTCCATCATTTTTCTTTTTCAGATAAACACAATGATCATAGTGACATCTAGTATAACCTTGTTTAGACATAAACCTGCCAAATTTTAGATACCACTGCCTTGGAGCCTGTTTTAAGCCATACAAGCTCTTATTTAACCTGCACACTATTTTTTCCTTCTCTTTGACCTCATATCCTTGTTGAGTCAAATTATATTCTTATACTTTGCCAATCATCAATTGTCAACCCAAGAAGGTAAACTAATGAGATGCAGTGAAAAGTATATGTAGGCTGATTACTTCAAGTGTTAATACATTATACACACATCAAATAATGCTTCTTTCCTATGTAAATACTTGGCAACAATGGCGATGGAGTGGCATATATCATCCCTCAACATCACTTAGGATTGATGATATTGATCATGAAAAGATAAGGATCAAACAAAAATCACCAATTCATGCTTCCTTCCTGTATCAATACTTTGCAGAAATGTCTATGGAGTGGCATATATCATCGCTCTACAACACTTGATTTTTATGATATTGATGCAGGAAAAGATAAAAAATAAATCATAATAAAAATACAACTTAAAGGGCATGAATCAAAACATTGATTCAATGAAAAGAACTCATTAATATAAATAATTAAATCACTTAATCAATTAATAACTTTTTGCAGGAAATGCAGAAAGAAATCACTAGTTGTGTACATAAATTATTAAGGCATAAATAAAACATAAATAAAACACACACACTATGCTGCATTAGTTGTGAGAAAAAGGGGCCCTCCCTCACTCACAACTCCTTAAAAAGTCGAAGGAGTTGATCAGAAATATAAATAGAAGATAGAATATTTTATTAATTTGAAATTGCTGTCAAGTATAGTATGATATCTTGCTATCAACAACAATATCAACCCAACCCCCTTACAATGTGAAATACATCTAATTTATACATTTATCGAAGCCCATATTTGGCTTGAACAAAGTAGATCACTATTCTAAGCCTAGAGCCAATGATACATATACAAATTGACAAGTCTGTTGAGTCTAATCCATGTCTGGAAGCATGGATTAGACAATTTCTGTTGTGTGGTTGATGTTGTTTCTCCATGTGGGCACGAGAGAAGATATGGAGGTTTGAGTGGACCATATGAAGGAAATTCCCTTCAAAACCCATGTCTTTACTCGATCTGGAGATGAGTGGAACATGGTCAACCATTAATCTCACTGCAGGTAATTGAGACGGTTGTAGGAAATTGCTGTATCTATAGGAAATTAGCGTATCTGTAGGAAATATGGAACATCTATAGGAATCTCGACTGCATGAGTTGTCTACAGGAATTACAGAACTTTTCGAATCTAGCAAATTTGTGCACGAGTTCTAGACTAGTTAGAGTAGTAATGCAATAAAGACACAGTTAGATCAAAGAATACTCGAATTTAGATAAAATGACACTTCTTATGATAATTCAATATACCTTAGTCTTATGGTACCATTTTTAGCCAAAACTAGATAACATAGCCAAACTAGGTATAACTAAAGAGCGAAAAGGGTTCAAAAATAAGGGAGGCAATGTCTAGGATGGTGTCAAAAATCGGTAAAGTTTAGACTCAACATCTCTCCCACACCAAAAATCTTGCATTTCCCTATGTAAGAAAAACTAAGGCAGTCTCCAAATAGAAAAGCAACCCTTTTTCTGGGCTGTAGCTACTGCACCCAGATAATCTAGCTGGCCTTGACTAGATTCCACTTGAATCTGTCCCACAGATGCTTCATTCTTCCTTTTCAAGTGGTCGATCTGGGCTTGCTTATTTTTCATGATGTGGGTTGCCTTATCAAGCCACTCTTCATGATGTGGGTTGCCTTATTTTTCATGATGTGGGTTGCCTTATCAAGCCACTTTAGGGTCACGCTCTCTGCCTTCAAGACCCATTCTGAGAGGGTAATTTCCTTAATGGTCTCTCCCAGCAGATGTCGAGACCATTTATTCAATGGAGTCATCTCTCCCTCATGATGCCCCTGTGAGGATTGGGGCACACTCAAATCCTCCTGCACTTTCACGGCTTCATTATGAATTTCCTATAATGAAGGATTCTAAAAGGACATTGTGTCCTTGTCAATGAATGTAGCAGAGTAGACCTTCCCCTTTTCCTTGGCCTAGCCACGGGACTCCTCTATTTTATTTTTGGGTGGTGTCCCTTCTGATGATAATTACTCCTTAAGAAATCATGCGGAATCCCCTTACTCCAGTTGGGATTTGAGTGATCATTTTCTAGGAAATATGTGCACATTTCTTTGTTGAAGCAACGGTTTTTAGACCATCGCTCTCCATCGTGCGGGATCCCACATGCCCGTGCCACCAAATATTACATCAACATAAACTGTATGTTTCCAACCTGTGCTTTATCCCCATTCAGGTTTAGGGAAAAATATTTTTTTACTTCATAGTTATGGCCACTGAAGCTCTAGAAGAAAGGAATCCATCCCTCCTTTTCTATTCTTGTCTTTCTATGAGGATCAACTTCAAGTAGTGCAAGGCTCTGTGGCTTGAATTAGACAACGGCTCAGAGCTTAGACATGGTGGAGGAGGGAATGGACAGGTAAGTGAGGTAACAGACAGGGAAATTGAGGACAGAAGGAACATAGAGAATACGGGTTGCAGAAATATAGTCTGAGAATTATGCAACGGTTTCAACAGTGGAAGGGACTAAATAGGAAATACGAGGTTTTTTTGGCAGCAGGTCGTGATCATGATTTCCATCATGATCCGACCTGCAGGACAGAGCTCGAAAGTACAACCATCATCGTCGTGATGATGGTTGGTCATGGAATTAATGCCACAATGGCTCATGGCCACAAGGGTTACCAAAGCCTTATTTATGCAAAATTTTAAAGATTAAGGCATCATTATACCTTTACCTTGAGCATCTTATCGCCGGCTGTACTTTACCACTTACCTCCAATGGTCCTATCCTCGATGATGTATCTTTCTCTTTGCAATGATAACCTATTACATCAAACATATAATACACAGTCTTAACCAAATAATGATTGTTAGTACTTACTACAAGATTTTGATCTAATTTTCTGTTTAATGATTTTTTTTTTCTTTTAGTCTTTTCAGGAAATCTAGGTGTTGTTGTGCCTAACATATGTTCTTCAAGAATTTAAAACTGACTGTTGAATGTTCTGCAGGAATTAAAACTACAACTGCTAATCATTCTACAAAAATATTGTTATATATTCTTTAGGAATTGAGTTGCAATTGCTGAACATTTTGCAGGAATTGAAACAACTGTGAACATTCTTAAGAAATTAAAAACTGCAACTGCTGAACATTCTGCAGGAATTGAAGTTGAATCTACAGGAACCGCTTTCTCCACCAATTGTGTAGAGTCCACTGCACACGAATGAATGTGCTGATGTTGAATGTGCAATGGCCTCAATGGATTACCAGCCATTGAGGTCAACTATTAACCAATGCGAGGTCCATCACCATTAATGAGAGTGAGGACCGAGGTACCCTAATGCATCCTATCAGGTGTGAATATATGAGTTGTTGTTGAACCCCCTATAGGATCCAATAGTAAATAATCCATGATTATTCTCCATTACTACTGGTGAGGTAGCCTATCATTAGGGCATCCAAGCTTCAAGGCATCACAAGGCTCTAATCCTACACCCAGATAATTTGCTAATGTCAATGGGCCAGAATTGTTGGAAGGAGGGCCTTAAGAAATCCCACATTAGTCCAAAACGATCAATCCATAGATCAGCTGAGGAAAAAAAAATTATTGAGAGGATCCAAGAGGATCTACTGACCTGTGATTTTAACGAGCCCAGTGGTAGTCCATGCTCGCTAGATTTCAATTTTAGAGAGTCTGAAATACTGAAAAAGAAGACTCCAATTTTCCATAAATATTCCATTGGGCCTGGAAAAGGGATAAAATTATACCCAATAGACATTCCTCTCATGGTTTATCAAGCATGAGGAGGAACAGAGTGAGCTCATTTTATCAGCAAGAAAATTAGGAAGAGACAGTGGAAGGAAGGATCCCTTCCCTCACCATTTCCAACTCTTTCTTCTTCACAATTTCTTCCACAAATTCCTCCTTAGATTGGGGTTTTTGATATAGCTTGAGTTTGTGCCCATTCACCAAGAAGGTAACATTCTCATCATCAATATTTTTAATTCGAACAGATCCATTGTCAAAATCTTTCTCAATCTCATAGGGGCCTAGCCAATGTGTGTTATATTTCCCTTTGAAGTTTTTAAATTTAGAATCATACAACAATGCCCAGTATCCCTCTTTGAATTGCTTCTTCTTGATGTATCTGTCGTGCCATTTAGCCCTTTTTTTTTGGATCAAGTCAGTATGCTGAAAAGCATCCTGTCTAATCTCATCTAACTCATTGGGCTACAAGATTCTCTGTTGTTGTGCTTCATCAAGGTTTATAACCAAATCTTATGCCCTTCTAAAGGTTTTGATATGAAATTTTATGGGCACTAAAACTTGTTTTCCATACACTAGTTCATACATAGAGAATGCAATGGTGCCCCTCCATGTAATCCAGTAAGCCCATAAGGACTCAAGAATTCTGTCAAACCAATCCTTCTTGTGTAATTGCATTGTCTTGGTAAGGATTGTTTCCAACACCTTGTTGGTTGATTCCACCTGCCCATTGGCCTGTGGATGATAAGGGGTGGACTTTCGGTGGGTAATCTAGTATTTTTGCACCATTTCCTGCATAATCTTAGACACAAACTGAGCACTTTGATCAATAAATATTTCTCTAGGTACTCCAAATATTACAAAAATATCAGAAAAAAGAAAACTTTGCCACTGGTTTTTCTGTTGCTCTAGGTAGTGCTCTTGCCTCCACCCACTTTGTCACACAATCAGTACAAACCAAAATATACTTATTACTTTTGGATATAGGATTAATGGGGCCTAAAAAATCAAGAGCCTACCTCTTGAATGGTTCTATGAGAACTTGTGGTTGCAAAGGCATCTCATCTGATTGTACAGGCCACCCCATTCTCTAGAAGCTATCACACTTCCAAACATACTCCTTTGCATCCTTGAAGATATTAGGCCAATAATAACCTGTGCGAAGGATCTTATAATCTTTCTACTTGTCTGCAAAGTGTCCTCCACAAGGTTCATCATGACAAGCTCTCAAGATGTCATAGATCTCATCTTCTCTGACACACCTGCGGATAATCAAATCAGGTCCAGTAAAAAAGAGATCTCCCCTAATCCAAGAATAATCAACACTTTTCCTAATGATTCTCTTTTTCTGATTAGATGAAAAGTAAGGTGGGAACTTTCATGTAGCAAGATAATTGGCCATGTATGCAAACCAAGGTGTTTAAAAGAGATGGAAAAAAATTTTCATCTGGAAAGTCATCATTAACAGGAACATCCTCACATGCATGGTTGAGCCTATACAAGAAATCAACTACCTGATTTTATTTTCCCGATCTATCCAATATCATGATGTCAAATTCCTGCAGCAGCAACAACCACCTAGTAATTGTGCCATTAGCGATTGGTTTATTCATGAGATAATGAATAGCAGAATTATCTGTGTGTACAAAAACTTCACAACCCATGATGTAGTGTCTAAACTTGTTAATAGCATAAATCACAGCAAGGACTATCCTAATCCTCAAGGGCTATCCTAATTTGATTATAACCTATGAATCCATCTAGGAAGGAAAAGTACTTTTTCCCTGCGAGAGTATCTAGTACTTGGTCTATAAATGGTAAAGGGAAATGATCTTTTAATGTAGCTTTGTTTAGTTCCCTATAATCTACACACACTCGACATTTACCTTTTTTCTTAGGGACAATGACTAGTGGGGATACCCACTGGCTATCTGAGATAGGATAGATGAATCCTACATTTAACGATTTTTGTAATTCATCTTTTACAATTTCCCTTAAAGCAGGGTTCATCCTCCTTTGTGGTTGTCTCATAGGCCTAGAATTTTCTTCTATATAAATGTGATGAATGCAAGTGTTTGGGTGAAATGCCTCTCATATCAGTATATTCCCATGCAAATGTATCTGAATTTTTTCTTCAATGTTTGAATTAATTGTTGTTCTTATTCATGAGTTAAGGCAGAAATAATGTTTAAAGATTTTTCAGGAAAACTTTCCACTACCTTACTTCCCCATTCAGACATTGAATATGTAGGAAATGCAGATAAGAAGGCTGAATGTAATTCAGAAGCTAAACTATGTTCATAAAAATCCTGCAGATCAGTAATGATATCTAAATTATGACTAAACTGTCCTTCTAAATGCTGCAGGAAATCCGGATTAGAAATACAACAATTTATGAGATCTTCCTTAGAATTTTCCTTAAGACTCAAGTTACAGGTCAAAATACCTCCTCATCAGCTCAGAGGGGAAGACAAATATGGAAGAAGTACAAAGACCTGAATTAAACCTATTTCTGCTAGGGTAACGCCTATATAGAACAAAAAAAGAGTGTTATAACGCAGGCAATTAGTGCATTGGCCGCATTAGTGGCTAGGGCAACTCTCTGTTTACACTGGAGGGAAGCGTTACCCGTGTTTTAAGTTTGAATCGGGAAAAGAGCGCGGAGAATGACTTGAATCTCCGAATTTCCCTCACAAAGGAGTCAGTTCACAAAGGAAACTGCAGAAGCACCAGTTCATTATTGGTCATTGCCATAGAAGACTGAACTCCAAAGGAGGCAAAAGCATAGAGATCAAAGAAACATCTAAGTTTTTTCCATTCCAAACTAGTGGAAAGAGAAGGGCAACAATGGCCTTCTCCCTCTCCTATAAGAAGGATTTGAAGGCTCTTAATTGAAGGTCGAAGGATTGCTCAAGGTTCTTGCATACTTGTGGAATAGAGAATAGTGTTATATTGTGAAGGCCAAGAGTCAAAGAGGTTCCTAGAGAGCTTGTTGACTTGGAATTCTTCACTGGAGAGATAAGAGAGATTGGGAGACTGAGGAGGGCTTGGTACAACCGACGGTTGTAATCCTCCTTCTTTCGAAATCAATAGAACTGTGTTCGTTTTGTCCATTCAATGCTTAATATTTTCATTATCGTTTGAACATTTACATAGTATGATATGAATGGCTTAGATGTGTATAATCTAGATGTTTATTGTGTATTTATTTAATTGATAGGATACATGTTATGTTAGAAATTACGTGGGTGCTTTGACTGATTGCAGGACTAAGATTTGGAGCTGGTGAAGAAGGACTCTTGCTTCGCTGCCTAGCGCTCTCCAAGGGACTCCAAAACTGTCAAAGAGGTAATTCTCTATCGTATTCCTTCAAGGTATTTCAAGTTAATATGAACATGCTCATGCCATCTTTGTGAACATCATAGCTAATCTTACTGTCTACCTCGGGCACCGGAAAGCCCTGAGAGGGATATTCAAAAACCAACAATCCAAGAAGTTTGCCCTATAACAGAATTGGCGACTCCACTGGGGAGTTTCCCCATAGTTTCCGGACTATTTCTTCCCTCCTTTCTTCTCTCCTCTGTCCACAGACCCTTCCGACCATTTTTGATGCCCAGTAGACATACCAAACACTCGCAGAGTTCAATCCTGTTCCTGTTTGGCCAAATGAAGAGCTTTTCCCTGGTTAACGCGACCTCTGCAAGTTATCCAGTGCGTTATAATGCGGTCTATGCTTAAATACAGTGCGTTATAACACTATATTTACTCATAGACAGAGCGTTACTCAGCCAAAAACCTTGCTGTTCACTGCTGTGATTGTGTTTTAGCTGTAGAGTTTTTTGGCCATCAGTACCTTTCACTGACTGAATCCCTGTGCTTGTCTGCTAAGCTGGCATTTTTATTTGTTTCTCTTGTTTGAAAAGTTAGTGTTCAAAGCATTTACTTTTTAAAGAGAATTTTTTTTTTTTTTTAAATTTTTCTGCATCTAGTTGAGTTTATTCTGAAAGTTTTAGCTCATAGACTGTTAAAAAGAGGCAGATAGAAGTCTGAATCTTTAAAATTTGAACTGTGTTATTTGCATGTTGGTGCATGGATGTTGAAAAGAAACCTCTCCCTGTAGAAACACTCTTTATCGAATTTAATATGTAGAGCATGTTTTGCATGGTTTCTTGAGTCAGAGTCTCACTACATTTCATACATCCACTCCCCCTCCGCAAGACTAATAATCAAGTACACTAAGAATAAAGCGATAATAAAATCAATCTAATTACTTTTTTTTTTTGAGCTCACACAAATAGTAGTTTAGGCTAGGATCTTGGGTTAGGAAAGTGAGAAAATTACCCAAGATCTCAAAACTTGAAACTAGAGTCATTAATGAGAGAAATCCTACTGCACTCATATTATCGGGATCGTTCCTTTACCGGAGCTCAGAGCGAGACAACACTTGGGTGCACAAGAAGGTAGCCGGCCTTCGACTGCATCCTGTGGGTGTGTTATATATTGGGGTTCCCTTCGGGGATGTCGAAACTAGATCGGGGATCTAGGTATTCTGCCCATATAGCACACTGACCTTGACCGTGGACCCCCCTGATGATGTCTGTGATTTGAGGTATCCTTAGTGGCCATACTTTTAGGGACTTACACAAGGTGACTGGGACGGGCTGTCCTGGTACCTGAAACAGATGGACCCACTCTGTCTTCGGTCTTTAGGAGGGTACTCGTCTTCACGAGAGTGCTTACACCTATCGTCTGAGGTTCGGGCGAAGCTCTAGAGTGATCGTAACTGTACTTTCGACCAACCCTCTATGTATACTATTGTGATACTGGATTTCATCACCAGCGAATGGTAGTACTTAGACAGGGCGCCCTATTCTGGCTGCTTGCTGATTGATTTTAGAGAGTCCTTTTTTTTTTCTTTTTAGGTGTGTGGTTACTGTCATTGAGACTTTATAATACATCACAATTTAATAAAAATTGTTAAAATTAAACCGGTCACCGTGGAGTCCCCTGACCCACGCCGTCTGTCTCGACGATAGCAAGGTCTACCTCCTCTCACTCTTGAGGAAGAACCGAACCTTGGTGAACCCGGGCCTTCTACGGAAGAGCAGTCTCCTCTGACTAATCTTGACATTCACATAGCCCCATATCAGCCAGAATTTCCGGAGGACCCTTTCACTGAAGGGGTTGTACCTAATTACAATCCTCCTCTCACTGATCCATTAGGGCTTGTGATAGTCCATATTCCACCACGCCAAGATATGTCTGCGGCCGCACCAACACCCATTTCACCACCGGCATCCATAGGGTCAATACCAATGGCAACCATCCCTGGTTCGCCACCATCCTCCCCGCTGGTGGTCAGTTCTATGCCATTACTGGGTAACCCCAGTAGTCAACATATACCTACTCTCAACCCTATGGTCAGCACAACTGTCAGTAGTTTACCGAACCCTTCGGCATCTACTCCTACCGTGACCACGTTGGGACCCATGGTAGCTCCTCCCATGAGTATGACTACTTCGATACCTTTCAGCAACCCTTTCGGTTGGAACCCTCTGTTGAGTTCAAACCCCTTGGTCTCTATGCCAGGGGGCAGTGTCACCAGAATGTAGGTAGTAGGGAACATATCACTTCCCTTGCAATCCTCAGGAAAAATGGGACAACCCATTGTAAATACTATCCCCTTAAGTGGCTCAAACATAGGTGTAGGATCTATACCATTTCCAAATTATGCAAGTACTATTATGCCTCTAGGAAACTCTATTGCATCCATTTGGACTAACCAACCCCAACCTCCATCTGGAATGGGAGGGCACTTTTATACTGGGGGCAACCAACCATTTGCCCTGCAATACACTATGTCCTATGGACAACAACCGTATGTTCCTACTCCTCCACCTATGGGAGGTTTTTATCAAAGTCCCACTTACCCTCCTGGTAACACGTTGATGGGGGGACCCTATGGTCTAAGTAGTCAGCCCATACTGCCTTGGTTAGATTCGGGGGAAAATCCACAATTTCCATTTTTGGCAGCCTTGGATATCCCTGATATCCATAAACTGACTAACGATCCCATCAATCATAACCCGCTTTGGCCTCCAGTACCGCATAAGATTCCTTCTGATATCTCGAAGTTCGACGAGAAACATGGGGACGACCCAGCCGCACACATCACTACCTTTCATTTATGGTCCATATCCAATTCCATGGTAGATGATAGTGTTCGGCTTCGACTGTTTCCTCGCACCCTTACAGGCAATGCTGCCAAGTGGTACATTGAATTGCCACGCGCCGCCATCAATACGTTTGGCGCTTTAGCGATGGAGTTCTTAAAGAAATTCCAACTACCAATTAGAGTGGAAACTGGAACAGAATTGTTAACCTCACTGCATCAAGACACCGCCACCCACATCTCCGATCATATTCATGAATGGAGACGTAGGAGGAGGCTCGTCAAAGCGCCAATACTGGACCATCTCTTGGCCAATTGGTTTTGCAAGTCTCTTTTACCCCACATCTCTAAAGACATTGGACTTTCTGGTGCAGTGACAGAAGATCAATGTATTCATCATGCCCAACACCTGGATTTAATCTATTCACAATCCGGCACGCTTTACGATCTTTTCCCCCATGCCCCTGGTAACCCAAATCCTCCGGCTACTCAGAAAACCGGAGCTCATGCCGACGGTCTCGTTGGCGCAATCTCTGGTGTAGCCACCAAACAATCTCGGGGGCAAGCCTCCCAGCCATCCTCGGCTGCCACCGCCCCCCACCAAATGGCTCCTCTTCCTCCCGCTGAGGTAAATTCGGTGCAAACCTCACAAAAACCTAGCGGAAAAAATAAGAAGAACAAGAAAAAGTCATCTTCTTCGGAAGAGCAGTCGGATAATCAGAATAACCCTAATCAGAAAAATGCTACCAGAAATGACAAAGGGAAGGATAAACCCATGAAATTTCCTTGCAAGATCTTTGCGGAGGACCACTTGACCTACAAATGTCCTCGGCTGCAGGAATGCACCGATTTTATTGCAAACAAGGATTCTGGACGAACACCTGCCGTTCTTCATAATCCTTTCCCTAATCAACAACAACAACATCAACACATGGCTGACAATCCGCCACAACCCCATCAACGGGGCAATGGTGGTTCGCATCCTTCCGGCAAAGGACCATCTTCCATTTATGGCATTGAGAGTGTGGACCTTCAAACTCGAGCTAAGATTTATGGAAATCCTACCTTTGAGGCTCAAGAACCTAGTACTAGTTCAAACCCACCGCCGCCAAACGATTTGCATATCGAACGGCCTACTGCTGAACCTGTAATTAGTCCCCCCAAAGGGACACTTCGATGCATGACTCATAACACCTCTTCACGTGCAGCCCAAAACTACAATATTGTAGAAGATTTGGCGTAGGCACCGTCAGCAATGTCTGCTCTCGAAGTATTACAAACCTGTCCAGCACAAAGGAAAGCCTTGCTTTCGGCTATTGGTGGAGTAGACCCCCAGGATTCCATGCTAGCTATCTTTGATATGGAAAAGGCTAAACCTCGCCTCTCACACCAACTCGCATTCCAGGTGCAAGTGGTGTCAAAAGGGAGACCCATCCATCACACTGTCATAGACGAAGGTGCTTCGACCTGCGTTATGTCACAAGCTTGCTGGCTCGCTTTAGGTTCTCCTACCTTAACACCACCGTCGAATTCCCTAAAATATTTTGATGGCCATAAGTTCCTCCCAAAAGGATACCTTGCTAGCTTTCCCATCACTTTGAGTGGGAAAACGGTAACTGTAGACGTTGAAGTCGTAGATCACCATCTCGACTATAATCTTTTGCTCGGTCGCAGTTGGTCTTATGCCATGACTGCCATTGTTTCTTCGGTCTTCCAACCCATCCTATTTCCATTGGATGGGAAAATAGTCACAGTGGATCAGTTATCCTTCTGCACCCCTGATTATTCCATGTTACCAAGTAGCACTGTACCCCTAATAGGAGGCGGTTCTGACTCTTACGTCAGTATTGGTACCGGTCTTCTGAAGGCATCTTCCCTACTGGGTTGTTTTCGTCTCCCGCTGTCGCAGATCCCAAACACGGTTGAAATTATATCCACCACTTTGGATGGCTCTATCGACCCATGGATCATCCCGGCACCTTCAGACATTGATTCCTATGGAGATCAGATGCCGATTTCACCAGCCAAGTTGGCTTATCAAGCCATCCAAACTGCATCTGAACCCTCCACTGCTATGGTTTCGAGCGAAGGTACAAACCTCTCTCCCATCACTATTCTCTCTAAAGATATCCTCAATGAAGTCTGGCCTACAGATGAAGCTATTCGAGAGATCATGTCTCTAGAAGAATGATCTTGGGGAGAGTTTCACCATCGCGCTTCGATGATTGACTCGGAGGCGATAAATACTGAAATCCCATCCTTTGACCCACCTGAGATGGTTCCCTCTGATTACACGATTGTTCAAACTATCGATTCAGAAGGGAACATGGGTAATATTTCTAAGACAATTCTCATTTATATCTCGGTCAAAACGGGTATTGTGGAAAATATTCAGATTGGAGAAGATTGCGATCTTGAGGAAATTACGCGCTTCACATCCATTTTCAAAGAATTCCGCGATGTGTTTGCTTGGTCTCACAAGAAAATTCCCGACATAGATCCTTCTATTGACGAGAAAGAGATCAAGAAATTCCGAGCATTCTTTTTATGGTATTTTTCTTGCTCGTTAAACCGAAAAACCTCGAGTCCTCTTCTTCGGGCTTGTTAAACTTACACGAAGAAGCACCGAGCATTATTTTTACGATATTTTTCTTGCTCGTTAATCCGAAAAACCTCGAGTTTCCTTCTTTAGACTCGTTAAACTTACACGAAGTTGATATCGAGCATTATTTTTGTAGGTCTTTTTCTTGCTCGTTAATACGAAAAACCTAGAGTTTTCTTCTTCAGACTCGTTAAAGCTATGAAGAAGCACTGAGCTTTCTTTTTAGGAATCTTTTTCTCGCTCATAAAACCGAAAAAATCCCGAGTCGCCTTTGTCAGGCTCGTTAAACTACCAAGACAGAGAACAAGGAGCCATTTTTTTCCTCTTTTTCAAAGCTCTTTAAACAGAAAAAGTAACCGAGTTTTCTCCGCGTGACTCGTTAAAATTTCACGGAGGTACTGAGTTTTCTCTGCATGACTCGTTAAAATTTCATGGAGGTACCGAGTTTTTCTTTGTTGGACTCGTTAAAATTTCACAAAGAGTACTGAGTTTAATCCGTCTCCTCGTACTCATAACAAAATGAGGTAGACGTCTATCGAACATAGCTTTCTCACCTTTCCGGATTCGATGGACTAACTTACGGAAAATGAACTGTTTCGGGCTTACTATTATCCCTTTGCCGTGCCTGATTATCAAGACATGACAAAGGTACCCCAATGGAGTCATCTTTTACGATATTTTTCAGACTCTCTAAACATGAAAAATTCACCGAGTTTTCTCATCTAGACTCGTTAAACCTAATCAGATGAGGCACAGAGTTGTCTTTCTTGACATTTTTCAGACTCTTTAAACATGAAAAATTCACCGAGTTTGCTCATCTGGACTCATTAAACCTAATCAGATGAGGCACAGAGTTGTCTTTCCTGAAATTTTTCAGACTCTTTAAACATGAAAAATTCACCGAGTTTACTCGTCTGGACTCGTTAAACTTAATCAGACGAGGAAAAATTTGGACAAAATGGATACTACCTCTGTTACATTTCAAAAAAGGTTGATTTGGCAGCAAAATTCTTGAACATGGAACTTCCCAGAAAACTCTTTCACAGTCGGCCGAACCCTACCATCTATGAGTAATTAGCCTTCATTTCCCAGTGTTCCTGCACCAGTAAATCCTAACACACTCTTTGGTGTTCATCAAGCTTCCACTGCCTAGTACCTTGATTGAGTGCCTTCTATTGTTCAAGCAGATCTCGCTATCTACTGCTCCTGTTATCAACCAAACCGCTCATTAGGCCAGAAATTATTTGTCGTATGACGTCCCCATTTAATCTTCATTATCTCAATCATAAACAAAATCAGTTGGTTTCCGTTTCGTGTTGACTGATGTAGGACGCCTCAGTGCCTACCTTTCAACAGATCACTTCCTATCAACTTCAACATCTTATCTAGGAAGCTGATCCAAAAACACATCAGTACCTGGATACTTGCAGACATCAGTGGCAGGTAGTCTTGTGTTTGATCAGGGGTCTTCATCATTGTCTCCTGGTCGAATGATTCTACGAGTGTTCAACTTCAACTCCTTTTATTCACACTCGCTATATTGTACTGGGCATCTTAGGGACCATCATCATTATCGGTGGCCACCTTCGCGTCTGTTAACAGTTTTCATTATTGACTGGTAATTAGACGATTTCTCACATGTTCGACGACAACTCCTTCATTCACATGTTGAGAAATATGCAGTTTAAGTGAATCGGTGGTCAAGACCTTGGGGCAAAGGCTACATCATTAAAGTTGTGTTTCCTTCCCCAAGTTGCGATATTGTTTATGGAGACAGCTTCTTCAGCCTGATCCTGTTATGACAGACACTTCCATATTGTGCCTATTGGTGGACAGATTCTTCATATCTCTATTCTAGAGAAATCATGTTGTTTAAGCTACTGAGCATGGGACATGCCCGACTCTAGGCAAATACTATATTTTCTGACATATGTTGTTGTTTCAGGTTTTCCTCAGTCTTTCAATCTCTCTATCTCTACAAATTATAAAGTATTTCGGCCATCGTCTTTGTCTCTGACCTCACACTTTAGGGGGCATCTGTTACAGGTCAAAATACCTCCTCATCAACTCAGAGGGGAAGACAAATATGGAAGAAGTACAAAGACCTGAATTAAACCTATTTCTGCCAGGGTAACGCCTATATAGAACAGAACAAGAGCGTTATAACGCAGGAAATCAGTGCATTGGCCACGTTAGTGGCTAGGGAAACGCTCTGTTTACACTGGAGGGAAGCGTTACCCGTGTTTTAAGTTTGAATTGGGAAAAGAGCGCGGAGAATGATTTGAATCTCCGACTTTCCCTCACAAAGGAGTCAGTTCACAAAGGAAACTGCAGAAGCACCAGTTCATTATTGTTCATTGCCATGAGAGACTGAACTCCAAAGGAGGCAAAAGCATAGAGATCAAAGAAACATCTAAGTTTTTTCCATTCCAAACTAGTGGAAAGAGAAGGGCAACAATGGCTTTCTCCCTCTCCTATAAGAAGGAGCTGAAGGCTCTTAATTGAAGGTCGAAGGATTGCTAAAGGTTTTGGCATACTTGTGGAATAAAGAATAGTGTTACATTGTGAAGGCCAAGAGTCAAAGAGGTTCCTAGAGAGCTTGTTGACTTGGACTTCTTCACTTGAGAGATAAAAGAGATTGGGAGACTAAGGAGGGCTTGGTACAACCGATGGTTGTAATCCTCCTTCTTTCAAAATCAATAGAACTGTGTTCGTTTTGTCCATTCAATGCTTAATATTGTCATTATCGTTTGAACATTTACATAGTATGATATGAATGGCTCAGATGTGTATAATCTAGATGTTTATTGTGTATTGATTTAATTGATAGGATACATGTTATGTTAAAAATTACGCGGGTGCTTTGACTGATTGCAGGACTAAGATTTGGAGCCGGTGAAGAAGGACTCTTGCTTCGTTGCCTAGCGCTCTCCAAGGGACTCCAAAACTGTCAAAGAGGTAATTCTCTATCGTATTCCTTCAAGGTATTTCAAGTTAATATGAACATGCTCATGTCATCTTTGTGAACAGCATAGCTAATCTTACTGTCTACCTCGGGCACCGGAAAGCCCTGAGAGGGATATTCGAAAACCAACAACCCAAGAAGTTTACTTTATAGCACTCAAGGCTTGGGCTATTGTTAAAAATGGTTGGGTACCTTCTGAATCATGCTCTTCTTCTTCTTCAACCCAATGCGTGTTTTGTGATCTCAAGAGAGGTTTAGCGGGGGGATACAAGTTGATATGTTTTGTTTCAGCCCCATGAGTGATAGTCACGTTTCAAGATCTACACCCTATGTAGGCATTAGCCGTGGCTAGCCGCGGTATCCCTAAGATCAATTGGTGCCCTCCCAAGTTAGTTTTAGGTTGAATAACATAGAAATATGCAAGGTACTCCCAAGAATCCGATGAGATGACAGTGTCTTCTAAAATTTCCTCTGGCTTTACCTTATACCTATTTGCTAATTCTAACATGGTAGGAGTGGGTAATAAGTCAAAGGATCCTATATGAGATAAATTTTCCATAGTCATCACATTGATGGCTGGACCTAAATCAATCAAAGTGTTCTTTATGGGGTATCTGTTGATGAAGGTGGTCACCACAGGGATTCCAGGATCTGCATGCTTTTCAGTAACAAATCCGGTAGACATTAAACTTGCAATATTTCCACCTACTTGAATTGTTGAAGATTCTTTCTTTTGTCTCCATAGTTTCTTGGTACATATTTCCCTCACTGTTTTGGCATATATTGGGATGTCCTTTATTTCTTTTAGTAATGGGATCTTTATGCACATGTTTCTCAGTTCAGACACAAGATAAAGTTCAGGCTATTTTGTTTTAATTTCCATTTCCAACCTCTCTGGAAAAGGAGGCTAGACTATATGAGATGAGGAAGGTTCTTGTGGCCTTGAGGTGGATGGTTTTTTTGGTTCAGGTGTGGTTTCCTCTTCAGGCATTTCTAAGGTATCTTCCTTTACAATCTCTTCAATTCTTTCGGGATGAGTCACTACTTTTCCTGACCTAAGTTTGATTTCTTGTAGCTACACAGGTAATTCCTCCAACTGTATAGGAATAGACATTTTCTGCAGATATGCAGGAAATTCCTGTAACACAGAGTCAGAAAATTCTTGCAGCAACTGAGGTGCAACAAAGTAGGTAGGAAAAGTGGGATAAGTTACCAATCCAATGTTGTGAGTGGATTGGATGGTTTTATTGTTGGGGTTAGACACTGGTTGAGCAGGAAGTTATGTGGGATGTGGTTGATTTGGTGGGGAAGTCAATTGAAGCTGTTGTTGTGGTTGTATCATTTGTTGCAATGTGGGATGTGAATAAAAATTTTGAGTTGGGAAAATTTGTGTAGTAGGATAAGAGTAGTTCCCATGCCAAGGTTGTTGACGAGGAAAAGGCTGCCAGGGAATTGGAACATTACACATCTGATTTTGAGCATAAAGAAATTGAAAATTTGACAGTGACATACCTGCAGGACATTGTTGCCATGGTCTCTAAGGTTCCATTGCGTAAATTGCATTGGCAACTCCTTGATCTACTATGTATGCTGCTTTAATTTCAGGCAGAGAAGGACATTGATCAGTGGAATGCTCAGTGTCACAAATTCAACATACCTTGATATTATCAGTAGGGTATTCCCTTAGAGCATGTTTCTTCCTGCATTTGGAGCAGAACAATGCCAAGGCTTTCTCTAGTTCATCATATTTCTCCTATTTCTTCTTAGCCTGAAAAGCATCCAATTGTGAAGATAAAGTGCTAAGGATATCAGTTTTAAAATTTTCAAATAAATTACCCATTTTAGCTCTAGTTACTCCAGTTCTGACAACTGATTTGACAAGATTTGAAGAAGGATCTCTTGGTCCTCCTCCAACCTTGTAATTTCCTCTTGAATATCTTTTAGAAAGCTCACACACATCATCATAACTCGACTTCAATACATCACCTGCTCCCATTATATTTAAGACCTCCAGATATTCTGGTTTGATTGCCCTCAGAAAAATGGTTGTCTTAGTCTCTTTATCCAATTGATTCATATTAGATCTCTGCAAATTGTAATGGAACCTTTCTACCAAATCTTCAAGACTCTCCCCTTCCTTCTGAGTCATCCTAAAAATATTTTCTCTGAGGTCTCTGGTCTTACAGTAGTCCTGGTACTTTCTCAGGAATACCTTCTTCATTTCTCCCGAAGTTGCAATCGAGTTTGACCCCAATCCCATAAACCACCTGAGAGTTGCATCCTTCAATGTAGTAGGAAACAACTTTAGCTTCTGAGCATTGGAAGAATATTCATAACTCCGACACAACACATCAAATTCGAATAGGAAGGCATCTGGATCCTCACTAGAAGTACCACAAAAATTAGGCAAGGCCGAAGGAGGTATATGTTTCATATGAGTAGTTCCACCAATATCCCTAATAAGGAATTAAAATGTGACTAGTTTCTCCTCCTTATCATCAAAGCCTCCATTGGTATTACCAGTACCTTCTTCGTGAGCCATATCAATCCAAGAAGGAGTCGAACCTTTGAAGACTATAGGTTCCTCAGAGTCAATGGTATGGAATTCTGGTTCTTTAACAAGGTTCACAAGGAACTCTTCTTCGGGCTGACCATTGAGCAGATATGTTGTATTCCTTAAAAGGGGAGATTCTAGATGGGTAGCAATGGAGGATTCTCCAGCATAGTGTTCTGCTATGGAAGTGTCAATCTGTTCGGGACTACAAACCTCTTGTTCAAATTATTCCTCCTTTACTTCCTTCTTTCTTACAAACTTCCTTTTTTATTTCCAGTGTATTAGTAAATGAAGTGGTGCTCACACCACCACAAAAAAATGTAGGAAATGTTGGACCCTATTCATCTAATATTCAACAAAATTAAAAAATTACCAAACAACCAGGACACAGTTTTGGTGAGTGTCTGAGTTCTGTGGGTGCACAGGCTTTGCCCTTTGTCTTTGCACTTTGACTCTCCCAATCCTGAAAAAAATCAAAAAAATAAAACTAAAACACTTTTAGTATCATCCCTTAGCACCTCCCCGGAAATGATGCCAAAATGTTGAGTCAAATTATATGCGTATAATTTTCCAATCATGAATTGTCAACCCAGGAAGTAAACTGATGAGATGTAGTGAAAAATATATATAGGCTGATTACTTCAAGTGTTAATAAATCATACACACATGAACTAATGCTTCTTTCCTATGTCAATACTTGGCAGCAATGGCTATGGAGTGGCATATATCATCCCTCAACAACACTTAGGATTGCTATTATTGATCATGAAAAGATAAGGATCAAACAACAATCACCAATTCATGCTTCCTTCCTGTATCAATACTTTGAAGCAATGGCTATGGAGTGGCATATATCACCCCTGTACAACACTTGATTTTTTTGATATTGATGCAAGAAAAGATAAAAGATAAATCATAATAAAAAATAAAACTTAAAGAGCACGAATCCAAACATTGATCAAATGAAAAGAAATCATTAATATAAAGAATTAAATCACTTAATCAATTAAAATTTTGTTGTAGGAAATGCAGAAAGAAAGCACTAGCTGTGTACATAAATTATTAAGGCATAAATAAAACAAAAATAAAACACACACACTATGATGTAGGAGTTGTGAGCAAAGGGGACCCTCCCTCACTCACAACTCCTTCAAAAGTCGAAGGAGTTGCTCAGAAATATAAATAGAACATTGACTATTTTATTAATCTGAAATTACAGTCAAGTACAGTCTGATATCTTGCTATCAACAACAATCTCAACCCAACCCCCGTACAAAGTGAAATACATCTAATTTATGCATTTGTCGAAGCGCATATTTGGCTTGAACAAAGTAGATCACTATTCTAAGCCTACAACCAATGATACAAATACAAATTGACAACTCTGTTAAGTCTAATCCATGACTGGAAGCATGGATTAGATGATTTCTGTTGTGTGGATGAAGCTGTTTCTCCATGTGGGCACGAGAGAAGATCTGGAGGTTTGAGTGGTTGAAAAAGAGGATTCAAAACAGTGAATAGGACAGCTTCCATATGCAACAAATTCCCTTCAAAACCCATGTCTTTACTCGATCTGGAGATGAGTGGAACATGGTAAACCATTAATCTCGCTGTAGGTAATTGAGACAGTTGCAAGAAATCAACGTATCTGCAGGAAATATGGAATATCTGCAGGAATCTCGGCTGCATGAGCTGTTTTCAGGAATTGCAGAACTGTTCAAATCTAGCAAATCTGTGCATGAGTTCTATACTAGTTAGAGTAGTAATGCAGAAAGGACACAACTAGATCAAAGAATACTCAAATTTATATAAAATGACACTTCTTATGATAATTCAACATACCTTAGGCTTATGGTACCCTTTTTAGCCAAAACTAGATAACATAGCCAAAATAAGTATAATTAAAGAGCGAAAAGGGTTCAAAAATAATGGAGGCAAGGTCTAGGATAGGTGTCAAAAATGGGTAAAGTTCAGACTCAACAATCCTTGTGGTTGTTTCATATAGATCTCTTCCTCCAAATCTCCATGGGGAAATGATGTCTTTACATCTAATTGTTGAAGATGCAAATATTCTGCTGCTACAAGACTTAAACTAGTTCTGAATGAAGTCATCTTAACAACAGGAGACAATATTTCATCAAAGTCAATACCTTTCTTCTGTGAAAACCCCTTCATCGCAAGTCTAGCTTTGTACCTCTATTTTCCTCCATCTTCTTCCTTCAACCTGTAAACCCATTTATTCATAAATGTTGTTTTACCTGTAGAAAACTTGACTAAGTCCCAAGTCTAGTTATGTATTAAGGTGTCCATCTCTTCTTTCATGGATAGCTCCCACTTCTTCTTGGTTTCTATCTGCATTGCTTCTTCATAACATTCGGGCTCACTAGAATCAGTCAATAATACATAATATAATGAAGGAGAATATCGTTTAGGGGGTCTACTTATCCTGGTAGATATTCTGACACCACTTTCTAGTGTTTAAGGTGCTTGTTGTTGTTGTGGTGGTTGTTGTTGCTGTGGTTGTTGATTATTATAATTTTCAAACACCTTTAATTTTTCTATGATCTCATCAAGAACTATGTATTCTTTGTTTTCTTTTTTCCTGTTTCTTTTCCTACAACTGATCCCTATACAAGACATTTTCATTGAATATTACATCTATACTCCTATTGATTTTGTGATTTTCATAATCATATAAGAGATAACCAAAATCATTAACACAATATCCAATAAAGGTATGTTTCTTTGATTTTTCCTCAAGATTTGTTCTATTTCCTTTATTAATTTTGAAAAAAGCCTCACCACTGAAAGGCTTTAAAAAAGAGTAGTTTACATTTTTACTTGTCCATTCCTCCTCTATAATACCACCATCCAAGGAACTTGAAGGACCTTTGTTTATTAGGTAAACAACAATATCTACAACATCTGGACAAAATTGTAGAGACAATCCTGCATGCAATCTCATGCACCTTGCATGCTCCATGATTGTCCTATTCATCCTTTATGACACACCATTTTCATGTGGTGTTCTTGGAACTATCTTCTCTCTGCGAATTCCATGCTCCGAAAAATACCTATAAAACTCTTTGCTACAATATTTGCCTCCATTTTCTAATCTCATACACTTCAAATTATTTCCCGTCTCAATCTCAACCAAAGCTTTCCATTTCTTGAAAGTATCAAATACACCAGATTTATTCTAGATACAAGAATTCCAAGTTTTTCTAGTTGCATCATTAATAAAAGTAACATAATAAAGAGAGCCACCGAGAGATGATACCTGAGAAGGTACCAATACATATGTACGCACAAGATCTAATTTTTCACTCTTCTTTTCTTTTCCAACTCTAAGAAATTTGACTCTCTTCTGTTTGCCATAAATATAATTCTCATAGAAATCCAAATCAATGTTCTTCAAACCTAAAAACAAATTTCTTGAGTGAAAAATATTTATCCCCTTCTCATTCATGTGTCTGATCCTATGATAACATAATGTTGCATCTTCTCCTTTGGAAGTTAAAGCATTAGCATAGTTATAAATACCACTGCATAAATACAATGTACTAACCTTTTCTCCTTTCGCTATTACCAGGGCTCCTTTAGTGACCTTCCAGGTTTTATCTATAAAAGTTGTCACACAACCTTCATCACATAACCACCATGTTGAAATTAGATTTTTCTTCAGATCTAGAACATGCCTTACCTACTTTAATAAACATTGGTTTCCATTCTTATATTTTACAAGAACTTTACCCATTACAATGATTTTACAGGGTTTATCATCACCTAGACGAACTTGTCCAAAATCTCCTTGAAACTAGTCATGAAAATATTTCTTATCAGGTGTGGCATGGAATGAGGCCCCTGAATCTACCACCCATGAATAAGTAACATTTTCTAAAGAAAGAATCAAAGAATATTGTAACAAATCGCCTCTCACATTTGCTTCATGATTTTTTTCTTGTGTGTGTCTCCTTATTTTCACTTCTGAGATTTACAGTCTTTCTTCAGTTGTCCTTTATTTCCGCACTTCCAGCACACTATCCCCGATCTAGAATTGGATCTACCTTTCCTTGATTGACTATGATATCCTGAGATATTTCCTCCTTCTGTTTTTCTTCCCCTAGTCTCTGCACTCAAAGCATTACCTGATGTCTCATCGGAGCTTTTCCGTCGCTCCGTTGCTCCGATGATCCTATGATAACATAATGCTGCATCTGCTCCTTTGGAAGTTAAAGCATTAACATAGTTAGAAATACCATTGCATAAATAAAATGTACTAACCTTTTCTCCTTTTGCTATTACCAGGGCTCCTTTAGTGACCTTCCAGGTTTTATCTATAAAAGTTGTCACACAACCTTCATCACATAACCACCATGTTGAAATTAGATTTTTCTTCAGATCTAGAACATGCCTTACCTACTTTAATAAACATTGGTTTCCATTCTTATATTTTACAAGAACTTTACCCATTACAACGATTTTACAGGGTTTATCATCACCCAGACGAACTTGTCCAAAATCTCCTTGAAACTAGTCATGAAAATATTTCTTATCAGGTGTGGCATGGAATGAGGCCCCTGAATCTACCACCCATGAATAAGTAACATTTTCTAAAGAAAGAATCAAAGAATATTGTAACAAATCACCTCTCACATTTGCTTCATGATTTTTTTCTTGTGTGTGTCTCCTTATTTTCACTTCCGAGATTTACAGTCTTTCTTCAGTTGTCCTTTCTTTCCGCACTTCCAGCACACTATCCCTGATCTAGACTTGGATCTACCTTTCCTTGATTGACTGTGATATCCTGAGATATTTCCTCCTTCTGTTTTTCTTCCCCTAGTCTCTGCACTCAAAGCATTACCTGATGTCTCATTACTAAGGATAACACCGATAACATCATCAAACTTTAAAGTACTAGATCCAGAGAAATAGTTACTAATGGCCATGAATAAACCATTCCAACATTCTGGAAATGAGAACAAAAATAACAGAGCCCTAACTTCATCATCAAATTTTACCCCTACATAACTTAATTGACTGGTAATCGTATTAAATTCATTTAAATGGTTAGCAATAGATCAACCTTCCAAAATATTCATATTAAATAAACGTGTTAGTGTCAGTCTTGTCATACTGCCATCAGTGATCAAATATTCTCTTTTGCATTTGCATAGTAGGAGTCACTTACCATAAATTTTCATCATTCCATTAGGTCATGGATTCATTGATGGTAGTGGTCTTTCATCAGTTTTCCCTCATGTGAAACTTGTTGATTCCCCTCTCTATGGTCTTCAGTCACGAGTCACTTTCACTCTGTAAGTCATGTTAGTAGGCCATAAGATTGGTCTCATTAGGCTCTAAGGTCTCATCATGGTCAAATTAATGAGTTAAGTGTCAAATAAATATCAGCAAGGTCATGAGGAGGTCAAATAAACTCAAAGGCACAGTATCTAGAAAGATCAAAGAATTTTTCTATTGAGCTTGATGCCAATTTCACCACAAAAACATGGTACTTTGCTTTTATTATCATCTTTTATGTAATTTTATGTCTTCATATGTAATAAGTTGCACTTCAGAAGCTGCCATATCCATAGAGCCAACACCCTGTTTTTCAAAGGTTTTTTCCACAACATTTTCAGTGTAAAATCATGTTCTAAGTATGTCCATCAAAAAGAGCCCGAAAAGACCTTTCCAACGGTATATTATACTCTCAAAATTGACTTCTGGATTGGAAAGTATGCCTAAGTGAACAAAAGTCCCCAATAGCCTAACTCAATTTCTTTTCTCATTTTTCCTTTAGACTTTACTTCATGTAATTTTAAATTTTTTATTATAAAACCCTTTCTTCCTATCCGATCGCACCCCTTTTTTCCGATCGACTCTTCCAATATGATCGCATCATCGCACCGTACGTCCCGATCGACCCACAACTGATTTGCCCTTCCCCGATTGCGAATCCCCGATGCGATTCATTGCAAGTCCCCTCCTCCGATCACCGAATCCAATTGCATATTTTATTTCCCATGACACTTCAACCCACTCCTCCGCTGATTTGCGATTGCAATTCACTGGGTCCTACCATAAACCTTTCCATCTGTTCCAAAAAAAGGGGTTTTCCATTTGTAAAAAGTGATAAACCAATTTTAAAGTATTTCTTAAGTGTTTCATCGCATCGCGCGTTTTCACTCTAACATGTTTAAACCTCTACACCTCCCTGCTGATGCCATAAGATTGGTCTCATTAGGCTCTAAGGTCTCATCATGGTCAAATTAATGAGTTAAGTGTCAAATAAATATCAGCAAGGTCATGAGGAGGTCAAATAAACTCAAAGGCACAGTATCTAGAAAGATCAAAGAATTTTTCTATTGAGCTTGATGCCACTTTCACCACAAAAACATGGTACTTTGCTTTTATTATCATCTTTTATGTAATTTTATGTCTTCATATGTAATAAGTTGCACTTCAGAAGCTGCCATATCCATAGAGCCAACACCCTGTTTTTCAAAGGTTTTTTCCACAACATTTTCAGTGTAAAATCATGTTCTAAGTATGTCCATCAAAAAGAGCCCGAAAAGACCTTTCCAACGGTATATTATACTCTCAAAATTGACTTCTGGATTGGAAAGTATGCCTAAGTGAACAAAAGTCCCCAATAGCCTAACCTTACCCCTTTTCTCATTTTTCCTTTAGACTTTACTTCATGTAATTTTAAATTTTTTTATTATAAAACCCCTTTTCTTCCTATCCGATCGCACCCCTTTTTTTCCGATCTGACTCTTCCAATATGATCGCATCATCGCAATTGCACAATCCCGATTGACCCACAACTGATTTTCCCTTCCCCGATTGCGAATCCCCGATGCGATTCATTGCAAGTCCCCTCCTCCGATCACCGAATCCAATTGCATATTTTATTTCCCATGACACTTCAACCCACTCCTCCGCTGATTTGCGATTGCGATTCACTGGGTCCTACCATAAACCTTTCCATCTGTTCCAAAAAAAGGGGTTTTCCATTTGTAAAAAGTGATAAACCAATTTTAAAGTATTTCTTAAGTGTTTCATCGCATCGCGCGTTTTCACTCTAACATGTTTAAACCTCTACACCTCCCTGCTGATGCCATAAGATTGGTCTCATTAGGCTCTAAGGTCTCATCATGGTCAAATTAATGAGTTAAGTGTCAAATAAATATCAGCAAGGTCATGAGGAGGTCAAATAAACTCAAAGGCACAGTATCTAGAAAGATCAAAGAATTTTTCTATTGAGCTTGATGCCACTTTCACCACAAAAACATGGTACTTTGCTTTTATTATCATCTTTTATGTAATTTTATGTCTTCATATGTAATAAGTTGCACTTCAGAAGCTGCCATATCCATAGAGCCAACACCCTGTTTTTCAAAGGTTTTTTCCACAACATTTTCAGTGTAAAATCATGTTCTAAGTATGTCCATCAAAAAGAGCCCGAAAAGACCTTTCCAACGGTATATTATACTCTCAAAATTGACTTCTGGATTGGAAAGTATGCCTAAGTGAACAAAAGTCCCCAATAGCCTAACCTTACCCCTTTTCTCATTTTTCCTTTAGACTTTACTTCATGTAATTTTAAATTTTTTTATTATAAAACCCCTTTTCTTCCTATCCGATCGCACCCCTTTTTTTCCGATCTGACTCTTCCAATATGATCGCATCATCGCAATTGCACAGTCCCGATTGACCCACAACTGATTTGCCCTTCCCCGATTGCGAATCCCCGATGCGATTCATTGCAAGTCCCCTCCTCCGATCACCGAATCCAATTGCATATTTTATTTCCCATGACACTTCAACCCACTCCTCCGCTGATTTGCGATTGCGATTCACTGGGTCCTACCATAAACCTTTCCATCTGTTCCAAAAAAAGGGGTTTTCCATTTGTAAAAAGTGATAAACCAATTTTAAAGTATTTCTTAAGTGTTTCATCGCATCGCGCGTTTTCACTCTACCATGTTTAAACCTCTACACCTCCCTGCTGATGCGATTGATCGCACATTTCCAATCGCAATCGGTAGATCCCATCATATAATACACCCGCTCCCCTTCCCGATTGCGATTGCGATTTTCCATGGGCCCCAGCTTAAGTTCCTTCTGCCTTTTGCAATGAAAAAGGGTCTTTCCTTTGTAAAGAACATAAATATTTTTTGTTTGTTTTCAAAGGATTTATATCATCGGACTTTGTTTTATCTTGTTTATTACCCCCGCTCTATGGTATTACTCCATCGCATCGCAAATTATTATTTCGATGTGCCCCCCTCCTCTTCCGCTATGATCTCCGATTTGCGATTGATATTTCCCCTTTCCCCCTATACACTATCGCATTGCAAAAATCTGATCACATCATTCCCAATTGCATTTCCTCCGCTATGTGATACATTTCCTCTCCTCTCCCAATTGCTATTTGCGATTGCAATTTGCGATCCAATCTTGGGCCCACCATCCTTTCCTTTGCTCTTTTCACTCAAAAAGGGGATTTTTCTTCATTAAAAGGCAAAATTTCATTTTTATTGGTTCTCATCGGTTTCAAAGGCTTTTTCTTCGGAAAAGGTTTTCTTCAAGATTAAAAGGAAAGGAAATTTTGTTCGGACCATCAACTATTATAAAGCACAGAGATCATTATAGTTTGTCTTCTCCCTTGTTTGAGAAAATGTAACAGCAAACCTTCCAGATGTTTAAAATGTATTGTTTCCCCTCTTTTTCAGGGGCATACTGTTGGTCTTTTTCCTATGTTCAGATTTTGGTTTCTGAGTTGGTGAAACAACTCCCTTCTTCTGTGGATCAACTTCCCTCAATTTCTGTCTATTTAATGTAATTTCTAAGTCATTTGTAAGAGGGGATATAGTGTGGAATTAGTTGGAAATAACTAAGGACGCTCTGCGCTCCATTTGTAACAGTTTGGCAGGGAATTAATAAGAAATGCAACTCTGATTTGTGGGATCCATGTTGTATGGATTTTAGCATTGTTCTTTCCTTTGTTTTCATCAGTTAATTGTTATGTTTACCATTCATTCATTCACATTTCTGGTTGAATGATTTCAAGATAGATAGGTAGAATCCATTGTGTAATGCTCTGCCTTGGGAAATCATTCAATGTTCTATGTTTTCTACTGTTTGAAAAGGATCCATCTTCTATGCCCTTTTCAGCTCCTCACCAGTCTTACCACTCCATCATTATTTAAACTAAATTGTTAAAATCCCTACCTACCTTTCCCGATGAAATACCCTGTATCTCTGATTTGATTCCTCATATTCAAACTGCCCCATTTTTTCCATACAACCCTAAAAACTTATAAAAACATTTCCAATTATTATACCTAACCTAAAATCAGTTTGTAATTATACTTCATTGAATATTTTTCACGGAGAGATCCCTCTCCTGACCTTGTAGGGCTAGCTACAAGGCTGAGCATGGTTTGAGGTTACCCTGATTTTCCTTCCTTTAGCCTAAGGTTCAAATTAGGTGCTAACATTTATGGTGACCATACTGCGGACACAAAGATCATGTCTTCCTCGGTGAGGAATGACAAAGTTTAGATTTGATTGTTGATGGTGAACAATAGTTGGATACATATGAAGGCTGAATCATTCACCTAGCGACTCCATTCACTGAAAGATCCAGAAAATCAACACTTCATGGTGACTCCACTGCAGGAAGATCAGTAGCTTTAAGATTTTTGTTTTAAGATGGCAAGGGTTGCAAGAAGGTATGTTCCCATGAGCCGAGATCACATTCTAGGTTTCCCAAATAAAATGCCCAAGGTAGATTGGCAAAGGAATTTGCCTATGTTAAAAAATGTGAAAGGTAATGATGCTGCTCTTCATCTAGTGAAATTTCACATCCATGTGTATAAACTAAAGGTTGATTTTCCTGAATATTGCTTGATGAAGATGTTCATGGCTACTCTGGAAGATGAAGCTCGATCTTGGTATGAAAGTTTGCCATCTGCTTGTATTTATTGTTTGAAATATTTTCATATAATATTATTTGAGAGGTACAAAGAATCTTGTCCATCTTTAATATTAGTGAAAATTTTTTGTAAACATGTCAATAGTTTCATTGAAAATCTTGAGAATTTTTATGGAGATGATGAATTCATGGACGAAGAAATCATGGAAGCACTATATGAAAATCCATTTCAGCAGCATACATAAATCTTAGAGGATACTTATCAAGATCAGCAGGCTGAAGATCTTTATACAGCTGAAGATGATGGAAGAAAAGGTTTTATTTCAGATCTGATTGAAACAAAAGATGGTATGCAGGAAAAAGATGTCCCAATCTCAGATAGTGATAAATTCAAACCATATCTAGAGTTAAAATGTGATGATGAAGAATATGTTGTTCTAGATCCCGTAAAGAAGAGCTCTATTGTTGAGGTCACCTCGAATGAAGAAAACAAGGTTATAGACCTAAGTGTTCTCATCCCATCAGAACAAAGTCTTCACCAAGAGGTAATCCATTCCCTCTATGAAAAACCAGATGAGATATTTGTTCCTCTGGATGAATCTTTGGTAGATGATAGAAATGTCAGTTTTGGATTTCAAGAACCTTCTAAAGTTTCTTCTCTTATGATTGATGAATGTGATAAGAAACATGAAAATCTGGTTGTCATGTCATATGAATATGATCAACAATATATTCAGACTACAAAAGACCAAAACATTCAAAACTTTCATTTCGATTCTTCTTCCTATGTCTCATGTTTTGAAATGTTTTTTCAAGAGGAAATCTTCTCACCTACTTGTTCAGAATTTTTTGAAGACCAGGAACATACTCTTACTGAAGTACATTATGAAGAAAGATCAGAATCAAGAGAAAAAGACACCTTGTTTCTTCAGCAGGAGGTAAATCTTTATGTTTTTCAGGATCCAGTGGCAAGTCTATTGCAGTCAGCAGTGAAGTTAATTATTACAGTATTCAGTGATGAAGGAGATCATGGCCAACTATGTTTTTGGATGCCCAGTTGCAAGTATCTATTCTTTTCCAGAGGATTTGATCAGGGGAATCAATCAAGGAGGCATTTTCTTGATTGGTTACATTTTCATTTTGATATTGCCTGATGGTACATTAGCTTTCAAGAAACATAGGTGGTTATCATCAGGATTTGAAACCCTCAAGTCTTGGTCATGTACTGCCATCAAGCTTTAAATGTTAAGTTTTGTTTAGGTTAGCTTTCAGTCACTTTTTTTGTTGAGTCAAGTTTCTTTCAGTATTTAGTTTGGTTTTCAGCTATTGACTCCATCGCCCAATGGATAAGGCTACTTGGTCTACGGTGTTCTTGGCACCTCCAAGGAGCTACCATCCCCATTGGAGCCAATGTTAGTGTCAGTCTTGTCATACTTCCATCAGTTATCAAATCTGCTCTTTTTCATTTGCATAGTAGGAGTCCCATACCATAAATTTTCATAATTCCATTAGGTCATGGATTCATTGATGGTAGTGGTCTTTCACCAGTTTTCCCTCATGTGAAACTTGCTGATTCCCCTCTCTATGGTCTTCAGTCATGAGTCACTTTCACTCTATAAGTCATGTTACTAGGTCATAGGATTGGTGTCATTAGGTTCTAAGGTCTCATCATGGTCAAATTAATGAGTCAAGTGTCAAATAAATATCAGCAAGGTCATGAGGAGGTCAAATAAACTCAAAGGCACAGTATCTAGAAAGATCAAAGAATTTTTCTATTGAGTTTGATGCCACTTTCACCTCAAAACCATGTTTTGAGGTGAAAACATGGTACTTTGCTTTTATTATCATCTTTTATGTAATTTTATGTCTTCATATGTAATAAGTTGCACTTCAGAAGCTGCCATCTCCACAGAGCCAACACCCTGTTTTTCAAAGGTGTTTTCCACATCATTTTCAATGTAAAATCATGTTCTAAGTATGTCCATCAGAAAGAGCCCGGAAAGATATTTCCAACGGTATATTATACTCTCAAAACTGACTTCTGGATTGGAAAATATGCCTAAGTGAACAAAAGTCCCCAATAGCCTAACCCTACCCCTTTTCTCAATTGTCCCTTAGACTTTACTTCATGTAATTTTAAATTTTTTTATTATAAAAGCCCTTTTCTTCCAATCCGATCGCACCCCCTTTTTTTAATCTGATTGCACCCCTTCTCTTCTGATCCGATCGCATCATCACAAACGCACAGTACCGATTGACCCACCTCTAATTCGCCCTTCCCCGATTGCAAATCCCCGATGCGATTCATCACAAGTCCCTTTCTCCGATCACCTGATCACATCGCATATTTTATTTCCCATGACACTTCACTCCCACTCCTCTGCCGATTTGTGATTGTGATTGGCTGGGTCCTACCATAAACCTTTCCACCCGTTCCAAACAAAAAGGGGTTTTCCCTTTGTAAAAAGTGATAAACCGATTTTAAAGAATTTCTTAAGTGTTTCATCGCATCGCGCGTTTTCACTCTACCATGTTTAAACCTCCACACCTCCCCACCAATGCAATTGATCACACATCACCAATCACAATCAGTAGATCCCATGATATAATACACCTGCCCCCCTTCTCGATTTCAATTGCGATTGTCCATGGGCCCCACCTTAAGTTCCTTCCGCCTTTTGCAATGAAAAAGGGTTTTTCCTTTGTAAAGAACAAAAATCTTTTTTGTTTTTTTTCAAAAGATTTATATCATCGGACATTTTTTTCTCTTGTTTATTGCCCCTGATCTATGGTATTACTCCATCGCATCGCAAATTATTATTTCGATGTGCCCCCCTCCTCTTCCGCTGCGATCTTCGATTTGCGATTTCAATTTCCCCTTTCCCCCTATACATTATCGCATCACAAAACTCCAATCACATCTTTCCCAATCGCATTTCCTACACTATGTGATACATTTCCTCCCCTCTCCCGATTGCTATTTGCGATCGCATCTTGGGTCCACCATCCTTTCCTTTGCTCTTTTCACTCAAAAAGGGGATTTTTCTTCATTAAAAGGAAAAATTTCATTTTTATTGGTTCTCATCGGTTTCAAAGGCTTTTTCTTCGGAAAAGGTTTTCTTCAAGATTAAAAGGAAAGGAAATTTTGTTCGGACCATCAACTATTATAAAGCACAGAGATCATTATAGTTTGTCTTCTCCCTTGTTTGAGAAAATGTAATAGCAAACCTTCCAGATGTTTAAAATGTATTGTTTCCCCTCTTTTTCAGGGGCATACTGTTGGTCTTTTTCCTATGTTCAGATTTTGGTTTCTGAGTTGGTGAAACAACTCCCTTCTTCTGTGGATCAACTTCCCTCAATTTCTGTCTATTTAATGTAATTTCTAAGTCATTTGTAAGGGGGGATATAGTGTGGAATTAGTTGGAAATCACTAAGGACGCTCTGCGCTCCATTTGTAACAGTTTGGTAGGGAATTAATAAGAAATGCAACTCTGATTTGTGGGATCCATGTTGTATGGATTTTAGCATTTTTCTTTCCTTTGTTTTCATCAGTTAATTGTTATGTTTACCATTCATTCATTCACATTTCTGGTTGAATGATTTCAAGATAGATAGGTAGAATCCATTGTGTAATGCTCTACCTTGGGAAATCATTCAATGTTCTATGTTTTCTACTGTTTGAAAAGGATCCATCTTCTATGCCCTTTTCAGCTCCTCACCAGTCTTACCACTCCATCATTATTTAAACTAAATTGTTAAAATCCTTGCCTACCTTGCCCCATGAAATACCCTGTATCTCTGATTTGATTCCTCAGATTAAAACTGCTCCATCTTTTCCATACAACCCTGAAAACTTATAAAAACATTTCCAATTATTATACCTAGCCTAAAATCAGTTTGTAATTATACTTCATTGAATATTTTTCATGGAGAGAGCCCTCTCCTAACCCTGTAGGGCTAGCTACAAGGCTGAGCATGTTTTGAGGTTACCCTGATTTGCCTTCCTTCAGCCTAAGGTTCAAATTAGGTGCTAACAAAATGTTTCATAAGAAATACCTTATTTGAGGTCGAGGGTTTTTCATATAGTTTCGCCAATGACTTAATTAAACCCTTTGTTGTTGTTTCCTTTGAAATATTGAAGGCTATCAACGCTGCGAGGCACAACTGTATTGTTCCAAGTGCCTTTCTATCGAGAATCTCCCATTCTGTGTTTGTAATGCTTGATGACTTCTTTGTTTTCACGCTCAATGGTAGGTATAGATATTTTTGATACAAATAATCTTCCATATGCATCTTCCACAATGGGTAGTTTTGGCCATTAAATTTATCAACCCTAAACCTACCATCTTCCACCATTGCTCTCACTTGAATCAGGAACCCTTCTTTCCTACGAGTTTATCAGCCAAAAATACCTTCAGCTTTGATACCAGTTTTTAGAAAATTATATATTACAAAGAAATAGAACACATAAAATATTTGGAAACACAAACATAGAAAACATATAAAACAAGAGAGACACAGATATATGTTTTTCACCCAACTTGGGCCATGTCTATGGAAACATCCAGTCCTTCCTTTATATTATCCAGGAAAATGAAAAGACACAACCTACAACATATCTGATGTAATCTCCTCTTCTCTCTCAAACAATCCCCTTTCTGTTTCTCACTCAGAGTATACACACCATACACAGACGCAATACAATACCCTCATTCAAAAAATGCGTTTCCTTCTAGGGAAAAAACCCTAAATTAAACATAACTTCTACCTTGAGATCATATGCTTAATGAACGACCCAAATTGACTACGAAATTACAATATTTTACATGGAAAATTTACATATGTTTTTAGCTTTAGGGGTGCTACCCCCACAACCCCCCCGCGAGAGGAGGGGCTCCAAAAGGTCGATGCCGCCCCCCTGGACCCCCCTGACAGTGATCAAACGGTGAGCATTTTGCTGGCCCATTGAGAACAGGGTCCCAATGTGGAAATACATCTAAATAATGAACATAATCAGGATCCACACCCAACAATTTTAACGATATTTAAACATTAAAAGCATCATAAATAATAGTTTGTATTTTTTTAGGTTTAAAAATAAGTTGTTTATATACATAGACGAAAAGAACTTAATCCTGCATTCACCTTCTTATACTACACAATAGGTTCCTGTACCAATTGGGAATCCTGCACTATGGAATTACTACACTCTAAAGAGTTCCTGCCCCACATTCTTGCACCAACTTACTATGGCCTTCCTGTACAACACATTCCCGCACCACGCATCAAGTTCATGCACCGTGAATTCCTACACCATGCATCAATTTCTTGTACCATGCATTCCTGCACTATGCATTCGTGCACCATGCATCAAGTTCATGTACCATGCATTCTTGTACCATGCACCAGTTCCTACGCCACACGTTCCTATATGTAATATTCATAAATTAGCATACAGCTAATTGGAATATTAAATTTTTGATTTTTCTCTTAGATAGATGAATAAGAGGGTATGGAGACCCATAAATCTCCTTAGTAGGAATAAAATACACTCCTAGTGTGAATGAAGGTCATCTATAAGCTGGATTGAAGCCCCTTAGGTGTGAAAAGGGGCTGGAACATGAAGACTGGGTCAACTTTGACCAAATCAAACAACAATGTTATGGAGGAGTGGCATTCATGGTGGGACAACACAGTTTTGGAGGAAGATTGATTGCATGAAGGCCGTGACCTAATTGAGTGGTGCCAAGGGTGAGGAAGCTCATAACTTATATAAGGAAGAGGATGGTAGCCATATGGGGTTATGTTTTGATTATTATTTTGATATGTCTGTTTAGACTTGTTGCTCTCTTCAGCTGTTTAGCTAAGATTGCAGTGTTGTTTAGCACACGGTGTTCCCAAGCGGGAATCCCACCTCTTTCCTTGAGAAGCCTCTTGGGAGAGTATTTCACTACCTTGTTGACTATCTGGCATCAGGCCAAGCTACATCTTTGTTGTACAACACAGTTTCTGCAAAGTATTATGTTGTGTTGTAGGGTGCAATAGTGGAGAGTTGATTTGGGTCACTTCATTTCTTGTTTTCAGTTGGAGGAAAGTTTCCTTCCACTGAGAGGCCAAAAAATAGAACCCATGAGCTTTATTTCATCATCCAACATCAGGTTAATGTATTTCTATCAGTTACAACACAGTTTTCTGAAGGAACTCCGTTATTTCAGTGTGCAGTTGCAGTGAAGGGTTTGGAGCCCTAGTTGGGGGAGATAGATTTTCAATGAGGGGATCAACCACTCATTTGAGAATCTATGGGAGAATTTTTCATACATTTCTAGATCAGATCAGTGACCTCCTCTCATCTATCCAGTTGCAGAGATGACTCAGTCTTAGGGCCATATTTTTGTTTCTGCATTTTTGTGTATTTCAGGAAACCCTTTCTCGGTTGTTTTGGAAATGTGTTTGGGAGCATAGATCTCTAGTCCCAACACCTTTTGAGATATATAACAACAGATCTATATTGTTATATCATTTCTATAGTATTTTATGCCCTAAAACTATGTTGTCATGGCTCATGGCACTTGTATGGTAGTATTTTTACATGTATTGACATATTTTCTTAGAGGAGGCTTATTTTGCATTGCTTGTGTGACTAGTATTGGAAATACTGAGAGGGGGGGGGGGGTGAATCAGTATTTATTTCAATTAGAGCAGTAGTTAATCTTCAATTATTACCAGTGTTTGTACAATGATAGCAGCAAACAAGAGGAACACAAATGCACAAATTTTCCAAGGTGGAAACCCACTCCAAGACAAAATCCACCTAATGCTTTTCTAATAATTCTTTAATATTCAACTCCAATTGAAAATAAAGCTCCAAATTCCTAGAATCTAGAAAAGCATTCTTCTCCGGCCCCCATTGGATGGATGCTCCAATGCCCGAGATTCTTCAGTAGTCAACTGAACGGATGCCCCAACACCCATTGAGCTACAACTCACCCTAGCACCACCCTACCACCCTATAGAAGAATAAAAGAAGAATGGACTCCCGTACCAGGGAAAATGGTCCACTTTACAATGATATAGGATGATGTAGAAGAAGAAGATATACTAGACCATAACCCCAACTTTGACACAACCACCTAATGATGATCCTAGACCTCCCAACACTGCCTCTTCAACCCTTGGCAGATAGACACTAGTACAATTTTACAATAATGTATTTATAATGACTTAGTACAATGATACCTTTACAATGATTGTATGCAGTGCTGCCCACTTGAAGACTTCATAGGATGAAATTATTGCTGCTGTTATGCACCTTGGTTACTTCTATTTTCATGCTACCCTCTGCTGCACCTTGCTTTGCTTTGCTACCGTAGAAAGTATGGTCCTTTGCAACCCTTGACAACACATGATCTATCTTTTTCTTGCCTTATAGGAGCTTGATATTGAATCTGGTGTATCTCTGTTATTTGAGATCCTAAATATTTGATTTTCAGTCTTGTAGTATTCCTCTCAGTCCTCTTTCTGATGCCATAGGTCTGACCCAATTTGGATTCTTCAAGAGAGTTATGCCTAATCTCTTCATAAATCTCAATTATGACCGATTCAGTAGAGCGCACTGTACGACATGCCACGTAGTCAAATGCTTCTTCATTTGGGTTTTGAAAATTATGAGAAAATTAAAGACTACGCACTATCTTCCACTTTCCCACTTTTACTGGAATTCCAACTGGAGCACTCCAGAGAGAGAGTTATGATGATTTTACCAAGGTCACTTCTTTGAGATGAATTTCAGAGCCTGCAAAATCCCGACTTCTACAAGCTCAGTATTCCAAACAGGTTGTACCTTGATCTAAATTTTTACTGCAGCTTCAGGATTTTTGGCCACCTCCTTGATAAAATTTAGTTTCTCCAACTCCTCGAGAAAAATTCAGAGCAAATTCACCACGACTGCTTGCATATTTTAACTCTCTATAAGGAGGAAATGAAGATCATAACTTAGAGAATGCTTAAGTTGAGAGGGCTTCAACAAGTGAACATGGGAGGGATTTTAGGAGCTTAAAAAATATTAATTATGACTTTCAATGACCCATGCCCCAACCCCACGGGGTTTTAGCCCACTAATTGGGGTTACAAAATTCAAACATGAATATCTCTCAAATCGTGAAGAATTACACGGCGTGCCATTTATCAACGGAAACATCTCGAAAAGTAGAAACTATAAAAATAATTATTGAACCAGAATATATTAATTTGTTAGTTCAAAATTTCCATGCAATATTGGGTTAGCCCTTGAGTGCCGCTTGGGCTGACATCAACGACAACCGCCGATCAACAATCTCCTCCTGCACTGATGGCAACACAAGTACTCTCCCCGCGATCATGACATCTCTTCCTACAACACCTTTCCCTTGACATCAATGGCAAAGGGTAACCCCGTGACACACAACCATCCCATGCACTGCATACTACCTACTCTCCCCGACACACAACCGTCCCGCGTACTCCGTAATCTACTCTCTCCACTCCCCTTATATTCGAAAATGAAAAACCTAATGAGAACTCGGAGAATCCCAAGCTTCTCGTTAAGATATTTCCAACGCTGCAAACATTTAATATGTGATTCTTTTGGTGCTGCTTGGAATCTTGCTACCTGTCCAACTGCTTTTATAACATATGGTTGGGAGGTTGTTACATATAGAAGACTACCAATCATAGATATGTACAACCTCTAATCCACATCCTTAGATGAGTTGTCTATGCTCAATTTGCAACCTGTTACCATTGGAGTAAGGATGGGTTTGCAATCTTCCATTTTAAATTTCTTGAGCATTTCATTGATGTACTTGGCTTGAAATATAAATATTCCTTTTTCTTGCTGAGATATTTGAAGCGCTAATAAGTATGTCAGCTCACCAAGTAAAGACATCTTGAAATCACTTTGCACCTTTGTAGCAAACTTCTTACTTAGTCGATCATCATGGCTACCAATTATTGTATCATCCTCTTTAGCTATTAGACATGCTTTGGTTTCTTCATCTAGAACATATATGTCGTTTGGAGCTCGACTTGCTGTAGCCACAATTTCACCATACACGCCTTTCCTGATTTCACATTTCGTGGAGTTGAATAGTATTGTGTGTCCTTGATCACACATTTGTCCAACACTGAGCAGATTGTGATTCATGTTTTCAACCAATAAAACATTCTTGGCTAGAGAATCTTTGCTTCCAAGAGTGACAGTACCTGATCCTATAACATTTGAAGATCCATCATTTCCAAAGGAAATGGTTCTGTCCTTCTTCTCTTTCAGAGATACAAATTTATTTCTATCTCCAGTCATATGTGTTGAGCAACCTCTATCAACAACCACACATCTTTGTTCTTTTGAGCCTTGAGAGCAAGAGCACAATTATCATTCTTCTTCTTCTTCCATGTTTGTTCATTCTGTGGCTTCGAAGATTCTCCTGGAGGATTTTCAAGTCTGTAGTCTTTGGCTATGTTTCCAAAGTTTCGACATTTGTAACATTCAATATTATTTCTTAAATGTTCAAATCTATTGATGTTTCGCTGAGCCCTGGGAGGTTCATATTTGACAGATCTCCTGGAATTGTATTCATTCCTAGGGTACGTGCGACATTCTACAGCTTTATGACCAAATTTTCCACATGAATAACAGTAGCCATAAAAAATATGTTGGTACCTGGATGGAAATTTTTGTCGAGGAGTTGTCTTCAAGGTTGTTCTTGCGAATCTTGTCCAATGAAGTCTACATGCATGACAGATCTCATAGGTTCATTTTATTTTGTTGTAGAAGGTCTTGCTTCTTCTTCTTTGTAACCGATGCCAGTTTTGTCGCTGTAAGATCGATGATTGTTGATGAGTTCTTCCAATGCCCTTGAGCTGTTGGCATAGTTTTGGATAGTTTTTCCTTTCTTCACTTCCTCACGCAGAGAGACTACTTCGGCTTCTAATTCTTCCCTTTCTTGGTTGATTTCTTCTAACTTCTTTTGAAGTGACTCTTCAATGCATTTGTGTTCTTCAACTTCAATTTTGAGACCTTGAACTTGTTCTTTAAGAGTTTTGGAACGGATCTTCTCTGCCTTGAGATATTTTATAAGCTTGATTGCTTCCTCATAAAATTCGTCTATGGTCCATCCTTCTTCTTCATTGTTTGATACCTCTTGATTATTGTGCTTGGCCATAAACAATACTCTCTCATTGGCTTCTTCTTCACTATCATTGTCTTCATCGGATGATGAGCTATCTTCTTTAGAGATAAAGTTCCTTTTGGATCCTTGCTTGTTGAATTTCTTAAAGCCTTTCTTTCTTTTTGAGTTGCCATTACTTTTGTTTGGACATTTTTCTGCAAAATGCCTAACCTCATTACAACTGAAACATATCAATGGAAGTTTACCTTTGAATTGTCCCTTACCAATTTGTAATTTTCTCTTGAAGTAAGCATATTCTTCATTTGAAAGACCTTCTTCATCATCTCCCTTTTCTTCACACTTGCAGGTGCATGCCTTTTCAATTGAAGGTTGTTTATCATTATTGGTTTTCTTAGATGAAATGAACGCAGTTTCTAGATGTGAAGTACCCTCTTCTTCATCAAGTCTCATTTCATATGCTATGAGAACTCCATGTAATTCCTCTTTGCTGAGTTTGTCCAAATTTGCACTGTATTCTAAGACCGATACCTTTGGGTTGAATCTCCCTGGTAACATTCTAAGAATCTTCCGTATAATAGTCTTCTCGTCAACTGGCTCTCCCAATCCTTCCAGAGTGAGAGTTATGACGATTTTACCAAGGTCACTTCTTTGAGATGAATTTCAGGAGCCTGCAAAAACCCTGACTTCCATAGATCATATCTCCAAAAATATTGTGCACCTTGATTTGAAATTTTTACTGCAACTTCCACAAGATTTTGGCTTCGTCTCATAAAAATTTCTGCTTCTAAACCTTTGTAGAAATAAATTTAGAGCGAAAATTCCACGATGACTTGTTTTAGATGGCTGAATCCCTTGCATAAGGAGGAAATGAAGATCACAATTTATATGAATGCTTAAGTTGAGAGGGGCTTCAACAAGTGAACATGGGAGGGATTTTAGGAGCTTAAAAATATTAATTATGACTTTTCAATGACCCATGCCCCAACCCCATGGGGTTTTAGCCCACTAACTGGGGGTACAAACTTCAAACATGAATATCTCTCAAACCGTGAAGAATTACATGGCGTGCCATATATCAACGGAAACATCTCAACAAGTAGAAACCATAAAAAGAATTATTGACCCAGAATATATTAATTTGGTAGGTCAAAATTCCCATGCAATATTGGGTTAGCCCCTGGTGCTGCTTGGGTTGACATCAATGACAACCGCTGATCAACAACTAGATCCTCGAGATCTTGTGCCTATTATTGTCTAATATGCTTAATAAGATGGTTTTACATTTGTCTCATGTCATGGTGTGTTGATTTATTCACTCCTATTTCCATTATTGTGTTCATATATTGCTGCCTTCCCATTTGGGAATATTACACTGTACCACGCATCAGTTCCCGCACCATGCATTCCTCTACCACATATCAGTTCCTGCACCGCACTCACGTTCATGCACTGGATGTTGAACATTATATTGGGGATTTCTATTTGCATTAGCTTCGTCAGCCACATCCACCTTCCCAATATAGAGACCTATGCTATGCTACTAGTTTGCTTATTTGTGTATGACATCTTTTGGGTCTATTACAATAAGCACATGTTTTGGAAACAAAAAAAGAATAATCCACAAAATTTCAAATATGGGTACACGGTCAGTATTAATATTGAAAATGATGAACCATTTTTGAGATGCAATGTTCTACCAATGATTCACATACAAATCCTCTTGGCCACGCAGTTTTTTTACTTATATATAAAAAAATCTTGTGATCCATCATCCACGTTCTGGCATCCAAAAGAATGTGGAAAATATTACACCCAATATGAAGTGGCATCAAAGCGTTCAGTTAAAATATTTCTAGATGTCACGAGGATTAATAACATCGTGATATGCCCATGGACACGATGGTGAAAGGTTTGATGATTCAATACCGGATTTTGTATTTATAATGAACCTCAAATTGATTGGAATCCAGTCAAATATGTAGACTCCTTATTTTTCCCAGAAATCGGTTCATGATTCTAAATTATATGCGTTGTTTAACCTCCAACCTGAAATTGGGAAACACAACTGTTATAAATATATGGATCTTGTATTTCAGAACGGAGGATACAAAGAGATAGAATATAGATCACAGATCTGTAGTTTGACAGACAAAGAAAAAAGGAAGGAAATGTGATGGTCCCAATGTAGCACCATGTAGGATTAACCAGTAGATCGCTCCCTCTGTTGTTGGAGCCTGATCTTTTTCTACACTATGTAAATGCATCAGATTTCAAGATTAATCAATGCGTTTTCAACCCTGCTCTGTTCAGTTCATTTTTGTGTTTCATGATTATACTCTTTGTGTAAATTAAATCATTGGCAGAGGGTGTGAGTTGGCTAGGTTGGCTGCTAGATCAACTCGAAACCACTCTGAATAATTTAGGATTATTTAGATTATGGTTTGCTGAGTGAGTGTGCTTAATTCTTTGTTATTTGATCTTAATTTCACAATTCCAGGTTATGAATATATTGTTACTTTTCAAATTGCATCATAGCGCACAGGATAAGCAAGTTGTTCATATTCTAGATGCTTTGTTTTTTCCTTTACAAATTTTGATTGCATAAATCCATGATAGGAATTTGTGACCTCATGTTCCAGAAATACAAGACTCACTCTTATCTTTCGACTTGATTTTAATTGTAATGATTGTGATATGTGGTAAACAAATATGGATGCATGCAGGATAAGCTTAATTCTAAACAAATTTGAAGTAGCATACTCATACTCATTAGTTTAGAACAGAGGTCTCATATTTCTATTATTTGGTAATTTATAATCATGGTCCAATGTTATTTGAAAATCATTTGAGAGCGAGAGTAATTTCTTTCTCGATCTTATTCACATAGTAAAAATGTTTTAAGTTATTAAAGGGTTTTGTTACAAAAAGGTAAATTAGGCAGAAGTAGTGTGGAATTTTCAATTCTCTTTCTTAATTTATTTTTCACAAAGAATTGTTTTGAATTGGTCTTGAATTTATTCCAGCATTTACAGTTGTTCAGGCATTTCTTGGTTTCTAGTCAAACAATAGTTATGATTTAATTTCTGTTTGTCGATAATTAGGATTTTCTTTCACAATTGCTAATAGTTCAAGTTTTCCTTTCATTTATCGAATGCTTGATCAAATATTGTTTTCAATTGGTAGGATTGGTGTTTTTCTCATGTTTCTTTTCAGGTGCAGGATTCAATTTAATTTGTTGAGATTGATTCACAAGTTAGACTAGAGTTTCATTTGTAGGTTGTTGGGGGCTCTCTCTGGCATTTTCCAGTGTTGTGCCTCAAAATTCATGAACTCACGCATTGAAAATTAAATGTTGGTCCATTAATTTGCCCTACACTACACCCAAAATTTTGGCGTTGTTTCCTGGGAGGTGCTCAGGGGATTTACCTTGGTGACATGTTTCATTTGGTTTATTTTTACATAGTTTCTCTTGCAAATTTCTTTTCTTTGAATTTATTTATTTTATGCACATCTTTATTATTTTATGTTTTTTCATTTTCTTTGGTGCTATAAGAACCCCCCTACATATATATACATTATTCCTGTGCTGATGAATGTACTAGTTGACTTCTTGAAAACAAGAAAATGGTATTTTGAGGAATCATTCAATGAGGAGTTTTGATGTTACCGCAGAAATATACAAATCATCCAATGATGAACTCATAAGTGCATAATTTAATATTTTTCTTGAACATGAAGATAATATTATTAAATATTTGATTTCAAAGTTGGATGATTTACATGAAGAACAGGAGAAGGATGAAGAACCACTGTTAATATTTTGCGCGAACTGTATGAAGAAGCACTTGCTTTGAAGGTGTCCACTTGGTAGCCTCAAAGTTTGCAGAATTTGTGAGGAGGATTATTCAACTAAACACTACACATCACTACCAGGATTACTAAAGGTACTCAGGAAATCAAGTAAGGAATAAAATCAATTTCTAGGTATAAATCAAAACTTATCATCATTTAATACTTGGATTAATTCTTATTCTCTTGAGCAGGTTCCTCAACATGTTTATAATCTTTCAGTTTCATGGAAATTTTTTAATCCTCATCCAATTGAGTATCGTACTTCATGGCCACATTGGCCCCCTCCTTGGCCCTCTTCTTCGAGTCAGATATCCCCTTGTCCTAAAAAATAGTTTGAAGCTTTTTCTGTAGAGAAATATTTCATGAAAAATCAATTATTTAATCAACAACAACAATCACAATTTCCGTTCAATGCACTATCAAGTCATTCTCCTCCATGGTCCCAGTTACCTATGAAATCTTACCCTACTCCATACCCTACCACTTATCCTAATCCATACCCTACCCCTTGTACTCCTAATCTATACCTTACTCCTTATCCTTACCCATACCCTAGCCCTGATCCTAACCCTAGCCAAAATATTAATTTAAATCCTAGACCTAACCCTAGTCAAAACCTTAATTCAAACCCTATACCTAACCCTGGTCGAAACCCTAACCCAAAACCTAAGCCTAGTCTAAGGCTTAGTCCAAACCATAACCCGCCTAATCCAAACCAGCAGGTTGCACAACAATTGGAAACACCTATTATTCCGATTGATTCCCCTATCGATGGAAATGTTACATCTTCAGTACTAGGGAAGAGAGTAAATTTGGAAACTCCCCCCATTACCACAGAACCTCTATCTCAGGAAAAGGCCTTGATTCAAAGACCATTAACGAAGAAATATATAATTGGAACATTTTGTAAAATTGTTTTTGAATCTCAGAATCCTAAAATCTCTCTCAACCATTTTTATCAATCTAAAAAGTAGATATTTGAGCCCGAGCTCGAGGGATTTTTCTTCTATCTTTCACCAGATCCATTATGGCTCTTAGAGAATGATTATCAAGTTGTGGAAGGCTTGCATCAGTTGGAGAATCATGAATATGTGGATCTCATTGAATACTGGTTTCAAACAATCATCAACACACATCATTCCCTCATCATTCGACAACTCTTGGTACCATGTCAATCAAAGCAACTGGTTTCTCACACTTTGGTATGTATCGAAGTTTATTCTTTAAAACTAAGTGTGAGTATATTTATCATTCTGTTACGTACATGGGTACATTGGAAGTATGCCTACACATAAAAGCGATCTCCCTCTCTTTAACATAAGATAGGCTAATGAATAAAGATGCCATATGAAATAAAATTGTACAACAACACTCCTGAAACTATAATTCCCTAAAGCATAACTATTTAAGTTTCTATTATTATTCACTCTCATGGGTAGATTTGTGAGAATAAATTCACTCTTAATGCCTCATGTTTTATAAATTAACTTTGATTATTGACCAGAAACTATCATCTAGGAAACTTTTTAAGTTACTCTTTGAAGGTATTGATGAGAATCCTCCTATGGTGGACCACACCTACAAAAATATAACGAGTTTTCACAAGAATCCTAGCATGATCAATTTGAGGGATTTTAAGAATTAGATAATATGTTTTATTTAAAATGAGTCTTCAGAGTAGAAGTACCAACCAATAAATATTATTAATTAAAAACTTTTCACGCCATCCCGTGCAATTAAGGAGAAAAATCACCTCCCCAACTATTAAGTAACCTATTTAAGGTTGATTATAATCAGAGTTTTTCATAAGAAATATTAATTAATGGATAGGAGGTCTCACTATGAGCCAACCTACCATGGTCATGGGTCCTAATGAGAACGACATTACCGCACTGGTCACCAAGCCAAGGTAATGGCTTTCAGATTAAAATATGGAAGACAAGAGGCGTCATCACAAGATGACTTGTTCTTTCTTGCTAGTTGTTGTGAATGGAACTGTCGTTAGCTGGTTACCAAGCCAGGATAGTGGCATTCAATTAATTTCAAAACAAATGTAAATTCTTTTCAAATGAATCTGAATCTATATCTAATTGATGGGACATAGGCATTTCACGGGGTTAAAACGAAATCCTTTTCGAGGCTATTGACACCTACTGGTAGCAGGGCCATGCCTATGGTATTAAAGTTAACTTTACACTTGTATACTTGGTTTTTTTTGTCTTTCATGAATTCATTATCATATCTCTTTGAGAATGGCTTTAAGATCCTTCTAGTGTTATGCCTTGGAGTTCTATCTTTTTGGAATAATTTGTTTTTATGGACGTGGGAACCTTAGTGCTGGTACTTAACTTTTCCTAGAAAAGAGGAGCTTCAACTATATGTGGATAATGGTAAGATGGTCACTGTGGGAAGGTATTATTATGATTACTTTTAACACCATGGCTTTCAAATCACGTCACTCATATTTACAATGAGGATATTAAAGTAAAACTCCTGATCAAGGTCACCCCATAGATGTTTATGGAAACTTTAATAGTTGGCTATTTTATTCAAGTACTAACATTGTCTTTGTAATTTGTTATTCATATGGTAGATATCATGTTATATTTTCTTGAAATCAATCTAAATAAACAAAGAGTCCAACAGAGACTCTGTCTTTGGAACAAGCTCTATCTAGTGAAGGTAATACTGATCACACAAAATTGCAGGAACATCATTACAAGTGTCCATAAATGTTTTAATATTGTTTTTTGCAAGGGAGAGACAATATGACAATTGATTTTCTTGCATGAGGACAAGCAAGAAGGTCAGCATGGGGGGATGTTGGGCCTCTGTTTTGCCTTTCTTTGTATCATCTATTACACGAAATCCCTCATGATTTTGTTCAGTTTGAATATTTATTGTCGTATTTTTGTGCATTATTGCAGATAATAGAGTGAATATTTTCTATTCCCTTGTTTTAATGAGTTTTAAACATTAATAGAATCATAAATAATAGTTTGTATATATGCAAGTTTAATATTGATTTTATTATATGCATAGGCCAACATGCCTTGATCCTACATTCACCTTCCTGTACTACGCAACAGGTTCTTATACCAATTGGGATTCCTACACTATGGACTTCTTGCACTCTAATGAGTTCATGCACCACATTATTGCACCAAATTACTATGGGCTTCATGTACCACACATTCCCGCACCACGCATAAAGTTCTTCCGCCACACATTCCTGAACCATGTATCAAGTCCTTGCACCACACATTCCTGAACCACACATCAAGTTCGTGTACCATGCATTCCTGCACCACACATCAAGTTCCTGTACCATGCATTCATGTACCACGCACCAGTTCTTTCACCACGCATTCATGTACCACGCATAAGTTACTACACCATGCATTCTTGTACCACACATTAGTTCCTGCACCACACTTCCTATACCATGCACCAGTTCCTGCACCACGCGTTCCTGTACCACGCATCAATTGTTGCACCACACTCACGTTCCTGCACTTGGTGTTGAAAAATATATTGGGGATTTCTATTTGCATTAGTTTTGTCCCGCCACATCCAACTTCCCAATAAAACCTATTCTCTACTTCTAGTTTTCCTATTTGTGTATGACGTCTTTTAGGTCTATTACAATAAGCACATGTTTTGGAAACAAAGAAAGAATAATGTGTAGCATTTCAAATATGGGTACACGGTTAGTATTGATAACAATGAACCATTTTTGAGAAGCAATGTTCGACCTGTGCTTCACATGAAAATCCTCTTAGCCACGCAATATTTTCACTTATATATCAAACAAAATATTGTGATCCATCATCCACGTTCCGACATCCAAAATAATGAGGAAAATATTACACCTAATACGGAGTGACATCAAACCGTCTAGTTAAACTATTTCTAGAATCCACGTGGATTAATAACAGTGTGATATGTCCAGGGACACGATGGCGAAAGGTTTGATGATTCAATACCAAATTTTATATTTATATAAAACCTAAAATGATGGGAATCCAGTCAAATACGCAGTCTCCATATTTTTCCCAGAAATCGGTTCACGATTATAAAATTATATGTGTTTTTTAACCTCCAACCCAGAATTGGGAAATTCTATTGTTATAAATCTGAGGATCTTGTATTTCAGAAGGGAGGATATAGAAAGATAGAATATATACCAGATAGTTATAGTTTGATAGACATAGAATGAAGGAAGGAAAGGGGACGGTCCCAATGTAGCACAACGCAAGATTAACCAGCAGATCATTCCCTCTATTGCTAGAGCCCGATATTTTCTTGCACTATGTAAAGCATAAGATTTCAAGATTAATCAATATGTTTTCAGCGCTTTTCTGTTCAGTTCATTTTTGTGTTTCATGATTATACTCTCTGTGTAAATTAAATCATTGACAAAGGGTGTGAGTTGGCTGGGTTGGCCGACAGATCAACTTGACACCACTTTGAAGTATTTAAGATTATTTAGATTATGGTTTGCTGAGTGAGTGCACGTAATTCTTTGTTATTTCATCTTAATTTCATAATTATAGGTTACGAATATTTTGTCTCTTTTCGAATTGCATCGTAGTGCACAGGATAAGCAAGTTGCTCAGATTCTAGATGCTTTTTTTTTTTGCCTTTACACATTTTGATTGCATAAATCCATGATAGGAATTTGTGACCTCATGTTACAAAAATACAAGACTCACTCTCATCTTTCGAATTTATTTTAATTTTAACGATTTTGATATGTGGTAAACATATGTGGATGCACGGATAAGCTGAATTGTAAACAAATCTGAAGCTGCATACTCATACTCGTCAGTTTAGAAGAGATGTCTCATATTTCTATTATTTGATAATTTATAATCATGGTCCAATGTTATTTTCAAATAATTTGAGAACGAGAGTAATTTTTTTCTCGATTTTATTCACACAGTAAATGTATTTTAAGTTATTAAAGGTTTTGTTACACATAGGTAATTTAGGCAGAAGTAGTGCATAATTGTCAATTCTCTTTCCTAATTGATTTTACACAAAGAATGGTTTTGAATTGATCTTGAATTTATTCCAACATTTACAGTTGTTCAAACATTGCTTGGTTTTACTCAAACACTAGTTAGTATTTACTTTATGTTTTTCGATAATTAGGATTTCCTTTCGTAATTTCTAATAGTTCAAGTTTTCCTTTCATTTATCGAATGTTTGATCAAAGATTATTTTCAATTGTCATGATTGGTGTTTTTCTCAAGGTTCCTTTCAAGTGCAGGATTCAATTTAATTTGTTGAGATTGATTCACAAGTTAGACTAGAGTTTCATTTTTAGGTTGGTCGGGGATTTCTCTGGCATTTCCAGTGTTGTGCCACGAAGTCCATGAAATCCCGGATTGACAATTAAATGTTGGTTCATTAATATGCCCTATCCTATGCCCAACACACTTTTGTGCATTATCTCATCCATTTAAATCCATTAGAGTTGCTAATACATATATGGAAACAATTTTGTTAGGTCCCTATATTACTAGTTTAGTCCCTTATTGTTATTAGTGTAGCCCCCTTATTGTTATTATTGTACCCCTGTAACCCCAATATTTTTATTATTGTGCCCTTACATTGTTATTGTTAGGTCGGATAGGATTATATTATGGGCCCATGGACTCCTATATATAGAAGGAGGTTTTGGTCATTCGTATCATCCAAGAATTGTTCATTTATGTAATGTATTGGAGGTTTCCATTAGGGGAATTTTGAGGTCTAAAATGAGCCTTCTAAGGAAATTATAAAATAATAGTGGAAATAATAAAATAAGATTTGATTACATCATCAAATTTTAGAGGGAAAAAAGAAAAAACTACTTTTTCAACTCATAATTTCAACTTATCTCTCAAAGGTTTTACTCAAATTTCGAGTGGGAGTACTTTTTGGATGCAAAATTTAATTCCTCATCCAAGGAGTACCCATGTTTCATACTTTCAATGGGTTCTTTTACACGAAAAATGAGAAATACATGAAAAACGTGATTGTAATCATGCTTTTTTTTTATGTATTTCTCATTTTTTGTGTAACAGGGTCCATCAAAAGTATGCAACATGGGTACTCCTTGGATGAGGAATTAAATTTTTCATCCAACGAGTACTCCCGCTCGAAATTTGAGTAAAAATTTTGGGAGATATGTTGAAAATATGAGTTGAAAAAGTAGTTCTATTATTTTATTATTTTTTAATCTTTTTACCCTTTTACTTAAAAAATGGTGAATCATCCACCATGGTTGACATCATCATCTTGAATCCTAATGGTTCTTATAAAGTTTATTTTTTTTGTACATTTTTCTTGGGAGGCCCATTTTAGACCTCAAAATTCCCCTAATTCCCCTCGAAGTGGCTTATTTCTAAGGCATTGATATCTCTTTTCTTCTATTTTTGGAGCCAGTTTCACAATATTTTCGTATCAAAGCTTTGGATTTTAGGGTTTTGCTGCTCCAAACAGGTCATCATGGCATTATCGCTATAACTTTTGTTCTATGAAGGTTTAGAAGATGAAATTTTTATAGCGCAAATTTGAAATCCTGAAGAAATTTTTTGCGAAATTTCAGATCTTGGTTCGCAATATGTTCGGAGATATGATCTATGGAAGTTAGGTCATTTTGCAGGCTCCTGAATTTAACCTAAACAGGTAATCGCAGAATTTTCGCTATAAATTTTTCTCTAAGAGGGTTCAAAAGCTGAAATATTCACAGAGCAAAGCCAATATCTTGAGGAACATCTTCAAAAAAATTTAGATCTTTGTTCACAACAATTTCAGAGATATGACCTGTGGAAGTTAGGGATTTTTTAGGCTCCGAATTGCATCTCAAAGAGGGCATCATGAGAAATATGTCATAACTTTCTCTCTGAGTGTCGGGTTGGGATTTTGTAAAAAGTGGCCACAAGAAAACGAACTTTATTTTTTGGCATATCAATTTCAGAGCCAAAGGAAGAAACAATGACACGTGGAAAGTAGTACAAGTTCGCTCTACTGAACCAGTCCATAATTAGGTCATCGTGGGAGATTTGGCATAAATTTGCCTTGAAGAATCCAAATCAGGTCAGACCTATGGCATTCAAAAGAAGATTCATAGGGCTAATTTAGGGCCAAATTTTAGATATTGAAGATCCAAAATCGCAGAGATAATTCAGTTTCAATATTGAGCTCCTCAAAAGTAAGAAAAAGGTGTGTTTTTTTTTCAAATTACATAAGTCTCTTAGTTTGAATTTATTCCAAGGGCATATTGAAGAATAGATATTAGTATTGGGTTATAAAATGCCCCCTAAAAAGAATTAAACACCCATTAAGCTTTAATGAGGCTCTACTATGACCCATGAAGATGAAGAAACACAACATGAGATATCAAAATTACAAAAGCAAGTGCACCAAATTTCGCTATCGCAAAAAGCAATAAAAATTGAAATGGAAGTTCTAAAGAAAGGCATGGAAACTAAGATGGATGGTTTGAATAAAGGCATGGAAGCTAAGATGAATGGTTTGGAAGCTAATATAGATGGCATGGAAGTGGTAATAGAAGCTAATATGGATGGCATGGAAGCTGAGATCGATGAAAAAATGAAAGACAACATCGAAAACATGAAGAATGATTTGGTAAAGTTGATACAAGAAATGTTTCCTAATGGCGAAGAGATAGCAGAGGAAACTCATGATGAGAACAAAATAAATGTTAATCGTGATTTCATAAAATATAATGTTGGATGGAAGAACCACCATATTCCAAAGATGGATATGATGAAATTTGATGGCAAGGATCCCGTAACATGGATACTACAGATGGAGCAATATTTTGATCTCAATAATGTGCAAAACGCACAAAATGTATGCATTGCAACTTTACATTTAGAACAAAATACATTTATATGGTATCGATGGCTTTTCTCCTGTAAAAAAATTGTCACTTGGTCAATTTTTACGGAGGAAATGATAGCACATTATGAGGATACAAAAAGCAACACCTTCTTTAGCCAAATGATAAATCTGAAACAAAAGGGTTTAGTGGTGGAGCACATTGAGGACTTCCAAAAATTGAATATAAGGGTAACTGATATTCTAGAGGAACACAAGATTGATGTCTTCATAGGGACTTTAAAGGATAACATCCAACATGAAGTTCACGTTTGAGAACCTGATTCATTGGAAAAGGCATTCAGGTTGGCAAGAAAAAATGAATGTAAATTATGGCAACAAGGAAGCCTACCACTCACATATATAAAGATGGAAGTGTTGCTACTGCTAGACTTCCACAACCTACAAGGTTGACACCACAAAAATTGGAAGAAAAAAGAGAAAAAGGGCTTTGCTACAGTTGTGATAGCAAATACACTAAAGGTCATAAGTGTGCTGAGAAGAAATTATTTTACATAGATTGCGAAGAGGAAGAAGAAAATGAACAAGAATCCTCAAAAGAAGAAGATATACACCAGGAACCAACCCTAGAAGAGGAAGAAATGAGTCCAACCATATTTTGTAATGCATTGGCAGGAATTATCACTCCTCAAACTCTCAAGATAGAGGGACATATCAAGAAGAAAAAGGTAATAGTGTTGTTTGATTCAGGTAGTACCCATAATTTTATTCATTGTAAGGTAGCCAAGGAATTGAATTATTTCCTATACCCAGCACCAAAATGTCAAGTGATAGTTGCAAATGGAGGAACTATAAATTGCTCTAGAAAATGCCATAATATCAAGCTAACCATGGGGGAATATGTATTGAATAGTCCAATGCTTTCCATTCCTATGGGAGGTGTTGATGTTGTATTAGGAGTACAATGTTACAATATTTTGGGATGGTAGTTTTTTCAAGAAATTTTCTTGAAATTTTTCTCAGAAGGAAAGGAAGTCGAATTATGGGGTATCGCAGGGAAGCCGTGAAATATAATAAGCTCTAATGTCATGAAAAAGTTTATAAAGAAAGAACAACGAGGCGTAATTGCACAATTATGGTCACTAGAAGTTCCAACATCAAAATCATCTATTTCTGCAGATCTCCAAAAAGTCTTGGAAAATCATTCCAAGGTGTTTGAAACTCCCAAAGGACTCCCACCTATTCGTGATAATGGCCATGCTATTAATTTGATTCCAGGAAGTGTTCCTCCAAACATCAGGCCTTATAGATATCCTTATGTCCAAAAGAGCGAAATTGAACGTATGATAGCAGAAATGTTAGAGGTTGGTATAATTCAGCCTAGTCAAAGTTTTGTCTTTGCTCCTGTAGCATTGGTGCACAAGAAGGATGAATCATGGTGCATGTGTCTGGATTATAGGGAGCTCAATAAGCTCATCATTAAAGATAAATTTCCCATTCCTATGATTGATGAATTATTGGATGAATTACATGGAGAAATTTATTTTACCAAGTTGGATCTTCATTCAGGATATCATCAAATTAGAATGAAGATTGAAGATATTTCGAAAACAACATTTCGAACTCATGAGGGTCATTATGAATTTTTGGTCATGCCTTTTGGCCTTACCAATGCACCTTCTACATTTCAAGGGTTGATGAATTCCATTTTCAAACCCTTCCTTAGAAAATTTGTGCTAGTATTTTTTTTATGATATACTAATCTACAGCAGGTCTTGAAAGGATCATGTTCAACATGTTGACAGGGTGCTCAAACTATTGCAGGAGAAACAATTATATGCAAAAACATCCAAATGTTTCTTTGGAGTACAAGAGGTGGAATATCTGGGTCATATTATATCTCATGAGGGTGTTAAGGTAGACCCTCACAAAATTAAAGCCATTAAGGAATGGAAAGTCCCCGCAACCATAAAGCAATTGCGAGGATTTCTCAGGTTAACAGGCTATTATCATAAGTTTGTTAAGAATTATGGGATAATAGCAGCACCGCTAACAACATTATTGAAGATAGATGCATTTTCATGGACTCCTGAAGAAACTAAGGCCTTTGAACATCTTAAAGAGCCAATGTGCCTAGCACCAGTCTTAGCTACGCCAGACTTCACAAAAACCTTTATTGTGGAATGTGATGCCTCAGGAAATGGAATTGGTGTTGTTTTAATGCAAGAAGGAAGACCCATTGCTTTTGAAAGTCGTCCAATCAAGGGAAAGTATTTACAAAAATCTATTTATGAGAAGGAAATGTTAGCAATACTACATGCACTAAAGAAATGGCGACCTTACCTAATGGGAAGACACTTCAAGATAAAAAATGATCATGATAGTCTTAAAAACTTTTTGGAACAAAGACTATCTTCAGAAGAGCAACAAAAATGGTTCACAAAGATGTTGGGTTATGACTTTGAAATAATCTACAAAAAAGGGAAGCTAAATGTTGTTGCATATGCACTCTCTAGAAAGAATGAAGAGGTGGAAGCATGGCTTTTTTCCATTTCTATTATCTAACCGGATTGAATAACCGAAGCAAGGGATGAATGGAAGAAGGACGAAGAAATGTGGACACTCATTCAAAAGTTGCAACAAGATCCTAGTAAATCGGATACATTTAGTTGGAAAAATGATTCCTTATGGTACAAAGATCGCTTATATCTTTGTAAGAATTCACAACTAAAACAAAAGATTATTTTGGAATTGCACACTTCTCCTTTAGGAGGACACTCAGGATTTTTAAAAACTTACCACAAGGTGAAGAAAGAATTTTTTTGGGATGGCCTTAAATCTGATATTCAAAATTTTGTGGCGGAATGTTTGGTTTTCCAACAAAATAAAGTTGAGACAATTAAGACCCCGGGTCTTCTACAACCTTTATCTATTCCAAGTCAATGTTGGGAGGAGATTTCAATGGATTTTATCACAAGTTTACCTAAGTCTGAAGGAAAGAGTGTCATCATGGTGGTAGTTGATAGACTTACCAAGTATGCATACTTTTGTGCATTATCTTATCCATTTAAAGAGAGTACAATTGCTACTACATTTATGGACACAATTCAAAAGCTACATGGAAACCCAAAGGTAATTGTGAGCGACAAAGATCCCATTTTTACTGAAAATTTTTGGACGGAGTTATTTTCTTGTTTGGGTACTCAATTAGCTCATATTTCATCTTATCATCCTCAATCCGATGGTCAAAATGAGATAGTGAATAAATGTTTGGAAGGATATATTCGTTGTTTTGTATATGATAAACAAACACAATGGGTCAAGTGGTTACCTCTCGCTGAATGGTGGTATAACACTTCCTTCCATACTGCAGCACAAATGACCCTATTTATGGCACTTTATGGATATCATCCACCTTTCATCACATCATCCTTAAGAGAAAACTCTAAGGTTCAAGAAGTGGAAGATCACATCGAACATCAACAAGAAGTTATCCAACTCTTAAAGGATAACCTAAATTTGGCACAAAATTGAATGAAACAACAGGCAGATCAACATCGCAGCAAGAGAAGTTTTGATGTAGGAGACTGGGTATTTTTTTAGCTACAACCATACAAACAAATATCCCTCAAGCAAGCTAAGAAGGATAATAAATTATCACCAAATTACTCAGGGTCCTTACAAGGTGTTGCAAAAGATTGGTACTGTGGCATACAAATTGGAGCTTCTTGCTTCTTCGCAAGTGCATCTAGTTTTCAATGTTTCATGCTTAAAGAAGGTTATAGGTGAAAATATTCCAGTTCAAACAATATTGCTAGAACTTGATGAGGAAGGGAAAATCATATTGGAACCTGAAGCGGTCATGGAAATAAGAACTCGACAGCTATGAAATCAATCAATTTCATAATATCTCATATAGTGGAAGAGCTTACCCACTGAAGATTCTACATGGGAGGATGAGAATTTTATACAGAAGCACCCAGAGCTACTCAAGCGTTGAGGACAACACTTTTTGAAGGAGAGGGGCATGTTAGGTCCCTATATTACTAGTTTAGTCCCTTATTGTTATTAGTGTAGCCCCCTTAATGTTATTATTGTACCCCTGTAACCCCAATATTGTTAATATTGTGCCCTTATATTTTTATTGTTAGGTCGGCTAGGATTATATTATGGGCCCATGGACTCCTATATATAGAAGGAAGTTTTGGTAATTTGTATCATCCAAGAATTTTCCATTCATGTAATGTATTGGAGGTTGCCCCCTTGAAGTGGCTTATTTCTAAGGCGTTGATATCTCTTTTCTTCTATTTTTGGAGCTAGTTTCACAACAAATTCAAAATCTACATGGAAATCTAAAGATGATTTTATGCGACATAGATCCCATTTTTACACGAAATTTTTGGACGGAATTATTTTCTTGTTTGGGTACTCAATTAGCTCATATCTCATCATATCATCCTCAATTTGATGGGAAAACTGAGATAGTGAACAAATTTTTGGAAGGATATCTTCGTTGCTTTGTATCTGATAAACAAACACAATGGTTCAAGTGGTTATGTCTGGCTAAATGGTGGTATACCACTTCCTTCCATGCTGCAACAAAGAAGACCCCATTTATGGCACTTTATGGATATCATCCACCGTCCATCACATTATATTCAAGAGATGATTCTAAGGTTCAAGCAGTGGAAGATCACATCGAGAATCAAAAACAAGTTCTCCAACTCTTAAAGGACAACCTTACTTTGGTGCATAATAAAATGAAACAACAGGCAGTTCAACATCACAACAAAATTTTTTTTTGATGTAGTGACTCGGTATTTTACGGATACAGCCATACAAACAAATTTTCCTCAATCAAGCTAAGAAGGATAATAAATTATCACCAAAGTATTATGGTCCATATAAGGTGCTACAAAAGATTGGTACTATGGAATACAAATTGGAGTTTCGTGCATCTTCCTGAGTGCACCCATTTTTTCATGTTTCATTCTTAAAGAAGGTTATAGGTGACAAACTCTCAGTTCAAACAATATTTCCAAAACTTTTTGAGGAAGGAAAAAACATAATGGAACCTGAAGCAGTTGTTGGGCCCAATTTAAGGTATGTTCTCACCCTGTAATTACTTCAAATTATGTTACAATTTTGGGAGAATTCCTCTCCATATTAACAATAAAGAGAAAAAAGATTATGAATAATAGAACAATTAGACTAATGATGAAAATGATGTTTTTGTAACAAAAATTTGACTTATCTTATCTCCGCATGCAGGAAGACAGAGTGGCTGGACCAATAGGAAACAAAAGCTAACCAACGAACTCAAACATATGAAATCTCGGTAACTCCCGACGGCTAAAAGAAGGAAAATAAATGAATTCGAGTCCAAGAACTCAAACGACAACCACGCGCAGCGGGCTATAGTTTGGGAAATACTTTCTGATTTTTGAAATTGCCTTCAAAAGGGCGAAGGGCGGATGAGAAGAGGAGTCGGAGAAAGGATAGGAAATTCATTCTGTAATCGACACATCAGAAACAACCTATCTAATTGTATTTTTCTAACATCATTGGATGTAATATAGAGCTTTGAACAATAATCTTTTGAAGCTTTTATTGCACTAGAGATTCTGGTGGTCTGGGACCAACCCTTGGAAGTTCTTCGCAAGTTTTCATACTCTGTGTAGTTGCAAAACCAATGCTTAAGTATCTGATGCAGTTGTAAAGTATATTTACATTAAATAAAGTAGCAGTTTCTCTTTCTTCAGGATTTTTAGCAATCACATTCTTGAATTAGGATAATTGCAATCATATTTTTTGACTTATGACATTGCTTCATTATCAGTATATAGTTCTAGTTCTTTCAATACCGTTGCATTTGAGTTATAGATCGTAGAATAATTTGATTTCGACGTTATTTGTCTTTAAGGATTGCATTACTCTTTTAGCACAACGAAGCATTCAACCATCGATAAATTTCGCTTAATTAATTCACAAAGATAATTCCATTGCAAAATTACATAAATAATTGTTGTACAATTCATTTAAGTTGCTTCAGTTATACTGTTGTTCCATTACTGCTCAGTTAGTTATACTGTTATTCCATTAATACACAGTTAGCTAGACTACTGTTCAATTCAATTCCATTATTGTTCAGTTTAGTTAGACTGCTATTCCATTCAGTTCCATTGCTGTTCCGTTAGATAGATTGCTGTTCAATTCAATTCAATTGTTGTTCAGTTCATTTAGGCTGCTGTTTAATTCAATTCAATTGCTGCTTGATTCCCTTAGATTGTTGTTAGTTCAGTTAGACTGTTGTTTAATTCAATTAGATAGCTGCTCAATATTGCTGCTCAATCTTAGGTTAAAAAGCAATCCAAGCCACCCCTTGTTAGGATAAGTGAACTTATGAAGTTAGCAAATTCTTCCTCATAAGTGACAAGGAGTAACTATTAGACAACCTGACTCACATATATTGTGCCAACACTATTGAAATAAGAAGACTTACCCCGAGTTGATAATTAAATGAGAAATCACTAGAGTTGTCAATAATAAGCCACCTCTGTCAGCACCAAAATTTTTGCGTCGTTGCTAGGGAGAGTGTTAAGAGTCATCTCCTTTATTCATCTTTCTCCATTGTTGTGAGGAATTGGGTATTGAAAATGAGAGGTATGAACCTGCGTACCGGCAAGCAACATGCTTGCTCTCTAGCCCGCTTACCAGCAAGTCATGCAAAGAACTGTAAGATAGGTTCTCTTGTTTTATGTCTAGGAAGAAAAAGATAGAAACAATCTGAAATCATTCGCAACCATCCTCACAAACCAAAGGACCGGTGATCCTTGGAAGAACAACATATATAGACGAAATAATTAAGAAAGCTGAATCTCAGGTATCTATAGGACCCATAACTACTTCCATTCAAAGTCCTAATACACTCCCTCAAGTGGCAGCCTCACCATATGTAGCCTACGTCGAGATTCACTACAAGATAGAGGGGTCTGAGCAAAGCCTACAGATTGTCATTCATATAGGCACTGACCCTTCAAAAGAGGGAGGCTCTTGCAACCTACAAGAGGTGGGGGGGAGAAACCAGTGGAGGAATTCACATATAAATATCAGAACCTATGTCCCCTAAATAAGTGATCGAAATATAAGTACTTATGATCCAAGATCAAGGAAGTGCTGTAAAATCCCCACCGCATTCACCTCCCAAGCATATTAGAATCACTCCTCCAGATCAAGAAGTTCCCAAATATTTCTGGCACCTCTTTGATTAGATGGCAAATAATAAAAATTAGAATCAGAGGCAGACATCAACATTAGAATACCCTATTGTTGATCATGCTGCCAATGCCCCTATGAAAGCCATTCCCTTGCACAACATTCCCACCTTTCATGGATTAACCACAGAAGATCCTGATGCATTCCTATTTGAATTTGATGTCTTATGTAGAGGATATGACTACACCATTGATCCCTAGAAACTAAAAATATTTCCCTCTGCCTTAAAAGGAACTGCTCTACACTGGTTCATGGGATTAGGTGGGGGAACTATAAACAACTTGGACCAAATGAAGAATATTTTCCTTATCAAATACTAAGACTATTGCCGAACCCAAGATCTAAAAGATTAAATCTTCAATATGTCTGCAAAAGACATTGAGACATTAGAATAATACGTAGAAATATTTCAATACAGTTTACAAAGATCCCTATATACCACTCTATCCAAGGAAATTTTAAAAACCACGATGCTTAAAGGGATGAAGGAAGAATGGGTTGGGATTCTTAACATAATGGGGAAGGGAGATATTTACCAGGAAGATTACAATGAGATTATTTCCTTATGTATTAGATGCTCTCGGGGTAGCTCATGCAATAGGCCTGTTGGGCGTGATTCTATGAAGAAATACCTTAAGCAGACCAATGGCAATCTAATTAGAGTAGAATTTGGAAATCTGTTAGAAAATTTCAAAACTGACATCCTGGGTCCTTTGACAACACAACTTGATGTTTTACAAGCCAAGCAGAAGCAAGCTATAGCAGAATAAAACCTGGCCATCTTTTTCCCAAGATGTTAGAAGAAGCACAACTAGAGGGAATGTCCTTTAGACATGGTTCAGAATTGTGCTATCTGCACTAAGGATCATACCACAGACCAGTTTCATTTACTTCTTGGGCTAAAAGCTGTCTACAAGGAAGCATAGGAAGAAATAGAGCCAGTCTATTTAATGAATCAATGTTGACAATGGTAAGCACGACCTAGCATACTGCAAGACCTACCTCAATACTTTCCTTTGCCGTAGTTTAGCCAGAAAAACCCTGCAACAACTTGGCAAACTCAAAACTCCTTCCCAACTTGGCCAAACCAAGTGTTTCCTATGCGACCCTGGCCTACACAACCTCCATCAGGGAATAATTGGCAGAAATTTCCTTTCTCTCCCCCTTATTGGAAAAATTTCCCATATCAAAGCCAGTGGCCAAACCCCCCTACTCAAAACACCAATTGGAATTGGAAGCGACCCATGGGAATGGCCAATCTGCCAATAGGAGCAGGGACCCAAAATTAACCTACGTTGCCAGCTCCCTACCCAGTTCAGCATAATCAGCAGCCTACCATATTCCCTCAACTACCAGCCCAACCCAATCCTAATCACAATAACTGAATGGTTCAACTAATTCAAATCATAGAAAATCCAAAACCCAATACCGAACAGAAACAATGCAATGAACTGAGGTTAAGATCAAGACGTACCATCTTACCTATAAAAGCCATGACTCCACCTCAGTCCCAAATTGAAACCTCAACAGAACCTAGCTTAATGAATAAACAGAAATAGGTAAAGATAAGAAAACAATTGATCAAAAAAGACCTGAAGAACTTAGGGTGACTCCACCTCCATTTCCTGAAAGATTAAATCTTCCCAGGCCTATAATCACCCCAGATTTTGACATCCTGGGGGAATTAAGAAAAATTTGTATCAAAATTACTCTTCTCCAGGCCATCAAAGGCATTCCCATCTATGTAAAGACAATAAAAGAATTATGTGGAAAAAAAGAGTCAATAAAACAATGGCTGCACCCACCGTTCATGTCGTAGGAATGCTATCTAACTTATTGTTAGGTAGGGAATCACTTGTGAAATATGAAGACCCGGGAAACCCCATTGTAACTGTGCAAATATCTGGACACTCATTTCCAAACACATTGGTTGAATTGGGGGTAGCCATTAACATCCTAACTACTGGAGCTTGTGAAAAACTAGGCATATCAGCTTTAGAACCTACGGCCACACTTCTGCAACTAGGTGACAGGTCTGTTATTAGACCGGAAGAAATAGTGCAAGACACCATGGTCTCTGTGGACTCATGGTAATACCCAGCTGATTTTTTGGTCATTAATCCAAAAAACATGATGGAAGGGCACCCATTGATTCTTGGGCGACCTTGGTTGGCCACAGCAGATGCTTACATAGGCTGTCGAGCAGGTAGCATGACTATTACTAGAGGAGATTCTATAAAAAATATCATTATCTATCCACTTGCAAAACCAAGCTTACCCATGCTAAAAATTCACAAACATCCATATACATATTGGGAGCAAAACATCCGTCCACCTCTGACACTAGTAGAAGCTCTCGAATTCAAGGGTCAAACTGAAGATGATGTAATCAATAATTTTATGAATCAGTCACCCACGCCTAAAAATATAAAATGCCAAATGTTGAAAACAATCCTAAAACATGAAGATCAAGAGGATCCTATGATAGACTTCGAACATATCTCCATAACCACTGTTCGTAACAACATACCTATTGAGATCGAGCCAAGAAAGGTTCTGAATATTAATGGCAAATTGGATGACGTCCAAAAACAAAAACTCATAGAAATCCTTTGGAAGCACCAAGGGGCATTTGCGTGGGACTACCAAGACATGAAGGGTTTAGACCCACAAGTATGCAGGCACCACATCTATACCGATAGGCAAATACATCCTGTTAGACAACCCCAACGAAGATTAAATCTGCACTTAAAATATATTGTAAAAGAGGAGTTGCAAAAACTGTTAGATGTAAATTTCATTTATCCTATTTGAGATAGAAAATGGGTCTCCCCTTTGGTAGTCATCCCTAAAAATAATGGGATGTGGAGAATCTGCATAGATTGCAAAGAATTAAATAAGGCAACGCAGAAAGACCATTTCCTCCTCCCCTTCATTCACCAAGTCCTTTATACATTGGCTGGGAAACGGTTCTTCTCCTTTCTTGACGAATTCAGTGGATACAATCAAATCCAAATAGCTCCTAAAGACCAAGATAAGACCATCTTTACCTACCTGTGGGGCACTTTTTCTTATAGAGTTTTACCGTTTGGATGAATGCCGCCAGCTCCTGCCATGGCTGGTGTAGAGAGGCAAGGTTAATCCCTATGTTTTTTTGTTCCAACAGTTCCTCCGGGTCTTGGTATGCTACTACTACTTCTCTCAGGAGGAGATAGTTCTCTGCCCATATTTATCCTTGCGTTGGTATTCCAGAAACTTCCTCAATAACTCCCTCCGTAACTGGTATAATTCGACCTTTGACTTTGGCTTTTCCTTCCTGCAGATTTTGCAGAAACTCGATTGCAATTCCTGTGTCGAATCCCTGTAGTTGGTGTACATATGTCAGCCATCCAGCTCGCTGGAGGATGGCACTCGCTGCTTTTCAAATAGGAAATTTTGCATGCTCGCTTCGAAGGGTATTTCCTCCCATAGCTGATATACTCTTTTCCTCTGATTATATTTCTTCTTGGCTCTGTTGTTTCGACTGGATGTTGTATGCAAGCGAAAAAGAGATTGTGGCTTTGCGCAGATAATATTCATGCCTTAATTGTAGTGTTCCTTTGGTATTATTGATGCATCTAACGAGATTTGTTCAAGGATTTCACATGCTTGCCAAATGAAGACCAATTACACCCCGTCCCTCGAAGAAAGAGCACCCACACCCTCAAGTACAAGAGAGATTTGGTCGCCCATGAATGTAGACAGGGGAATGTCAGAATTTGGTAATGATAATCTGCGTGTGAAGGAGCAGGTGGTTGAGTAATTCCTAACATACGCAGTATAAAGGTTAGATTTAGAAGTTTTCATAATTGTATCTTGTGCAGAAGTGACTGGAAAGCGAGAGGAAATAGCATAACCATTATTACGATATGATGTCCTTGTACAACTGAAAAGTTATGATGGAAGCAAGAATAAGTCAAGAAATGATTGGTGTCGTCATCCCGAGGTTCAAATATGTAAGAATATCTCTGTTAGTTATTCTTATGGCAGGTCATAATTATCACTAATTCGAGTAATAGCTTGTGGACAAAGAATGGAAGATAAGGTGTATATAAAAGCAATTAGCTATTTGAAGGAGCATACTTTCATACCATAAGCAGAGCCACTGCTGCCAACAGGCGTTCATAGCCTCTGCTACACCATTTTTTGGTCATCTAACCTATTATCATTAGATGGACCCAAGTACACCACGTAAGACCAATTTTACCCTAAGTAAAATTTCTTTCACTATGTAAAATAACTTAATAAAACACATTTATTAGCTTGTTTATGGTCCAAATAGGAAACCCCAAAGGGAAATATTAAACAAACCTATATTTGTTTGATTTTCCTCATGGAATAATTAATTAAACCATAATTTAATTATTATTCCTGGTCATGTTTAACCCAAAACAAATAAATTAATTAGATAAATCTTTATTTATATTTTTATTTTCTAGGAAATAATTATTTAAATCTTATTTAAATAATATTCCTTGTTAAATATGACTAAATCATCCATAAATAATTAAATAAATCACTATTTATTTGATTATCATTCAAACACTTCCTTAAAATGATAAATAAATCATTTATTTATTTATTATTTACAAATAAAGGGATTTGACCCAAGTCAAGTACCTTTTCCCTCCAACAAATATAATAAAATATTCCATAAAAGGTGGATCTAGATTTGGTTAATGTTATTTTAATCATGCACCAAGATCTAGAATGACCCAATATTTTGTTATAAATAGGAGGGTTTATCTTACCATTCTTCACCTTTTGTTGCCTATTAGATCACTCTGGATCTATACTCTTGGTCTGTCTTTGAGCCATTATCATTGTCAAATTTTCCATTATTTGTTGTGTGAGCTCCCTTTGAGTTCTATCTTTGTCTGGGTTTTCTACACCAACAAGAGAGAGAAATGCTAGATCTGAAGTGCTGAGGACTTCCAAGAACCCAACCCATTGAGGAGAATTGGAAACACCTTCTTTTTTTCCTCCCAGGTGCCCTTAATACAAAAATTCTTTCAAAAAATATTGTTCTTGTCTTGTCTATTGGATGTATGGAGCAAAACCTTATTTTTACTGCTTAATGTCTCTTTATGCATAGATTCGCAAACCAACAAAAGATTTGTCCACCAATTAACTAACCACAGACTCAGATATCGGGCAAAATTTCTATTTGATGTTAGGGCTATAAGTTATGCGTAGCTAAAGTGGTCTTTTTTCGTACACTTCGACAAAAGATTCATACTAACAACTGGCAACTCCACATGGGTTTTCAATTACGACCGCTGTCGTTTTTCATATTCCTGCATATCCAGCTGCTTCAGACCCTAGGGTTTCTTTCCAGCTTTTTTTTTTCTATTTTTAGGTCATTTTTCATTCATAAAACCCTAAAACATTAAAATTTCTAACTTTCGTGTGTTTCTGGCCCTATTGCGCAGGTGACAGACATCAGCCGCAACTGAGACGGCAACTTTTCCGCAAATCTGCCTCCAGGACAACCGAAGCTGGAGGTCGCACTTTTCAGCCCAAAAACTGCGACCTAGACTCGAGATCACACTTTTCAACCCATTATCTGCGACCTGCATAGAAAACAGGTCAGAACCTGCAACCTGCCTGATTTTCTGCTATTTTTCTGCAATTTTTCTGGGTTTTGCTGAAGCTTCTATCAGGGTTTTCCAACCTCTGTCTCAACCCGTTTCAACCTGTTTCTGATCTTTTTTTCTCATCTAAGTGGGAACATAGCCCCCTAGGGCTTCAGTACCCTCCACCTTTGGTGGAAAAGTTTTAGCTGTTTCAGGTGTCTGATTTTTTCAGAGTTTCAGCCTTTCCTTTTTCAGATCTGATACCTCTTTCTCAGATCCCTTTAAATTGGCTCTTCTCCCTTTCAAATCACTTCTTGTAGTTTTGTTTGGACCTCCCTTTAGGGCCTCCTCCTTGTCCCTTCTGCTTTTTTGCTGATTTCCTCCCTTTTTATAGCTACCTTGCCTCTGTCTCTTGGCTGTGTGCTGCACCTCTTTTCAGCAGCTTTCTCCTTTAGATCCCCGTCCCTCCCGACCTTAGATATTTTGGCCTCTTTTAGTGCATTTAGACTAGATTTTTTCCCTCTTTTAGACTAGTTTTGAGAGACCCACCTTCTTGGGTTAGATTGATGCATTTTTAGCTGTTAATTTTCTGTCATTTTAGCATTATATATTGTTCTTTGTAGATTTATTTTCAGTTACGCAACACACTTTTTCTTTTACTCTCAAAACGGTTGGGTTTAAAAATTAAAATTAACGCATGCCACACACTCACCCTAAGCGAAGAAGAGCCTGGTTCACACCGCTAGGCAAAGGCTTTAAAACATTGTAAAATCAATTGACACTGCACCTTTTTCTGCCCTTGTTTCGACATTGTAATCACTTGGTTCTGCAACTCCCTGCCCTTATTGGTCGTTCTTCTTCCCCTTGTGCCGTGTTTGTGTTGTCATCATTGCGCCTCCAAGGCGCACATCCCGGAGACTTCTTGGCCTTCACCCTCAGTTTCCGGTCGGTCGACCTACTCCGCCTCGCCGTCGTCGAGTTAGTCCTCCTCCGAGTCTGCACTCCGACTCCTCTTCTGATTCATTGGGTTCTCCTTTTACTTCTGGTTCTCCCCCTGTCACCTTCACTATGTCTGGCCCAGGGGCTAACACTAGCGGTAATCCTGGCCCTAATGCCGGGCCTACCACTAGCAGAACCACCACAAGAACTACCTCAGCTGCACCCTTGCTCCCTTACATGGCAGGTCTCAGCCTCCCCGATTTCAATCAGTTGATCAATGACCCTATCCACCATGATGTTGGTTGGCCTGCTATGCCGACCAAGCTCCCCTTCGACATTCCCAAGTTCGAAGGCCTTGCTGGAGACGATCCAACCAACCATATATGATCTTTCCACATGTGTTATTCCTCCAATTCCATTACCGATGACTCCATCCGTCTTCGGTTGTTCCAACGCACGCTCACAGGTGAAGCTTCTAAATGGTATGTCGATCAGCCCACCTCTTCCCATACCACCTTTGCGACCATTGCCCAAGATTTTCTCTCTTATTTCCAGCTCCCTCTCCGATACGACACTGGTACCGAGCTTTTGACTTCTTTTCATCAATCCTCTTCAACCCGCCTTTCCACTCATGTCCAGGAATGGTGGAGAAGAAGGAGCCTATGTCGCGCTCCACCCTTTGAAGATTGGGTTTATATGGACTGGTTCCTTCGCACTCTCTTAGCTCCCATTGGAAAATATGTCGCCTCCCATTTCGCTCAAACCGAAGAAGCCGCCCTCCAAATAGCCTTGAAATATGACCTGATCTACGCTCAGTCTGGTTATGTTTATACCGTCCTTCCTGACCTCCCCAGGCCCGGTGGCGCTAATGCCCCGGGGGCATCTCATTCCGCCGACGGTATCGTTGGAGCCTTCTCCCATCCACATGCTCAACCTCCTATGGGCTACGGTTTCCCTCCAGGAGGGGCCAGCACCCCTAGCACTTTTCCCCCTCCCGGTAGCATGTATCCAGGATACGACATGCCTTATCCATTTGCCCAGCTCTTGCTTACCTCAATACTGCCCCCCCTAACCCTTATCCTTATCCACAGCCTGGTGCTCCAGCTCCTCCAGCATTTGCGCTTCCACCTCCCTTGCCTTCTCAACCCTAGCAACAACACCTACAGCCCCCTCCCGGGCAAGTATTTGCACAACAGGGCACGACTAATCCCCCTTCCTCTCAAAGAAGGCAGAAAGGCAATCAAAATCAATCTGCCCCTAGTACTCGTGGACCCAATCCTCAAGGTTTTGACCCTAACACTGCTAACCAGCAACAGGGCCCTCAACCCAAGCTGGATAGGCCTCTTCACACAAATAAGCCCTGTTCGTGTTGCGATGTTTACGGTCATTACACTCACGATTGCCCCCTTTTACCACAGATGCGGCAGATGTGGGAGTCTCAAGCCACATTGCAAGGACAACATGCCTCCCCTCACACTCCCCCTAATGTGGCCACTACTCAACCGACTTTGTTTACCGATCCTTTCCCTCAGCAAGGATTCGTGGCTGCCCAACCACTTGACAGACAGGTGGCTACTCAACCTTCCTCTTCTGGTTCCTCCGATTACCAGATCCTCATGATGAACTCTGATCCATCTCCCACCGTCGACCTTCATCTTCAAACTCGATCTCGTCAGTACCCCAAGCCTCCCACTCAGTCTGCCTCCGAGTCCCCTCCTTCAGGTTCTATAGAGCCTCTTTCGACATCCAATGGTCCCTTACACATCCCTCAACCCAAATTTGAGGTTCATACCAAGATTCCTAAGGGACCATTATGCCGAAATGCTGCTTCTGGTCGAGCTGCTCATTCGTATAGCATAGTAGATGATCTGGCACAATCTCCTGCTGCCATTTCCACATTGGAACTCCTCCAGTCGTGCCCTTCCCAAAAGAAGGCTCTACTATCTGCCATGGGCGCTGTAGATCCTGCTGATGACCAAATGATTGTTTTCGATGCCCATTAATCAGAACATCCTCCTCTTCCTGCTTCCGTCGCCTTCTAAATCCTAGTCAAAATCCGGAACGCTAACATTTCTTGGTGTATCATTGATGAGGGGGCATCCACCTGTGTGATGTCTGCTTCGGTTTGGAAGCAACTCGGATCTCCTGAATTCGCCCCTTCCACGATCACCCTTCGAGCATGGGATGGCCACGCCTCCCAGCCCATTGGCCTATTCCGTAATTGTCCTATCACTCTTGCGGGCAAGACTGTTTGCGTTGACATCAAAGTCATCGACGCCCCTTTAGATTACAACATTCTCTTGGGGCGAAGCTACACCTATGCTATGTCTTCTGTCCCATCCGCGGTTTTTCGCAAGATGTCTTTTCCCCACAATGGAAAGATAGTCACCATCGACGAGCTGACTTATCATGAGCCAAAGTCTCAGACCTCCCCTGAGACGACCATCTCTTCTGTAGCCAACAAGAAAACTATCGATTCCTTGACTAGTGTCTCCCCCGGCATCTACAAAGACTCCTCTTTTCTCGGAACCTTCCCTGGTCTTCCTCCTCCTCTTATCCCTGATCCCCGCTTATCGAATGTTTGCATGATGCAATCGTCTCGGGCAGCCCTTACACAGCCCACTGTGGCTAGTCAGTGACCTCAACTTCAACCTCGCCCACTGCAACCTTCTCCTAGCCATTCATCTCAGCCAGCCGGACCTCCTCCTTCTGGCCCCTCTTCTACAGCTGGTATCCCTGAGCCCCTCTATCCTTCTGAATCGGTTCCCCCCGGTCTTAGTCACCTCGGAGCCGTGTCGCCCGGCCATTACCCCTCTGGTCAGATACCGTTATTCATTCCCCCCCTGGAGTGTACTCGGTACCTATTATGGCTACCCTCTCTCTCCCCAACCTGACCCTAGGTATACCTGTTTGGTACCTTGACCCTCCAGCCACTACCCCACTCGGTCACCCCAAACCCTACCTTGTTGTGACCCCAGTTTAACCGGTCCCCCTGACTTCTCCCACTACCACGGTGCCTCACACACCTCCGCCAGCACCACCATCTGTTGCGACAGTATCAAGAAAAGGGGGAAAATCTCACACAAAATCCAATAAGGACCAAACCGCCCCGACCGACCCTACCCATCCCCGACCGCCAAAGCGCGCTATCCAGTGCGCTTTGTGCGATATTGTTGGTCACGCCACCCATACGTGTCCTGAATTGCCACATCTCAAGGCCCTGGTCAACGAGACGTTTCCAAAATCTGATCTTCCTGAAGTCCACGTCACTATCCCTGATTATATCCTGAAACTCAAAACCTTGCGCACGAATCACCCTTATGCTTTGTGCGATTTCCATGGCCATTACACCCACCTCTGTCCCCACCTTGACGAGTATCGTTCCTCCTTAGCCACGTACCGCCAATTCAAGGCTACGCATGACAAGATCCCTTCTCACTTGTTTGCGAGTTCTACCCTGGTAGACCCAGAGGATCTTCCTACTCTCATCCACATTCCCCCTCCAGCTGTTGAAACAATAGTGCCATCGTCCACCATCTTTTACCTGTCGTCATCCTTGCGAGATGATTCGCCTAACCTCCTACCTGCGGACACTCTCGGCTCCACCTCAGTAGACCTTGGATCTACCGACGTTGCCCATATGAGCCCGTTTCCACAAGATGACCAGTCAGGTATTGCTACATCATTGGGTGAACCCCCTTCCTCCAATCTTCCCATCTTCCACTCCAATGAAGACATTATGGAAGCCATGACCCACCCTGACTTTCCCTGGGATGATATGCACCATCGTGCATACTTCCTCCCACAACAGTCCCATGATAAATATGCTGTGGAAACCAAAGACTTCATCCCCCATCCAGTCGACTGGTTCAAAAATCCCATCCCTGCACCTGATGCTTTTGAAGAAGGAAACATGGCCAATATCTCTCCTACCATTAAAATTGACATTTCAGTCAAACCGGGAATCGAAGAATATGTCACCTTGGGCGCCCAATGCACCCCGGAAGAAATTGAAGCTTACACTAAGCTTTTCAAAGAATTCCGCGATATTTTCACCTGGTCCTACTCCAAAATGCCCAGACTCGATCCTGCCATCATCGAACACCATATCGACACATGGCCTGATGCTAACCCAGTCCGTCAAAAGTTGAGACCCATTAATCCTTCCAGACGTGATGCTATCAAAGCCGAAATCGATAAGCTCAAGCAGGCTGGTTTCATTTACCCCATTGAATACACCACTTGGGTCTCCAACCCTGTTCCCGTCCTCAAGAAACAAGGCACCATCCGTGTCTGCACGGACTTTTGCGACTTGAACAAATATTGTCCCAAAGACAACTTCCCCACACCGTTCATTGACCAGATCATTGACGAGTGTGCGGGGCATGAGGTTCTATCCTTTATGGATGGCTTCTCCGAATACAACCAAATCATTATCCGTCCTGCTGATCAACTTAAAACCGCGTTCATCAGTCTGTGGGGAAATTTTTCTTACCGGGTCATGCCTTTCGACCTTAAGAACGCTGACGCCACTTTTCCACGGGCCATGTCTTATTGTTTCCATGACTTAGCTCATATTATCCTTGCTTATTTAGATGACCTCACTGCACGTTCTAAACATCGGGTGCAACACCTCCACGATTTGCGCACCATCTTCCTCCGATGTTGCAAGTATAATATCCGCCTTAACCTGTTGAAATGTGTCTTTTGCGTTCCTGCCGGCCATCTCCTAGGCTTCATCGTGTCCAAAGACGGTATCACTCTTGACCCATTAAAATTCCAAGCCATTCTTGAACTTCCCATTCCTCGTACCTTACGCCAGCTACAGAGTCTCCAAGGAAAAGCTAATTTTCTTCGCTGGTTCGTTCCTGACTATGCCACCACCACACATGGGTTCCTTTGACTCCTACAATCTCACATCCCGTTTGTATGGGATACCTATGCTCATGAGTCTTTTGATGCCCTCAAGAAAGCTCTCACCTCTGCTCCCTTGATCCGCCCTCCTGACTTTGATAGGGACTTCATCTTGTACATCTTTGCTTCCACCTATTCGGTCGCTGGAGTTCTAATCCAGGAAGATGACAATGGTATCGAGCATGTGATCTATTACGTCAGTAAGAACCTCGTAGGGCCTCTTGTTTCCTACTCACATGAAGAAAAATTAGCGCTGGTTGTCGTGTTCTCAGTCCAAAAACTTCGTCATTATATCCTCATGCGTTCCACCAAGGTTGTGACTGATTCCAACCCCATGGCTTTCCTATTGATTTGCCGCATCCTCACTGGGAAGTATGCCCGTTGGGTCGTTATCCTTCAGGAATTCGACCTCGAATTTGTCACACCAAAAAGTAAGAAAGGATTAGCCCTCGCTGAACTCATTTCTGAATTAACTACCAGAACACAGGACCCTCCAGTTAATGATGATTTTCCTGATGAACACTTATTCGCCATTACTTCGGACAACCCATGGTACGGCGATATTCTTACTTACTTGCGAACCCAAAAGTTCTCTCTCCACCTCGATCGTGAGGCTCGACGACGTATCCGACACCAGGCTCCCCGCTAGCTTCTTATCGGTGACGACCTCTATCGTCGCGGTATAGATAATTTCCTTCGTCGTTGTCTCACACACGCTGAAGCTGAATAGGTCCTCAACACTTGCCATAGCGGCGCTTGCGGTGGCCACCTCTCCGGTCTTGCTACAGCCCAGAAAGTCATGCGTGCTAGGTATTTTTGGCCTTCCCTCTTCAGTGATTGCATTGAGGCAGTCAAACACTGTCCCAATTGCCAGCATTTTTCCCCTAAGGCATGAGCTCCCCCTGCTCCCCTCCATCCTATCATCACAACTGTTCCCTTTTGTAAATGGGCCATCGACTTTATGGAGTGTCGACCTCCATCCACTGGTAAACATAAGTATATCATCATGGCGGTTGACTATTTCACCAAATGGGCTGAGGCTATGCCCACTTTTAACAATACGGCTACTACCGCCACCCTCTTTTTCTTTAACCATGTTATCGCTCGATTCGCAGTTCCGAAACAACTGGTCTCTGACCATGGCCGACATTTTGAAGATGAGATATGGCGTGAGCTATCCTCACTGTTGGGTTTTGAGCACCAATACTCCTCCTCCTATTACCCCCAAGGTAATGGCCAAGTTGAAGCAGTCAACAAAATCCTCAAGACCATGCTTCAACGAACGGTGAATACGCACAAAACCAACTGGCATCTTATGCTCTTCCCTGCTTTGTGGGCCTATCGAACTTCTGTTAAAACCGCCACTAGGTTTACTCCTTTCCACCTCGTTTTTGGAGAGGAGGCAATCTTACCGATCGAATGTGAAATCCCTTCACTTCATTTGGCCGTTGAACTTCTCCCTGACACTCATCATGCTTGAGCATGCCTCCAAAGACCGTTGTGTTGCATTGCAAACGATGGAAGCAGCCAAGAAACGCACCAAAGCTCAGTATGACCGAAAATTCCAGCCTCGTACTTTTCACGAAGGTGACCTTGTTCTAGTATATGACCAGGCCCATGATGTCCTCAGTCACGGGAAGTTCGACTCATTATGGCTCGGCCCTTACGTCATCAGTAAGGATCTTGGTAAGGGGGGATACCTCTTAGAGGACTTCGAAGGCAATCCTCTTCCTAATCCTCGCAATGCACTCTATCTTAAGAAATATTACCCTTAGCATTTCCCTTCTGAAATGCATGTTTTATTTTCTGTTCGATAGCCCACATATTTTCGTTTTCATACTTTGATACTTCGCCAGGACCTACTTTGTCTAAGAAGGATCACTTCCCCTCTCCTCAAAATCGAATCTCCTCACTTACGACACTTATACTTGGGGCACCACTTTGCCTCCATTCTTGTCCATGTTCATGTTGATTTTCGTCATGAGATACCATCTTGTACTCATGTTTTCATGGTCCCCCATCGGACCTATACTGTGTGGTAGCACCATCAAGTCACCCTTATTTAGAGCATCCAAGTTGAGTCCTCATCGCATTCATGGAGTCTATCCCGAGTCCCTTTGTACCCCACCATAGTCCTCCGTCCTTCATTGCTTAGTCTCTCTCTTGTGTCGCGCATTATGGCCCTCAGTCTCACTGCCCCCTATCCCTTATGATATTGTGTCAGTTGCTGCCATGTCATTCATGCCCTTTCTTCTCTAGCAAGGGAAGTCATCCATTCGCCATTCAGTCCCCTCCATTCCATCATCATCATTGGTATTAGTCTGTCCGTCACTCTACTATTTTCTCTCGTGCCTTAGTTGAGGATCTCTCATTGCCTCACCTATGGCGGATCTCCTTCTGTCGACATCAGCTCCTTCATTCCAGACGGCAGGTCTAGAGGATGGCATACCTTCGTTCTAGCTTCCTCTCTTGTTTGGTGCCTCGGATCAGGAAAAGGGATCTCTCCGTACCCTTTGACTTGATTGTTTCTCCAGCTCCTTTTAGCATGATCGAGATCCGTATGCTTGATGGTTCAGTGATGCAGCAACAGCTTTTGGTGATTCCTGGGTGTGTGAGAGATGTCTCAGCCCTCATGAGTAGGTGGCCCTGCAGGTAGCCCCCCACATGCCCGGATGACCTATTCATTATAGCCTTTGATGCAACTTCATATATTTGATGATGTCGGCCTTAGCCGCTTGCAGCGCCTCTCTGATTTGCATGTGTCAGTCAGATTTTGTGAGCCCTTCCCCGCTTATAGGGGGCATTTGGGTTGTATTTATATCTCATGTACTCAGATATTATTGTATAAGTCCTGGCTGTTATCCCAGGCACATCATGTATGTGGGATTCCTCATTGTATTTTTATCTGGCTCATGTTTATGCCGACTGTACTTTATGGTTTAGTCCCTTGTTTACTGGACACACTATTCTTTTATACTTTTTCTCGGCGGGCATAGGTATGCCTCCCCCGCCACCTTTAGCACAGGTACCCTCTCATAAAAAGAGACTTGTTGCACCTGTAAGTCTCGTCTCCTCAGGGTCTAGTTCTTCAGCACATTAGTCTACCTTACATTTCTCTCTCTGACTTCCCTTTTGACGTCTGGTGATTGAGTTCTTACAACGTACTTCAGTCATATGATTTGCTCCTAACACTTGCACGCTGGGGTGCAATATGTTACACCATTTTTTGGTCATCTAACCTATTATCATTAGATGGACCCAAGTACACCACGTAAGACCAATTTTACCCTAAGTAAAAATGCTTTCACTATGTAAAATAACTTAATAAAACACATTTATTAGCTTGTTTATGGTCCAAATAGGAAACCCCAAAGGGAAATATTAAACAAACCTATATTTGTTTGATTTTCCTCATGGAATAATTAATTAAACCATAATTTAATTATTATTCCTGGTCATGTTTAACCCAAAACAAAGAAATTAATTAGATAAATATTTATTTATCTTTTTATTTTCTAGGAATAATTATTTAAATCTTATTTAAATAATATTCCTTGTTAAATATGACTAAATCATCCATAAATAATTAAATAAATCACTATTTATTTGATTATCCTTCAACCACTTCCTTAAAATGATAAATAAATCATTTATTTATTTATTATTCACAAATAAAGGGATTTGACCCAAGTCAAATACTTTTTCCCTCCAACAAATATAATAAAATATTCCATAAAAGGTGGATCTAGATTTGGTTAATGTTATTTAAATCATGCACCAAGATCTAGAATGACCCAATATTTTGTTATAAATAGGAGGGTTTCTCCTACCATTCTTCACCTTTTGTTGCCTATTAGATCACTCTGGATCTATACTCTTGGTCTGACTTTGAACCATTATCATTGTCAAATTTTCTATTATTTGCTGTGTGAGCTCCCTTTGAGTTCTATCTTTGTCTGGGTTTTCTACACCAACAAGAGAGAGAAATGCTAGATCTGAAGTGCTGAGGACTTCCATGAACCCATTCCATTGAGGAGAATTGGAAACACCTTCTTGTTTTCCTCCCAGGTGCCCTTAATACAAAAATTCTTTCAAAAAATATTGTTCTTGTATTGTCTATTGGATGTATGGAGCAAAACCTTCTTTTTACTGCTTAATGTCTTTTTATGCATAGATCTGGATGTTTGCAGCATTTGTCTTGACCAACTAACCACAAATCTGAAGATATTGACAGCCTTATCTGATGTTAGGGCTATAAGTTATGCGTAGCTAAAGTGGTCTTTTTTCGTACACTTCGACAAAAGATTCATACTAATAGCCTCGACAGGGTTGCTATTTTAACCCAAAAAAATGAGCCAGGATCCTTATGTAAGAATAGTTATTTTTCCAATTTTATGGAGAGATCACCATGTTGGTATGGTGGCCAGATAACCATGGTGCCACTCACTAGAGTTGTAGAAAAGTGATCAGGCCAGCTCGTGATGAGACCTCCTGTCCTTCAAGTAGTTAAGAAGGTCATTACCCTGGTGTGGTGGCCATTGTGGGCATGTCAATTGCTACACCCTTAACACTGTTATCGATGAAATAGGTAACCTGACCTCAAAACGGGAACTCTAGCCCAAAAAGTCTCAAAAAACATGAAACAACAACCCAAAAACAAAAAGTGTGTCTTCCATAATGCACTTGGTTTTTTTTGAAGGTCAAATTTCAACATTTTATAAAATTATGCTAAAAACAAAATTTTTTGTTGAAAAAAGGATTGAAAAAACACCCTCAAAACAAAACCAATTGATGCTGGAATAATAAAAAAAAAATTGTGTCATAATTTTGACACTTGTAACAATGGAATTAAAGACAACATATTAGGACATTTTTTAAAATCGTAAATTTATAACATTTTTGATAGATGATGTTAAAGATAAACAAATACATGTTTGAAGGGCTTATCATTTCGAACAATTTTCATCCATGTTGTTAAACATAAAATATCTTGACTCTAAACAACCACAAAATTGTAATTATTGTCAACCATAACATTAAAGATAAAATTTGGTAGCGCATAAAAACCTTAATGACAAGTTGTAAATCTAAAGTTTTTCAATCTTAAGTGTTCAACATACTTGAACAATGAAATTATGGAGAAATTATAAGAATTAAAAATTTTAAAAAATGAACAAGTAAATGAAAAAATTATCATTGAACAGAAACAAGTAAGAGTAATTTTAATTTTAAAGGATAAAAACTTATCTTTTTTCAAATCTTAGCATAAGATAAATTTAAATGTAATTTCAACCAAAACCTAAAAATCAAGCATCAAAACAAAGTGTTCCCTTTCAATGATGCATATAATTATTAAAAATTTTAAAAGTATCTTATACCAAATGGTAACAATACATAATATCATGGTAATATCATTGCATAATTTAAAAATTCAACATTAGTTTCTATTTTCTATTTTACTTATAATTAAAATATCAACATTGGTACATTGAATATAACATAAATGATTTTTGTAATTCATTGTTGCATTGTCGATATTCTAAAGAGATGAATTATTCATAATTAAAACATATAATCCAACAAACATAGAAATGTCTCATAACTTCATGAAAAATAAGATGGAAGTCAAAATTTTTATTTCAAGTTACCATGCAAACATCAATTACATAAAAATGTCTTAGATAGTTATTCAAAATCAACCATAGGTTCTGGCACACCATCATAATCTACATCTTCAAATGAATGGATCGATGCAGATGAAGATGATCCATATTCTTCTGTTTCATCAACTAGTGCTCCATCTGAGTCAACATGTATGCCCACCATTTTAGAGTTCAAAAGTCTTGTAGATCTACGTCTACATTCTGCAGAGTCTCATCTCAACAGTAATTGTTCTGGTAGCAATTTCTTCAAAATATTTATGATCTGCAACCGAATAGTTCCTCTCTTTGTCAAATTGAAGTCATACACAAGTATGTCAACATACTCCAATTTTAAGACATCTGTGTGGCAACGATTTCTATTTGTGCCCTTTCTTTTTCTCTTTCTGCCAATTCTTTTTTCCACTACCATCTCTGGCTTGTACACACCATTGAAAGGGTGGGTACTTGTGGCATACCAATGTACATCAACAACTGTAATCTCTTCATTTTCATTAATGACCTTTATAACCTTGGCAATCTAGAATGGATAGCCAAGTGGATCTTCATCTGCTAACACTGTTATCATGCAACCCTCCTTAAGATCTTGCACAGAACCCCTGTAAAGGTCTTCCATGGCTTCACGTTGTGCACGTGATCTTCTAGAACCACTATAGATTTCTCTTTCCTCTACCTGTGGGGAATTAATAATAGCTTGAGGCTATTGTTGTTCAACATTGTGTGTTTCCTGATGTTCATGTTCATTTGGCATATTTTGTGGCAAAAAAAAGGAGTCTTCAAAAGCGTATCCCCATTTATTGATCTTGAAATCATATCACTTTGATCACTGAAAAAAGACTCCCACCAAACTGAATCAGCAACATCGAAGTACTCATATGTATCTCTAATACATCTTTTAATTTCCTTTAGACATTCAGAATAATTTATGTCTCTCTTCTGCCTTCGTGCATTATGGAGTTTAGCAACTGACTGTAATAACAATATCTTTGATGAAAATATTGGACGCTCTGGAATGAACTTCAAAAATGCTAAACCTGATGATGGTCCCCATTCTTCAACAGTTGAATACTTCTTGCCCCATATAAGTGTTATCCTATCAATTTTTTTGATACAAAACTGATGCTGGAAGCTAATGTCATTAAGTTGTTCAATGCATTTCTCCTCACCATGCGATCCAAAAATAAACCTTTGCATGTCAATAGTTTCTTCCAACACATGAAAAACAGGCTCTGGAATGTACGATTTCTTAATACATTCAATTAATGATGGCAGGCTCCCAACACCTTTCCTCCTCAATGTTACTGAAAAACGACCGAACATTTGATCAATATGATCATGAGTATGCCCAACAAGAAGGAAACCAACCTTTATATTTTTAAAAATCCCCAATTCAACGAGCATGTTTAGATACCCAAAAAGAACTTGATTTTTGTTCTCACGACTTGTGTTGTCTAATTGTAAATACAAAACTTCAGGAAGAATCCCAGACCAATGAGTAACCACATCATGGATTGTAGTTATGGTCAGATTTGCATCATTGTGAATATTTGGAGTTGTGAAGAAAACTCTTGGAAACATCTTCTCATTAAATACCATACAACCAACCAAGTGAAACTGAATGAAATTTTCCTCCTGTAATTTTTTTGGCGTGCGGACAAAATGTGGAAGAAGTGTTTTCTTTTGGTCCATACCATCAATTATCAATCCTAGATATTTATTTGGATGATCATAACACTTCTTTCGATGTTTATACAACTTTTTTCATTCACTTGTTTGCTGATTGCGATGGTCTTGAAGTTCTTTAACAACGGAATCTGTACATAAAATAAAAGAAACATATGAATAAATATATTTTCATAGTTGATAAGTATCAAATTTTACAAAACAATGTTTTGAACACATACCTCTTTCTGCCCTTGAAATTTATCTCTTTTTGCTTTAAGAGAAGCACATGTGCTGCAAATCCCCATCCTTGTCTTCTTAGGAATACGAACATTGTTGAATTCAGTTTTCCATATCCTTGTAAAATAAGAATATGTAATAAAATTACCAATTCCTTCAACAGCTTCTCCATAATCTTTGTATAATATGAATATTTCCTGTCTCGACAAATTATCTGGAATATGTATTGTGTCTTTATTTGGCATACACTCTCCATGATTTGAAAAGAAGTCTTTCATCTATGTCTTAGCAGTATTTGCAAGCGGCCCCACCCCCCGTTTATAACGTGCTTCTGAATAATATGTGGGATCCCTTTCCAATCTATCCTGGATTCTTGACAAACGACAATTACCAATTAAATAAAACATTTTGAATGTCTTTCTGCAAAGCAATACATTCCCAATATGATAATCATAACCTGCTAGTGTAGATTGCATGCAACCCACTAAATATGAATTTTGCATGCTTTTATTCATTGACATATATGTTTTCCTTTTCTCCAAAACAAAGTTGAAATCCATATTTTTCAAGCAATCCCTTCGACAACATTCATTTGAAATCAAATGAACGACAGAACTTCTTGTCGCGAGATATTTTTTCCTCGCCCTTGTATAACTGGAATGCTTTGGATTGATATGAAAAGGTCTACTCCTACTCTTAGTTGCAATATTTTCTTGCAACAGCTTCATCATTCCATCATCCTTTGTAAAAGTAGTTTCATCACCATTAGGAGGAATATTATCCCCACTATCATCATCCTCAACATAGTTAATAAATTCATCAACATCATTGCCTGGAAAATTTTCTTTACCATCATCAGTTGAAGAAAACATTTCACAAGAATCATCGGCACTTTTGTAACCCTGACTCAAAAGAAATTCTTCACCATCTTGAATCATGCTTTCAAATTCTTCCCTGGGAGGATTCAATTCTTCATCACCATGAGTGTCTTTGAAATGGTCACTTGGAGAAAATGCAATATTCAGATCTGTGCCTCTAAAATTATCATTTTCAAGAAACTCTTCATCCTCCCCTTCCTCAGTGGTGCTCTCATAATCCTTGGGATTAGGCATAAGTGGAAGCTTTGAATTTGTATTCACTAGAATTTCTTCATCCTCCCCCTCTCCTTCCTCACTGAAGCTCTCATAATCCTTAGGATTAGGAATAAGTTAATTCCTTGAATCTATATTTATTGGAAATTCTTCATCCCCCCCTTCATCAGTGGTTAAATTATAATCGTTATGATTAGGATGAAGTGAAAATTTTAGCTTTGGAAATTCGTCCCTATATTCATCAGTTGTGCTGGCATAATCATTAGGATTAGGACGAAGTGGATATTTTGACGCTGCAAATTCTTCATTCCCCTCTTCCTCAGTGGTACTGACATAATCCTTAGGATTAGGACGAAGTGCATATTTTGACTCTGCAAATTCTTCATTCCCCTCTTCATCTGTGGTGCTGACATAATCCTTAGGATTAAGACGAAGTGGAAATTTTGACTCTGGAATTTTTTCGTCCCCCTCATCATCAGTGGTGCTTGCATAATACTTAGGATTAGGACGAAGTGGATATTTTGACGCTGTAAATTTTTCATTTCCCTCTTCATCAATGGTGCTGGCATAATCATTAGGATTGGGACGAAGTGGATGTTTTGACTCTGAAACATTATCATTCCCCTCTTCATCAGTGGTGCTCGCATAATCCTTACGATTAAGACGAATTTGATATTTTGACTCTGGAAATTTTACATCCCCCTTTTCATCAGTGGTGCTGGCATACTCCTCAGGATTAGGACAGAGTGGATATTTTGACTCTACAGATTCTTCATTCCCCTCTTCATTTGTTGTTCTCGCATAATCCTTAGGATTAAGTTGAAGTGGATATTCTTCATCTCCCTCTTCATCAATGGTGTCCTCATAATCCTTGGGATTAGGACGAAGTGAAACTTTTGACTCTGGAAATTCTTCATCATGCCCTTCATCACTGTTGCTTTAATAATCCTTAGGATTAAGAGTAAGTGGTATAACTGGCGCTCGATTTACAGAAATTTCATTTTGCTGCACCTCATCAATTTTGTTCTCATCATCTTTAGGATAACGACCAAGTCGATTTTTTGACTCTATTCATGGTGAAAGAACTCCCGTTATATTCATCACTCTGAATAGAGTTGTTGCGTGACGAAGATGTTGATGTTCTAGAAAGAAAAACTTCGCTATCAGAAGAAACCATGGATTTCAACAAGAATAGGTTGAATGATACAAATTCCTCTCCCACTTACAATATATAGCTTAAAGACTGAAAATTTCCCTCCAAATTTTCCCTCCAAAAAAATTCACGAAAAAATTTCTCTCCAAAATTCCCCCCAAAAAATTTCGCAAAAAAATTTCCCTCCAAAATTTTCATTTCAAATATTTGATACAAATATTAGTCAAAAAATGTATTTAACATTTTTTTAATAAACTGTTTGTGTTGAAATATTTTACCGATATTTATATTCAAAATATTCACAAAATATTTCTATCATGGATGCCTTCCAAACTAAAATAATGTTTTTATTTCAATGATTTAACATTGACTAGATGTAAGTATTAACTATAATATTACTATAATATCTACATGCAAATATTAACTATAATGACTACATGTAAATATTTTAAATTTTAAATTTTAAACTTACGTTATATTCATCTAAAATATATTTCAAAATTTATTAATAAACTATTGGTCTTCAAATATTTCACCATACTTTCTATTCAAAATATCCACAAAATATTCCTTTCATGTATGCCTTCGAAATTAAAATAATTTTATAATTTGAATGGTTTAAGATTGACTACATGTAAATATTTACAAAAATAACAACATGTAAATATTAACTATTTAAACTATAATATTAACTATAATTAACTACATGTAAATATTTTAGATTTTAAAATTTAATCCCATGATTTTAAACATTGAGTACATGTAAATATTAACTATGATAACTAAATGCAAATATTAACTATTTTATCTATAATATTAATTATAATTAACTACATGTAAGTATTCCATTTTTTAATTTTTAATCTGAGATTATATTTGAATTATTCAACATTCAATAAATGTAAATATTAAATAAAATATTAACTATGATAACTACATGCAAATATTAAGTATTTTAACTATAGTATGAACTATAATAAACTAAATGTAAATATTTTAAATTTGAAATTTTAATCCCACATTTGTTAAACAGTAAACCAATCAGACAATATTCGCTATATAATAAAAATGATTGTTTTTATTCATCACATCACATCAAGTTTTCTGGTATTTGTTAGAGCAAATTTCTGGAGGTGTTGCGTTGGCATTGGTAACTTCGTGGAGGCATTGCATTGGCATTGGAAGCGTTGTGTCGCTATTGGTAATTTTGTGGAGGTGTTGCATTGGCATTGGTAACTTCGTGAAGGCATTGCATTAGCATTGGAGGCATTGTGTTGCTATTCGTAATTTTGTGGAGACGTTGTGTTGGCATTGGTGACAGCAGTTTTTTGCATTTCAAAGGTTAGTTTTCCTTCTATCTTGTCAATTTAAAGATGATTTTGGGGAAAATCTGTTTTTCTATAGTTTTTTATGTCCAAAAACTATTTTTTTAAGGTTTTTAGGTTCAAAAACCATAATTTTTTTATATATTTTCGTGAAGAAAATGCAAAAAGAACTAAATTATTTAGGGTTTCAAGGACAAAAATTTAGATTTTTTTTTTCTTTTTTAAGACTTATAAGTTCATCTAGACAGAAAAATCCATAAAACGACCATGCACATAAAAAAAAAATAGTAATATTATAACAATTTTTTTTTATCATAAATATATCAGTGGTTTCATTATTTAAAATGTTTTTTTTTTGTTTTTATTTGAGAATTTTTTGATTTTATATTCTATTTTTTTTTTTTTTTTTTAATTTTAAATCTTAATTTTTTTTTTTTTAATTTTAAATCTTCATTTTTTTTTTCTTTATTGTTTTGTTATATATAATTTTTTTTTCTTTTTAATTGTATTTTTATATAGTTATTTTTTTTTAAATTAATTGTATTGTTATATGAAAACAAATGTTTTATTTATTTATTTATTATATTGTATTGTTTTTTTCGTTTAATTATATAATGTTTAAAAACAAAACATAATTGTTATTTAATAAATTGTTTTTTTTTTTAATATATTTGTTATATTTTGATATTTTTAACAAATTTTTTTTATTATTAAATAACAATTATTAATTATATTATATCAAAAAAAAATTTAAAAAAAAATTTAAAAACAAAATTAAAAAAAAAAAATTAAAATTAAAAAATAAAAAAAATAATAAAAAAAAAATCATGTGCCGTAGCAGTAGAGCGCACCCACAGGGTGCCGGAGGCCGGCTGGGCAGCCCCCATGGCACCGCTCGCAGGCTTCCAGTGCCCTGCGGGCGCGGTAAAAAAAATTGCATGTGCCGTAGCCGTAGAGCGCGCTTGCAGGGTGCCGGAGGCCGGCTGGGCAGCCCCTGTGGCACCGCCTGCTGGCCTCCGGCACCCCACGGGTGCGGTCTGCAGAAGACCGCGCCCGCGGGGCGTCGGAGGCCGGCGAGCGGCGCCACGGGGGCTGCCCAACTGGCCTCAGGGCCCCCGCTAGGCGGGGAGGCCGATTCCCAGAATTGGCCTCCCCTCCTAGTGGGGGCCCCAAGGCCGGCTAGGCAGCCCCCGTGGCACCGCCCGCCAGCCTCCGGCGCCTTGTGGGCGCGATCTACGACTACGACACATGCATTTTTATTTTTTTTTATTTTTAATTTTTAATTTTTAATTTTATTTTTAATTTTTTAATTTTGTTTTTTAGTTTTTTTTTATTTTTTAATTTTTTTTAATTTTTTTTTAAATTGTTTTTGTTTTTAAATTTTTTTTTAATAAAAAATTTTGAAAATATTTTTTTTTTTTTTAATTTGTTTTTTTTAATTTTTTTTTTTAAATTTGTTTTAATAAAACAATTAAAAATTAATAAAAGCATTGTTATATATCAAAATAATAAAAAAATTGTTATATAATATAATAAAAACATTGTTATATAATAATTGTTAAAAATATCAAAATATAACAAATATATATAATTTTTTTTTATTTTATTAAATAACAATTATGTTCTGTTTTTAAACATTATATAATTAAAGAAAAAAACAATACAATATAATAAATAAATAAAAAAAAACATTTGTTTTAATATAAAAATACAATAAATTAAATGAAAAAAAAACTATATAACAATACAATTAAAAAAATAAAAAACATATATAATATTATAACATTTGTTTTTAACATGTAAATATTTAAATTTCTTTTTAATTTTTTTTTTTTTTAATTTAAGTATTAAAACAACATTATAAAAAATTTAATTTTTTCTTTTATTTTGTTTAATTGCATTTTATTTTATTTTGTTTATTTTTATTTAATTACTATGTAATGTAAAATAGAAATTTGTAATTTTCAAATATATTAAAAGATTATATAAATTTATAAACTTTTATATTAATTTTTTATAATTTTAAGTTTATAATTTTTTATTTAATTGCTATGTAAAGTAAAATAATTTTTTCTTTTATTTTATTTTGTTTATTTTTATTCAATTGCTATGTAATGTAAAATTAAATTTTAAAATTTTAAAATATATTAAAATATTATAAGTTTTTTTAATAAAATCATTGCCTTAAAAAAATAAAATTTAATTTTAACATTTGTTATAAATAGTTAGTAATTTTTTTGTTTTTTTTTTTAAATATTAAACAAAAACTGAAGTTTGAAAATAATAGTTTATTTTTTTTTAATTGTTTTATACAATTTAAACACATTTTTAAATTTTTTATAAAATGTATTCAAAACATATTATATAGATATATATACATATGATTTATAATATTTTGTTTTTAAATGAAAATTTTTATAGTTAATTTTACTGCTTTAATTTCAAGCTATTTAGTTTTAGAAATAAATTTTGTTTATTAAATTTATTTTATCCGCAGTATTTTTCCATTAACTAATATATATATATATATATTATCAGGAAAATGGCATCAAAAAAATTTTATGTGAATGTTTCTGCACCTAGGGCAGCAGCTCCCAAATCTACAGCTGTAGCTCGACGCACTATGGATACAACTCCCAAATCTAAAGTTGCAGCTGGACGCACTATGGACACTGTTGGATGCAATAAGGACATTGTTGCACACACTAATAAAAGTCAAGCAAGTGGGGCACCAGGTTCATTAAAGCTTATTTCTGATTGGAAGAACGCCGAGGAAATAGATAAAACCAATTTCTCATGGTATCTTGAAGACAGTGAAATGGAGGCTAATATACACATCTATTTGATTTGTGGTATGATTGACTTAAATGAGCCATATGATGTGATGGGCAGAGTACGAGACATATGTATGGTCCCAAATATAAACACTATTTATGTTCTTGCAAGGAAGGCTGAGAAACGTGAGAAGGTTAGATATCGTCTATTAATCATCAAGTATGACACAGATGAAATATCTTCAAAATTTTCTAAAGAAATATCAAGTAAAATTGCAAATAACATTCTAAGTATGCTTATTTTTATTTCCTCTATGCATTATTGTAAGGATGATTCAATTTTTTATAAGTTATTGATCATTGACATGTTTTATTTTGTTTCATAGGATTTTGTTCCGAGTCTTTCAAACATGTTTGAAGGTATTTATATGTTGGTGCCAAATGTTATGGATGTGATCAACACTTTCCACAAAGACAAAGTAGAGAAAAGGAGATTGAAGCAAAGAGCAATAGCTCGTGACACTGCAACAGTACAAAGAGGGGATCAACCAAGAGTCACTAAGGTGGGTCAATCTAGTAAACTTAAACATGTTTCTTTTGAAGGTGTCGAACATGAAACATAAAATTATGATAGAATTAGTGAGGAGGAGATTAGAACTGTTGTGCAAAAGGAGAAAACAGATCAGACACCAAAAAGAAAAATTGCCAAAGATGTCTCTCTTTTACCTCATGAAGAAGAGCTTGTTTATAAAAAAACTGATATGTTATCTAATAAGACTAGGAAATCAAATATTGGTGAACATGTAAAGGTCGTGAGCAATAGTGAAGAAAAAATTGAAAGCTCTCACAGAAGCAGAGAATTCATAACACCAGGTGCTGAGTTAGAGGATGGCATTATTAAAACAAAACAAAATGCTATTCGACAAGAGTTGAGGAAGAATAAATTAATTCTTGGTGGCCAAACATTTGAGCTTAATGTTAACCAATTTTATGGCCCAAATGAAGGACAATCTCAATATCAAATTAGAAAGGCCCATCACCTACATGTACATAATCTGAAAACATTGTTCAAGTTCAATCCATATGCGCATGTGGTGGATTATGTGGTTCTTGTCGATCCATGTTAGGTTCCCAACAAACAAGCATTTAACAAGACAAAATGTTTTGATTATAAATATTATGTAATTGGAGGGAACCATTCGATAGAGGCTAAGAGACAATTGATTGCAGAATATCCCAATAACTATCTTTTTCAAACAGTGAAATGCATCATTTACGCTGGCTTAACAGAAATGGAATCAAAGTTATTGGCATGGGATCATAATGCAAATAATGAGTACAAAATGAAAATGACTTTCATCCAAAGGGTCAGATTTATTCATAATGAATTCATAGAAAAATGTGGTGGGGATAAGACACAAGTTAGTATAGCATTTCGAAAGGAATGTTTAATGGAAACAGGTTATCAAATTGATGAAAAAAAAGAAAAAGATGGAAAATTGAATACAAATTTATTCAGAGGCACAGATAACATTTTTCAGTTGGCATTTAGAACTAGGGAGGTATGGGATTTGATTGATGAGATTTTTGATCGGTGGGAGAATATTTCCATAAAAAATCAGAAGGTTAGAAAGAGTAAACCCATAATATGTACCAACAATAAGGGGGGTCCTGAAATGAAGCAGCTTCCAGAGGATATGACTATCACACCTTGGAGAAAAATGCAAGGTGTGAAGGATGATAAATTAGTCAAATCAGTATTAGCCCGTGTGAAGTCGGGTGAATTATCAATGGAAGAAATGTGTGTAGAATTTCAAAAGTAAGTTTCTTGAATTATTTCTTATTTTTCTTTCATTATAATTTTCTTTTAAATAAAACATAATGATGTTGGTAGAATTTGTTATACATGTCAATATATTAATGCTTTTAACTTGATTTATTCAGTTAGAAATTTTTTATGAAAATACAAGAACACATGGTTAAAATGTTGAATGAAGACAATTGGGATGATGTTGTACGCAACTACCTAGAAGCAAGTTCTACATCAACACTAAAAGAGTTTTATATTGCATTCAATAAGGTATGTTGATTTATAAATTCATTTTATTCATATTTAAACTATTTTTATTTTATTACTTATATATATATATATATATATATATATATATATATATATATATATATGTCATTAAAGATGTCGAAGAAGGATGGAAATGGAGTACCAGATACTTTCAAAAGCTTTATTGAAAAAATTAAGATGGAGAACATGAGAAGGAAGCGTCTTATGAATGTTGAACTTGATCCTACTCTTAATCATTACATTTGGAATGGGCTCGATAGTGTCCAATATCAAATAATACAAGGTGACTGTGAAGACATTGCATCACTAATACCTAAAAGGGAATATGGCCTAGTTATTGCAGATATTCCTCATGGTTTCAATTTCCCAGACATTGAATATTATAGAGAACCATATACTTATCAAGATTTTAGTAAAGTGGTTACGGGTTTTCAAGAAGTGACAACATCACCACTTTGGCGATTTGTGACATTTCATTCAGACACACAGTTTCCAATGTTATTAACAAGCTTCAAGGGTAAAGCAAACTCAAGGATGAAACTTACATGGTAAGATTTTGAAATTGTATGTTTGATTCCTCCTAAAAAAATTTATTCATGTAAAATTTAATTGAACTTTTACTATGTTATGTAACAGGCAAAAGTCAAATATTGTTTCTTCCGAAGATCAACCTATTATAAATGATTGTGAGTTCATCCATGTTGAATGTTGGACAAAAGATGATAGCTATAAGCATATTATTATGAATCGAGTAGATGGGAAGAGTCATAGTCAAGTATTGGTTTATGATGCAGTTGTAAGAAAACTAACATATGAGGATAAAGATGCAAAAGGAGATATAGTTAACATTTATCAAAAACCACAAGTATTGATTAACTATATTGTAGATCTATGTTCAAATGAAGAAGAATGGGTTTTGGATTTATTCTCAGGTTCAGGTAAGTTTTATTATACAAATTTAAATTTAAATATTGTCTTTTTTACTTTTTATGTCTCCATACTAATTTTTTTACTTTTTTTTTGTGCTTGATGATTAGGTAAAACACTAGCATGTTGCCTACTAAAAGGAAGAAATTGCATTGCCATTGAGAAAGACCCAGTTCAATGCAAATTTATTCAAAAAAGAATTAATGCTCTTAAATTCCTTCCAGATGCGAAGCAAGAAGTTGGTTTGAGGAAAGGAGATTTTAATGAATCACGTGTGGCAAAAAAAGAAAAGGAACCTCAACCACCATTATATGGAATGATTGGAAAGGGACACTTTGGAAGATTCGCTGACATGAAAGATACATTAGAAGATGACAAAGATCAAAATGAAGAAGAAAATGCTGCGGAAGAAGCCATCAATGCTGTTCTAGATGATGTTGAAGATGTATTAGTTGATATTGTTGATGATGTTTAAGTTATGCTTGCAAACAAAGCTTATTTTTGAGAACTATTAATCAGTTTTATTTGTAATGTTTAGACTTTGATATTTTATGAGAACAACCCTTTTTTTTTTGCAAAAAACATGTGATTGCTATTTATTTTTGACATAAAATTCAATAAAAATGTTATTTTCTTAAGTTTTTTTGTTAAGATTCTCCCAAAAAATTAGTTTATTTAACATGTTTTTTCCAACAAAAAGTCTGTAAAAGTGTATTTTTTGCATTGTATTTATATTGAAAATTTGTATTTTTTTGTCATATGGTTCAAAATATTGGTTTTTTAGCGACAATTTTTGATGTGCATTGAAAAATTATTTAACAATACATAAACATGTAGAAAATATAAACTTTAGAATATTGACCCTTTTTCCATATTTTATCTATGTGAAAAGTGAAGATATCATTACAAGTTTTTATTTTAAAAAATATATATATTTTTATTTTTAAAACACAAGTACATAAATGCACTTAAAAATAAACATCTCACAGAAGAAGAAGAAATTAGAAAATCTATAGTGTCAAAATCAATCTTATAAAAAAACATTGGTGATGATACACCACCACTATTCAAAATCGACATAAAAAACATCACATAGAAAAAAAAATTAATAAATAAAAAAAAACAAAATGAAAAAAACTTAAAGTGCCAAAAACATGCTCAATTTTTTTTTTCTTGATTCTGCATCGCCACTTTTTCAAAATCAGGTGTTTTTCTTGATACTTCAAAAAGTAGGTAACAATGAGGTTACTTATTTCATCGGTAACATTGTTCCTTATGAATGCGGTGGGATGGCTCGTGATGAGACCCCCTATCGTCTCTTAAAATCTACATGTAAGTGTAGTACTTCCTTTTGAATTGTACCATATTGATATATAAGGAGGTGACTGTGATGGTGTGGTAGCCAGATAGTCACAATGCCATTCACTAGAATTGTAATAGAGTGATTAGGCCGGCTCATTACAAGCCAGCCTACCATGATCATAGGGATTTAACAAGTGACATGCTCACAATGGCTACCACACCAGGGTAATGATCTTCTCATCTACTAGAAGGACAGGAGGTCTCATCATGAACCAGACTGATCACTCTATTACAATTCTAGTGAATGGCATTGTGACTATCTGGCTACCACACCAGCACAGTGACCTCCTTATAGATCAAGATGTTACAATTTAAAAGGAAATACTACACTTACATGAATATTTTAAAAGATGATAGGAGGTCTCATCACGAGCCAACCTACCACATTCATAAGGGTGTAGCAAGTGACATGCCCACAATGGCCACCACACCAGGGTAATGACCTTCTTAAATACTTGAAGGACAGGACGTCTCATCACGAGCCAGCCTTATCAATTTTCTACAACTCTAGTGAGTGGCACCATGGTTATCTAGCCACCATACCAACATGATGATATCTCCATAAAATTGGAAAAATAACTATTATTACATAAGGATCTTGGCTCATTTTTTTGGGTTAAAATAGCAACCCTATCGAGGCTATGAACGCCTGTTGGCAGCAGTGGCTCTGCTTATAGTATGAAAGTATGCTCCTTCAAATAGCCAATTTATTTTATATACACCTTGTCTTCCATTCTTCGTCCACAAGCTATTACTCGAATTAGTGATAATTATGACCTCTCATAAGAATAACTAACAGAGATATGATTACATATTTGAACCTTGAGATGATGACACCAATCATTACGTGACTCAGTCTTCCTTCCGTCATAACTTTTCAGTTGTACAAGGACATCATATCGCAATAATGGTTATGCTATTTCCTCTCGTTTTCTGGTCACTTCCACACAAGATACAATTATGAAAACTTCTAAATCTGACCTTCATACTGTGTATGTTAGTAATTACTCAACCACCCGCTCCTTCACACATAGATTATCATTACCAAATTTTGACATTCCTCTGTCTGCATTCATGAGCGATCAAATATCTCCTAACTTGAGGGCGTGGGTGCCCTTTCTTCGAGGGAGGGGGTGTAATTGGTCTTAATTTGGCAAGCATGTGAAATCCCTGCACAAATATCGTTAGATGAATCGATAAGACCAGAGGAACACTACAATTAAGGCATGAAGATTATCTACGCAGAGCCATAATATCTTTTTCACTTGCATATAACATCCAGTCAAAACAATAGAGCCAAGAAGAAATACAATCAGAGGAAAAGAGCATATCAGCTATGGGAGGAAATACCCTTCGAAGCAAGCGTGCAAAATTTCCAATTTCAGAGACAGTGAGTGCCATTCTCCAACGAATTGGATGGTGACATATGTACACTGACTACAAGGATTTGACACAGGAATTGCAATCGAGTTTTTGCAAAATTTGTAGGAAGGGAAAACTAGAGTCAAATTTCGAATTATACCAGTTACAAAGGGAATTATTGCAAAAGTTTCCGGAATACCAGCGCAAGGAGAAAGATGGGAAGAGAAGCATCTCCTCCTAAGAGAAGCAGTAGCAGCATACCAGGACTTACAGGAACCATTGGAACAAAAAAACAAAGGGATTAACCCTACCTCTCTACCCCAGCCATGGCAGGAGTTGGCGAAATTCATCCAAAAGTTTATTACATGCGAAGGACGTCGAGATGTGGTAAAACCTCGACAGCTCAAACTTTTAGCTGCACTTAAACAAAATATTTCAATTAATCTATCTGCCTTCTTGAATTCTGTATTGCATGATACTGTTGTTCGATTGAGGAAAGCCAAAAATCCCCAAGCAGTGGTCAATCACCAGGGGTTAATAAAACTAATCATCATTCATGAGCTAGATAGGCAGCAGATATCCTAGCATAATTTCATTAACCCTAAGGCACGAGAACTAGAAGTAAACCCTGACGGAATCGAAATTGAGCCCCTCAGGGTAAATAGACCAAGAAGAAAAAAGACTCGAACCTCAACTTCAGAACCAAGCAGGCAAAAATTGTCTAAGACACTCCAAGGAACCTCGAACCTCATGGAGGAAGCAAGACCATCCCATGAACCCTTGCAAGATTTCGAGGAAGAAATTGCTCAAGTCCTAGGAAAAATAAGTACAGACTATGAATCGAGAAACCCATTGGGAGCAGGGGAGAAAGAGGAACGTTTTGATAAATCAGCCACCCCCAATAGCTCTGGTCACACTAACGGCCTACCTGACCAAGAGGAACTGCGAGATGATGAGGCTCTGTCCCCTATTGATAATTATGAGGTGTATAGTGATGGGCAGACAGAGGAGATAATGGAATCACAAGATCATTCAGGTGACACTTTCCTTGTGGAGCAAAGCACACACACAGAGACAACCCCTTTGTCACCAAGAGGTAGCATCGCTCCTCCTAGTTAGGACCCTCACATTGAAGTAAATTCTAAAGATGTAATCAGAAACACCATTTTAGACACCATCCCTAAAAAGGGGAATTCTGCTCCCCTACCACCTATGGAAATTAGGACAGGTGAAGATTCAGATGAAAGGAGAAGTGAGAAACTAAGAAGGACCTGCAAGAGATTAAAGAAATTGGTAAAATATTTGAGAAAACAATTGAATAAAGAAAGCAGGGCCCAGAAGCCAAAGAAAGAAACCTCTATTGCAGTAACTTAAATAAAACTAGTAAATACTGTCGAAGGTGAAATGTAAATTGACTTAGCCAACACCGTTGAAACTGGAATGCAAACCAACTTGATAACTACTACAAAAGCTGAGGTACAAACCAACTTAGCAGACACTACTGAGGCTAAAATGCAGAAAGAACTAGAAAACACCATCGAAGCCTCCACTCAAACTGAGGAGAAGGTTATAGAAGAAAAGGGGACCCAAACAAAGGAAGCCCCTGCCTATGCCCATTTAGTAGAGAAAGCTGCCAACCAGAAATTACACAATGAACTAGTGCAAGCGTGGCATGAGCTAACACAGTGTAGGAAGGAGGTGGTGCCATTACAAGAATATCAGGCACTGCTAAAAAATTTCACTGACCTCTCCTCCACAGAAGACGAAACATTTGCCCAGCTTAGAGGAGAACATGCAAAGGTTAAAATGGTACAAGAGCAGGTGGAGAAAGCTAAGAAGAAAATCTCTAAAATTTGCTCTCTATATAATGATGCACTATCATGTAGAGCTCTGACAACCAACTATGCCTTGTTTCTAATAGAACGGTACTTACTCTTGAAAGTTAAAGCTAACAGGGCAGCAAAACCCACTACTTTCAGGACCATAGAAGAATTTGTCCATTGTTGTAATGATCAGGGTGAACAAGTCCAATGCCTCCTGTGTGAACTTTACATGCATAACTTCTTCTTAGAAGAAGACACAGACAATAACCCTAGTCCCTTTATAGGGGATGTGCAACTACAAGCCTTCCTTTAATTTTCTAAAAACCAGATTAGGTGGGCTAAAGCCTATGACATCTTCGAAAAAAGAGAGCATAGCCTAGATTTATGGGTCAGGGGGGAGCCTACAAAAACCCTGCAACTGATCATTCAACACAAAAAATTCATGAGAAGACAAGGTGTGAGGACTAGGCTGGGGCCCATGCATAAATATATCATAGAAAATGCAAGAAAATACTTTGGGGACATCAGTGAAGCGGCCTTAGTAGTAGCTAAGAAAATATGGATGGCCTCCATGAACAATGTGAAGAATAGGGAGCCATTCAGTTACAGGAATTTCAAGGTTGCTGCCTCCAGATTCCTCTCATACAATAGCCTGGTCTACAACATGGGGCTTGCCTGGTTGGGATGTAGATACAGAAGCCCTCTCCTCTGGTATCCTCTCAAGGATTATAATCACAATTACGAATTACCAAAAGGATCCACAGGCACTGCCTTTGCACTCATGAAATGAAAACAAGGCTTAAGAGCATACAACGAAAAGGTCTACCCTGCCTACTCCTTAACGCAGCTACATGTTGAGATTCAACAAGATGATGAGCTTAGTGAAAAGAGTCGACTTCACTAAGTGGGCCCGCAGGCTATTTTTGGCGCAAAGTCTATTTTTAGACTATGTCTATTTTTAGACATGTCGATCATATTCTATGAGTTGCAGGATGCTATTTTTGGATGGTTGGTCAATTTGGAAAAAATAGATGGACTTCTATTTTTAGACATATTGGGCAGAATCTATTTTTAGATTTCCAGTCTAAAAATAGATATGTCGAATATTATTAGCTCTTAATAATATTTGGACTCTAAACATTATCTTATTCTCTTGGAGCACTTCAGTTAAGTGCACAGATGTGGCACAACAAATGACAAAATGAATTACGCTATTCCTGAGGGTTTGCTGGAGCTAATGCATGAGGACTTCAGTTAGAACTCATGTGACAGAGTTTGGTGGAGTTATAGAGGTAGTTGGTGGAGTTGTATTCAATTTAACTCAGTTAGACTCAGTTGAGCTAGTTGTATCTAGTCTAACTGATTGATACACTAGTGAGAGTGGTGTGAATTAATTCACTAAATAATAACTCATTAATCAACTAAAGAATACATCATTTAACTACAGTGCATGGCAGTTTCAGTGGAGACTAGTGGAGAGATAGGTGAAAGAGCAAGTGTGACTATCAGTTGTGACTATAGTGATGCATGGTTTTCATCCAACACTCAGTGGAGATGCCAATGAGGATTGCACAGTTCAATATAGGTGGATTTGAGTTCATTCAGAGCCATTCTTCAGTAGGGATTGCGTAGTAGAGGCAGGCTAGCAGGTGGCAGAGATCGGCGCATGGATTTGCTAGATCAGACCTGATTAGTGTGTAGCGATTGTATTATACTGAGAGCTTGACATGTTCAGCTTTGTATGAGGATTTTTACATGGTCTCTATGACATATATTATATACAGATAGTTGGGGTTTTTAGCTTCAGGCTTTCCTGTTAAACAACTATGTTAATGTGTGTGAATTTTTATGGTTTCATGTGTGCATTGCAATTGATTTAATTTCCGCATGTGATGATCAATGGTGGAATAGATTCTGTATTTTGCATGAAGTAAAATAGTGTGTAATCAGGAGAATATTGGATATATAATGCATTATTTATATAATATCTACATGGCATCAGAGTGATATTGATCAGAGTAGAATGCAATTATTGAAGCGGTTGAGTTTTGTGCTGGTGGAATTCGAATTTGTTGCAGTGTTTTCTTGGTGTTGAAGTTGAGCATTCATTGAAATGTCTTTCAACAGATTGCGATTGGAGTATTCCCTTGAGGGAAACTTGAATTATATTTCATGGAAGGACAGGATGGAGGCAGTGCTGGATAATAATGGGTTGAAGGAGTTCATAGATGCAGAAATTCCAAAACCTGCTTCTAGCGATGCAGCCACACTTGACGCATGGCAAAAGAACACAACAAAATGTCGAAGGATTCTGTTGGAAGGTGTGAAGGATCGCATAGTGTACATCCTTCATTGTAAATCTAGTCCATTCTTGATGTGGAAAGCTTTGAAAAACTTGTTCCAAGGCAGAAGTGACCAGAGGAATTTGGCACTTAAAGACAAGCTCAGAAAAATAAAAATGGAGAAAGGAAAAAGTACACCCAAGTACCTCACGAAGTTTTTCCAGTGCAGGGATGAGCTGGGAAGTGTGGGGGTTACTGTAGATGAAGAGGACTTGGTGAGCTCGGCTCTCCTTGGGCTTCTGAAGAGTTGGCATAGCTACGAGGACTCTGTCAATGGTCGGGAGAAACTGCCGAGATGGGAGCGACTTTGGTCGGATCTTGTGCAGGAGGAGATAAGGCGGGGTACCAGGGATGGATATTCATCGAATAATGAAGATGAAGAAAATTGCGCTTTGGCTACCAAAGAAAAGAAAGGGAAGGGAAAGAAAATCCTTCTCAATCCGGTGCGAAAGGCAAGAAGCAAGACTTGTCCAAGGTGAAGTGCTTTCACTGTCACCAACACAGACATTACGCCACTAATTTTCCACAAAAGAAGAAAAATAAGCAGGCTGCTAGATCTGCAACTAGAGAGGCCTTAGCCTCGTAATTTTAGCTAGATTTTTCATTGATCGCATGCTTGGTTTCAAGTGTGATGGGATCAGTGTGGTTTCTTGACAGTGGTGCGTCATTCCATATGATCGGAGACAAATATTTGTTCAGTGATCTAGATGAGAAGGATCTTGGAGTGCACATCGAGATGGGTGATTATGGTAGATAAAGTGCGACTAGTATCGGGACCATTTCCTTTGAGAGGGAGTCTGGTAAACCTTTCATATTGAAGGATGTCATGCATGTTCCAGGATTGAAGAAGAATCTTATCTCGGTGGCGATGTTGGAAGACAAGGGATATGATGTTGTCTTTAGCGAGGGAAAGGATTTCCTACACAGTAAGGCAACTAGTGAAACCCGAAAGATAGGGGTTCGAGTTAAGAACCTTTATCAATTGCAGGTAGATGGCTACGCAGCTATGGCAGGCAAAGCAGAAGGAGTGGTGAGCCGAGATGAGGGCGAATTGTGGCACAGGAGATTGGGCCATCTTCACCATGGCGCTTTGAAAATTTTGCAGCAGATTTCTACTAGGCTTCCCAAGGGTACACTTGCATAGTCAGATCAGTGCAAGGGATGTACTTTGGGAAAATTTGTGAAAGCCACATTTCATGAGAAGGATAGTCGCACCACGATGATCCTTGAGAGAATTCACACAGATGTGTGTGGACCTTTCTCAGTAGCTTCGACAGCAAAGCACAGGTATTATGTGATATTTGTTGATGACTTTTCTCGTAAGTGCTGGATCTTCTTCATGTAGAAGAAGAGCGAGACATACTCAAAGTTCTGTGAGTTCAAGGCATTGGTTGAGAAAGAATCGGGGAAGCAAGTGAAGGCTCTAAGGAGCGATAATGGTGGTGAAATCATCTCTGGCGAATTCAAAAACTTTTGCAGCGCAGAAGGAATTCGAAGAGAGCTCATAACGCCTCATAACCCACAGCAGAATGGGGTCGCAGAGAGAAAGAACAGAAAAATCGTGGGTGTTGCACAGGCGATGTTGCATGATCAGGACCTTCCCATACACTTGTGGGTTGAGGCATGCAACGCTGTGGTTTATGTGCAAAACTGTTGTCCTCATAGAGTACTTGGCATGGGTACACCCGAAGAGGAATTTTCTGGTAAGAAGCCTAATATTTCTCATTTGAAGACTTTTGGCTCACCTATTTACATTCATGTGATGAAGGATGCTAGGAAGAAGCTGGAGCCAACTGCAGAGGTTGGGATATTTGTGGGGTACACAGAAACACCCCACAACTATTGTGTGTATTTTCCAGACAGTCGGAAGACTGTTGGGTGACGGGATATCAAATTTCATGAGGATAAAGCCATGAATTTGTCACTTGAGAAGCAGCTACACTTGCATGCAGATGAGGAGCTACTAGTTCCTAAAGATGAGCCTCAGGATGTGGATCAACCATAAGAGGAAGTTCATGGAGTGGAAGAAACCACTCATGTAGCGCCAAACATCAGAGGGTGGAAGCGCACTATAGAAGCTGAGCGACTGAATCTTGATGTAGCGCAAAATGTAGGAGCACCTACATCACAGCGCAGACAGAGACAGTCACCTGACCGATATACTGGATACATGGCTTTGATGAGCAAGTGTATCGTGACAGAGCCATCCTCTTTCGAGGAAGCTGTGGAGGATGTTGCATGGGTAGATGCCATGGCGGAAGAGTATGATTCAATTGTCAGAATTAGTGCATGGGAGATTGTCCCAATGCTGAAAGGGAAATCAGTGGTAGGTTCGAGATGGATCTACAAAGTAAAGCATGCTGTTGATGGGAGTGTCGAGAAGTACAAGGCAAGATTTGTTGCCTGGGGCTTCTCACAGATCGAGGGGATCGACTATGAAGAAACCTTTGCACCTGTCGCAAGGTATTATTCCATATGGAGCATCCTTGCTCTCTCAGCGCAGATGGGTTGGCACATTCATCAAATGGATGTGAAGACTGCATTCCTCAACGGAGTCATTGAGGATGAGGTGTACATAGAGCAGCCTGAAGGATTCGAAACCTTCAACCGCGAGTCGCATGTATGCAGGCTCAAAAGACGTTGTATGGGCTGAAACAAGCACCTCATGCTTGGTACACACGGATAGACAGTTATTTCACCGGACCTGGTTTTACCAAGAGTGAGGCGGATCCCAACCTATACCAGATTGTGGTTGAGGGTAAGTTGTTGATCATTGTACTTTATGTAGATGATTTGATACTAACGGGTGATGAACTGTTGATACACTCATGCAAGGCAGATCTTGCAAAGGATTTTGAGATGAAGGAATTGGGCCTCCTTCATTATTTCCTGGGATTTGAAATTTGGCAGCGGAAGGGTGGACTATTTGTGTCTCAAGGCAAGTATGCCCAGGAGATACTGGAGAAGTTCAACATGCAAGGCTGCAAGCCTATCGACACTCCTCTTTCTAGTGGCTGGAGGAAAGAGGATGCTACATCAGCAGAGGTAGTGGATGCCACTGTTTATCAATAGTTGGTTGGTTCGCTCATGTATTTGGTCAATACACGACCGAACATATGCTACGCTGTTAACCAGCTTTCACAAGTTATGGTTAAACCTACCAAGCTCTTTTGGAAGGCAGGCAAGCATGTTTGATCAACAATTTGCGAAAACAGAAACAGTCACATGCGCACATAAACACAATATGTAATGGGGAAAGCTTATAGCTGAAAACCCCCAGCTATTTGTATATTATAAAAGAAGATAACATGTAACAATATCAATATAATACTCCTCACAAGTACTCAGTACTGTCTCCAAAAGTTACACACAAACTAGCTTAGTTTTGAACAAGTCACAGGTTCAAAACTCATCCACTAATTACCTGCCTCTATTGCGCAATCCAAGTTGGTTCAATGAGAGATCCAAGTTCGAATCTCCTTGGCTTCAACTGCGCAATCATCATTGGCAATCTCCTCCAATGCTTGTGCAAATCTCATGCACAACTGCTGTCGCAACTAATAGCAAACTCACCCTTTCATCTATCTCTTCCACTGGTCTCCACTGAACTGTCCATGTACTGTAGTGCACTGATGTGTTCTTGAGTTTAATAATGAGTTAATAATTAGTGAATTAAATAATATTTAATTCACTCCACTCATTACTAGTTGATTAGCTAGTTAAACTAATCACAACTAGTTCAACTAAGTTAAACCGAACACAACTCCACCAACTGTCTCATCAACTCCACCAAACTTCTGCCACTGAAGTCCTAACTGAAGTCAACCATGCATGAGCTCAACAAACCCCAAGGAATAGTGTAATTCCTTCTGTCAGATGCATGGGCCACATCCGTAGCTCCAACTGAAGTGCTGTAAGAGAATAAACTGAAGTTTAGAGTCCAAATATTATTAAGGGCTAATAATATTTGACTGACCTATTTTTAGACAGGCAGTCTAAAAATAGACTTCGAATTGTATGTCTAAAAATAGAGGTCCATCTATTTTTACCAACTCGACCAATCATCCAAGAATAGCATACTGCAACTCCTAGACCATGCTCCATATGTCTAAAAATAGACATGGTCTAAAAATAGACTTTGCGCCAAAAATAGCCTGCGGGCCCACTTAGTGAAGGCGACTTCATTTCACTAAGCTCCATCATCTTGTTGCATTTTCAACATAAATGAGTAATATGATCTCCTCGACGTGAAGAACGTGCAGGAAAATCATCAAGGAAGGGTTGCACAATGTGCTTAATGTCGTGAAATGCATAAGACATGGCCCTTTGAAAAGTGGCGCCAGCATTCTTAAGGCCAAAAGGTAGTTTGCGATAAGAAAAAGTTCCCCATGGACAAATGAAAGTTGTTTTAGGTTGATCTGCAGGGAGTATTTTAATTTTATTGTAGCCGGAAAATCCATCCATGAAAGAGAACATTTAACTTCCAGCACAATCATCAATAATTTGATCGATGTGAGGGGTTGGATAATCGTCTTTTGGACAGGCTCGATTTATATCCCTATATTGGATACATACTCTTATTGTTCCTTGTTTTTTATTGACCGGAACAATATTAGATACCCAATCCATTAACGGGATCGGATAAATAAAACCTGCGCAAAGTAATTTTTCAACTTCGGCTTTGATAGCGGCAGCTTTTCTCGAATGTATCTGACGTAATCTTTATCTAACAGGTTTAGCATTAGGGTAGGTCTTTATTTCATGAACAACAATTGACGGATCGATTCCTAGCATTTCTTCATATGACCAGGAAAAAATGTCGCAGAATTCCTGAAATAGGGCTTTATATTCTTGGATTTCATCAGACATAGAAGAAGCACCTATATGAATGTTTTCAACAATTCCAGGTTTTACTGAAATGTCAAGAGGAACCGTTGTAGAAATATTTTCTAAATTCAATTCAGAATCTATATGTGAGAAAGGATTATGAGGTTCTTTGACGTAAGTAGTGGTAAGAATGGAGGAAAATTCATTCTCGAAATAATCGAGATCAGGTAAAAACGAAGACCTATGATGAAGATATTCCCATGGTAACTCATCTACCGATAAGAATTCACAAATATGTTCATCAGTATTGAATACTTGTTGAGCAGGATCCGTAATTGGTGTCGAAGCTAAACTCGATATTGAAAAAGACTCCTGATTGATCACATTCACTGGATCAGATTCAATTGAAGGAGTATTAGAAAATGACTGTACATGTTGATATGCTAACTCAAAAGGACTCAAAGGCATCGAGCCATCGAAAGAATCCAATTTTGATTCTGAAGGTACTATCCAAGGATCATCAAAAGACATAGTACTTGACGTAATCATATTGATATTAGCAATAGGAAGTTGTACATTGGGAGCAGACAGGGAAAAAGTTCCAAAGCCAAATCTTTAAGCAAACCTACTCCGACATCCTTATAAGGAATAGTCGATTTTCTGATATGTTGGATGCTATTAGTAGAGGCTGGGTCAAATGAATAATATGAAAGCTGATCTATTTTAACGATCTTTCCTTTATGAGGAAACATGATGAGATGAAATATCGATGATACAACAACAGTCATGGCGTAAGACTGTCGTAATGCAGAGTGGCATCAACCACCTCCACATCTAGATTAACCATTTTTCCTTCGACCTCTATTGGTAGATCTTGTAAGATACCATATGGCTGAAAACCTCTTCCATCAAAAGCTTTGAAAATAGTTGGTGATTGGTTAATCGTTGGAGAACCAAGTGATTTCCAACATTTTAACGACATAATGCACGTAGAATCCCCTTCATCAACAACAATACGAAAGATACATTTGTTTTTTACTATTACCGGAATCTGAAAAGCCATTTGATGGGGTAGGCGGGGTGTAAAATTCTCTAAATCCAAGATCATGAGGTTTAAATCCTGGAGATCTATGGCTCCTAAGGCTGACAAAAGCAATTTTATTTGGGCTGGGCATGATTGCAATACTTCCAAAGCCGACATTGTTGAAGGGGAAATTGCCAAATCTTCAACAATATTGTAATTCCGAGCAGCTCTCGCATGTGGATTGAGAACTGATTTACGAAGTACACCTTTTGCAGGCAGTTTAATCACTAATTCAGGATTTTGTTTCTCGATATGCAACTAATAAAAAACTGAGGGAGATGTAGTAGATGTAGAATTGGATATTTCTTCTTCTTTACCAGTATTTTTACTACCATAATCTTGTGATCATGTTGCAACCATCAAGATATCTTCAACCGTATTGGAGGAAGATCCAACCATGTTACTATCTTGAGCATGAAAGGGATCCTTCAAGACAGCAGGTATAGGCGAACCCTTAACGAATTTTGATACCTCGGCTCTATGCGGGCACTCTTTTGTAAAATTATCCTAATCACAGATGAGACAAGGATATCGAGGCTTGCGCTTTTCGTCAGTTGGTTTCTTTGTATCATTTTTCTCTTTTGAAGATCTTTTCTTTTTATTCTTACCTTTCTTCTTACCACCAGTTTTAGATTTGGTTTTAGATGACTCTACAATGTGAATAATGGCGGAATCTTATAGGGAAGAATCTCCTTTGGGTGAATCGGGTAAAGTGATAATAGGAGAAGTGGTCTTGGAAGACTTCTTCTTACTTATACCAATGCTAATAAAACCAATCACACCATCAGCGACATGAGAGCCAGAAGGAGTTGCAATTAATTGACCAGGTCTTGGTAAATCAGGGATTTAATCATACAAAGTACCTGACTCAGTATATACAAGGTCAAGGTACTGAGCCTGAGCAATGACTTGTTCTTCCTTAACAACGCCTCCTTTGGCCACATCTTTAGTAATTTTGGGCAATAACGATTTAATAAAACATTCAGCCAAAATTTGATCCGGAATAAAGACTTTCACTAAACGCCTTGTACATCTCCATTCATGAATGTGATCATATATGTATGTAGACGTAGACTGTTTTAATGAAGTCAGCAATTATGTGTCGTTGTCATATCTAATAGGTAACTGAAAATGGGTTAAGAAAGTCGTAGCTAGTGCATTAAAATTATTAAAAGAGTCGCGTGTTAACTCAATGTACCATTTGGCAACTAGACCAATGAGAGTTCTCTGAAAAAGACGCAATCAAATAGAATCATCGACTAGTGAATTGGATGTGCACCAGAGGTGAT